>CM038121.1:12330673-12790671 GCA_001642375.2 Mentha longifolia
CTCTCCGGATCTGCTCGAGGTGAGCCTCCAAATTGTCGGTACCCTCGGTTTCAAAGCCGAATGATACTCTGTATGGCTGGTCCTGATTGAACGTAGGGTCATATGGAGAAGATGCCCCTACATGTGAAGATGATGCTCCGTCACTCGAAGACACATACACTGTTGGGAATGACTCTGTACGGCACGGCCAAATTAATTGCTCATATGTTCTGAGACGTGATTTGACAGTCCGTATGTTCTCCGATGTCGTCAGATAGAAAACATCATAATCACTACCCGAAGGGTTGCAGTAAAGAGATATATGATATCTCAAGTTGTGTATCGAGATTGCATCTGCGGATAAGGGGATATCTAAATATGTGCCGCCATTATAGGTACAATCAATCCAATAGCCTCCATAAATCACTTTCACGTACACGAAACCATCTGTAATCAAATAAATTTTAAAAATATGCATATGTTAGATAGTAATAAAATTTTAAAATTGTAAAAAAGAAATTAAATTTAAACTATGGAATTTAAAAGTACTAAAATCGAAATTAATCATTTGTATACATACACTATGGAAATTAAACATTTAATTATAGATAAAATAATTCAATAAACAATAATATGCTATCCACCGCCGGCAAAAGTGGCCGGATCTCTCCCACCGCCGGCGACACAAGGTTGCAGGCGGTGGGAGAGCTCCGGCCACTTTTGCCGGCGGTGGATAAGTTATTAAGCATTGAATCATTTTTTTATACTCAATACATGTAATATTTTATTAAGAACAACAATATTTCATGAATTAATAGATTAATTAAAGAAATTAAATTTAAACTATTGAATTTAAAAGTACTAAATCCTAAATTAATCATTTAAATCCATATAATATGACAATTAAACATGTAATTATAGATAAAATAATTCAATAAGCAATAATATAGTATCCACCGCCGGCAGAAGTAACCGGATCTCTCCCACCGCCCGCGACACAAGGTTGCCGGCGGTGGGAGAGCTCCGGCCACTTTTGCCGGCGGTGGATAAGTTATTAAGCATTGAATCATTTATTTAAACTCAACACATGTAATATTTCAATAAGAACAACAATATTTCATGAACTAAGAGATTAATTAAAGAAATTAAATTTAAACTATTGAATTTAAAAGTACTAAAATCGAAATTAATCATTTTTATACATACACTATGGAAATTAAACATGTAATTATAGATAAAATAATTCAATAAATAATAATATGCTATCCACCGCCGGCAAAAGTGGCCGGATCTCTCCCACCACCGGCTACACAAGGTTGCCGGCGGTGGGAGAGATCCGGCCACTTGTACGGGCGGTGGATAAGTTTTTATACATTGAATTATTTTTTAAACTTAATCCATATATTATGTTAATAAGAACAACAATATTTCATGATTTAAGAGATTAATTAAATAAATTAAATTTAAACTATTGAATTTAAAAGTACTAAATCCTAAATTAATCATTTAAATCCATATAATATGACAATTAAACATGTCATTATAGATAAAATTCGGCATGGATGTTAAGTAATTTTTTTGCTTCTAATTACATGTATTTATTCAAATTAAACAACATAAGTTCATAAATCTTGAGCATAATTAAACAACTTAAATTTAAAATAATAATAAATCAAGTTCTAAACATAAATTTAATCACTTAAGCATATAATTAAACATAAAATATATTTTTAAACATAATAAAAATATTCACCGCCCACTAGGGCTGCCGGATTAGTCTCACTGTCGGCAGCATAAGGTCGCCGGCGGTGGGACATTTCCGGCAACCTTGGACGGCGGTGGATGACTTACATGAGTTCCCTATTTGTTTCCTTCTAATTTCATATATTTTTTTGAATTAAATAACAAAACTTGCTAAATCAATAGAATAATTAAGTTAATTAAATTTAAATTGTTAATTTATCAACTACTAAACTTTAAATTAATCAATTAAATACATATATTATGCAAATTAAACATACACAGAAACCTAATATAATTTTTCTAAGCAATATTATTTACTTGTCCACCGCCGGCCAAGGTTGTTGGAAATGTCCCACCGCCGGCGACACATGGTTGCCGGCAGGTGGGACAATTCCGGCAACCTTGGCCGGCGGTGGACCACTTACCTGAGATGTCTATTTTTGTTCTTCTTATTTCATGTATTTTTGTGAATTAATCACCAAGATTTGCTAAATTAAGACAATAATTAACGAAATTAATTGTAACTTCTTAACTTATCAAGTACTTATTGAATAAATGCAGCTAAAAAAATAATTCTTACCTCACTAATTCATGCACTCGTTGCTCCGTTTCCGTTTCCGACGAACCTTTTCTCCCTTCACTTCTCTTCCAACATTTTCAAAATAATTTAGAGCGAATGATTTTTTTTTATTTCTGATGGATGATTGAAATTTCATGTTGTATATATGGTATATATAATGCAGATTGTTCAAATCACATAGGATACATGCTTCAAATAATTCAAATCAAATACGTTAGCCTACTTTAATTATAGTTGGAGAGAGCATGCATGACAATTTTTCATGCATGCATCGAGTGTCGAGTGGAATCGAGGGCCACCATTCTGCATCTCGCATCGAGTCGACAGACCCACAAAACAGCTCGTGGGAGTACGTGAAATAAATAATTCAAGTTTATATATTAAAATAATAAAAGGGGCATAAATCACATCTATTTTTAAAAATGGGTATAAATGGCATGTTTTAAAATATTAAGACTTATTATTAATACATATAGACTTTCCTAATTTTGTCGACCATGTGGGAAGGGAGCAGTACATAGCAAATCACTCGCGGTGGCAACCCTAATCTTTCCCGCCAAATGAAACCGATGAGGCAGGTAGCACAATATTCATCCTTTCCTCGGAAACGAAGTAGCTCCTTCCTTTGATCATTGCTAGAAGTTGAAGAAAAATGGCACCGCTGAGTTGGCGGCACCACACCCTAATTCAGGCGCTGCTATCGCGAGGCCCGCTCAAGGAAGATGATTTCCGCTCTCTCTTTTCGCAAATCACTGGGAAAAGCTCAGGTTAACGTTTACATTTGTCGCTTATTAGTTTTTTAGATTCAACTCTCACCCGAATATTTCACTTTGATTAATGATTGGCTTGAAGGACTTGCCAAGGGTCCGACAATTTCGTCTTGGTTTCATGAATTGTAGTTTTTTAGGGCTCTCATGAAACTTAAGAAGATTTTTTACAAGCATAGCTTCCAAATATTATGTCTATAGGTCTATGATTGTTTGTTTTTCGAGTATTTTATGAAGCTTTTTTCTCCAGGGTTGAAGTTGCTTTTTTCATGATTTTGCATTTTTGTATTTGGGTATCTTTTCCTTTTAAAATCTTGAGTGAGTTGGTATATTCCCCCACCCCCCCCCCCTTTTTTTTTTTTTCTCAAGACAGAATGCACAATTTAGCTGGTATCGCGGCATATATTTGCTTGTAGACCTAGTATCAGAAAAGGATAATTTTCTACTATGGTGTCATTACGTATTTTCTATTATGTGCTTTCTTTTTAGGGTCACGGAAGCAACAGGAGCAGAAGTTATTTAATGAGTATCTTGGGAAGATAAACTCGGAGTTAACTTATGTTCAGTTAGAGCTGCGAGCATGCCGAAACCAATATGACGGTCATGTGTATTATGGTGTTGTGAACAACGTTTCAGATGACCAGTCCAAGCTTGGAACAAAGTACACAGTTCCACAGATTGCTTTCTACAGAGGCATTGTGAGCTTCTTTAGAGCTTCTTGCCTTTCCTTGTGAATGCTTTTCATTGTAGGCAAGTTCTGCTGTAATTTGTACAATCAGACTCTTGGAAATTAAGGAGTTATTAATCAACTAAGTGTTTAGGTCTTATGGAAGAAAGCAGGAGGAATTGCATTAGCGAGATGCCTTTCCTCTGCTGTCTTAAAAAATACTATAACTATATGGGCTGAACAAGTATCCATCATTTTGATTTTAATCTGGCTTTTATCTCTTTTCTAGTAGCAGAAAAGTTTGAGGAGGATATATTAAGGTGAGAGTCGTGAGACTTCCCCCCGCCCTACGTACTAGTTAACATGGACAAGTACTCTTTTAACTCCTGATAGAATATGTTATGTATTTTCCATTGACCATAAATGTTAGATGAGGCTGTACATAACAGCATTACTGACAATGCCTCTACATAGTTGTGGAGTATAGTATATTACTTGGTTATAGCGCTGAGACATTTTGGTGATTTGTTTCATTTACCATGAAAAGCATTTAGAATCGTATACTATGAAACCCTTGACGAAAAGCTACAAAATTCACATATTGTCCCTTTCTGGTGAACAATTTTGAACTTTTTTGTTTCCTTTGTTCTTTATATCTGGAACATCAGTATACTCTATATGCCAGAGTTGCTAACTAAAAGTGCATACCTTATGGTGAAATTGAGTGATTTTCATTGTGTTCATGCTTGGTTTGTCTTTTAAAATAAACATTAGGTCGAAGCTATTATACAAGATGCTGAAGCTGAAGGTTGCATTTTGAATACAGCTGCTCTAAACATAAAGCTGGAAACACAGGTTAGCGGATTTTCTTTTATCCTTTTTCTTTTGAAGCATCACATAATATCTGGACAGCAAGTTGGCCCTCGCTGTTTGTGCTCCAAGCATTTTGTTTCTTTGATTAAAATAAACCAATTGCTAATTATTTGTTGATATCATAAGGGTTTTTTTTTTTTTTTTTTTTTTTTTTTTCAGAATTAAGAGAACATATTCAATTCTCTATATTGTTGTATAATTGTTTTGTATACTCGTGCAGTCGTACTTGCCCAGTTGCCTTTGTCCCTCATACGAACTTTTATCTGTTATGTTAGTGTAAACTTGAAGTTAAAGATTGAATCACAGAAAGTTAGTTTCGTCATCGACATGAGCATGATCTACATGTATATATTTGTGATTGAAGTCAAAATTAGATTCTAATAAAAGAGAATGTACCCAACAATTAAGAAATGATCATTTTCTTTTCTAACTGGAATGGTATTGATGAATAAAAATATTCTTTTTAGAATACTAAAATATAATTTTTGGTCTTTGAAGATTCCTCATCTCACTAGATAAGTGTTGATCTTCCCCATCTTGCCCATTAGATCCTCAAACCTGATCTTGGTAAGCTTTTGCAATGACAAGGACAAGAACATTTGGTCTTCGAATTTCCCCCTGGATTCGTGAATATAAATATTTCCATTGAGATACTAACACATTATTTTTTTATCTTCGAAGATATTTCCCCCTCTCACTAGATAGTGTTGATCATCCCCATCTTGCTCATTTGATCCTCAAAACTTGATTTAGGTAAGCTTTTGCAAGGACAAATGAAATTTGTTCAATTGGAAGGTTGGTTCTGCAGACAATTTTTGTTTTGATAATACCATTTACATAATTTTTTTTTAATCTATTCTATCTATCCTTTTCTAACTCACTTCATAGAAAATTGATTTTTCGATCAAATAGTTGGATGGTGCCCTGGGTTGGTGGCTAAATTAAGTCTCTTAAGAGGCCTGGGCAGCAGGTTCAGACTTTTTTTGGGTAGTCATTTCTTCAAGTCCTGGTTAAATCTTTGCCACTGGGAATCAACTGAACCTTTAGCCTCTCAGTTAAGGTTTGCCTGGCTTTGTCGAATGTCCATTTGCACCCAATCAACAGACGTGGGTCCACAAGCATCCATGTTACACTCCAATGGGAAACAAAAACAAAAAAATATAGTAAAAAATATAGTAAAAAAAAAAGATAGAGGTGCACGTCGAGTGGCATAAACTCACAAGGAAGAAGAAGGAAAAAGAGAACTCGAAAGAGAAGGATAGAGAGAGAGAGAGATTAAGAGAAAACATTCATTTCATTCATATGCCAAAACAGTTGCACCATCTGCAGATATAATGGACGGCTGCCTCCTAACAAACACATACAATAATTAAAGTAAGAGTAACATGTGTACTATACATCTATCTATCCCCCGATTCACCCCTAGCCCATGATATAATATCAGTTGCAGTTGGGTGGCTTCTTGTCTCTTTTGGGCCGTTGATTAATTGAGTCTTCCTTGTGCTGACTCAGCCAAGTAGTGTTTAGTTGTGGCCCATCGGTAATTGGCCCATTTTCACATTTGCTGAGCTCTTGCAGAGATGTCGTATCAATCCATGCCCAAAATTTAAAAGTTCCCACCATTGGATCTTTCCATTTAAAAGATTCATAGGAAGAGGACAATGTGTCGTAAGAAGCAAAGTCAGAGGTTGAGTAGTTTCCTTAATACCTTCCTAACAGTTATCAGAAGTGCAAATTCTTAAATGGTCTGACTTTTATCGTCTGTTGTAACAATTGGATGACATTGGTGCATTTGATGCATGTAAAAAAGGCTGGTGTCATGTTGTTTATGATCTCTCTGGAAGAACTGTTGGTACAAATTTTGCAATAAGGTGAAAATTTTCACTTATCCTTGAGTGAGTGAGAGGTGTGGAATTTGAGAAACAGAACCAATGGTTTAGGATATATCCTTCCCTCGTGTCTGTAGTTCATACATCTTTCTTGGAAATCATCTTTATATCCTTCCCTCGTGTCTGTAGTTCATTCTTGGAAATCATCTTTCTTCTTTCATCTTTCTTATATAATTGAAGCTCATTTAGAATTATATCCAGTCTTTGTGCCTGCCCAGTTAGTACAACTTCTCTTTCAAGATGATTCCAATTTGGTCCAATCGGTTCATGCTTGTGACAGCTCTCAAATTTGAGATCTGGACACCATCAATCAGGGCTGAAATTTGGGAAAACTTGGATGATTCATACAAGAATTTTATTTTCATGGCAAGCTCATTAGATAAAGGAAAATGATTTATTATTTTATTATTTTTCCCTAAGGCAGTCCATTTATTTAATATGACCCCAGAAAGGTGTAACCTTTTTTTAAGTTCAATAGTCTAATATTCAGTCTTTTCCTAAGGGCACTAAAGTCCTTGTAAGTGGAAAATATAATTCATGTCATAGAACATAATCATCACTTGCTGTGATTATTCACTCTCAAGCTACTATGCTGTGTCAAATCCATGAGAAGGCCCCAATGGCTTGATTTGAAGGTTTCTCTATTGGATTGAAGGCTGAGGCACATTTCCTCTTAAAAACAGGAAGGAGATGCTAAGTACTTGTCATTTGTCATATGCAAATTTCTTTGTGAAGAGTTGATGAGGGAAACAATAGACTAGTCTGAACTCGCCCGAGTAATTTTTTCTCAATTAGTTCATGTTGCTTTTTAATGAATATCTTTTGACTTGAGGTTGTAGAAAGGTAGCCTTGCCGGATAAAAATTTATGTCTAGAAGAAGCGCCAATCCTTTGTTGTAAAGTACCTTTCAGAATTTCTTGTATTAGAAGTTTCCTGGACGTGACCTTGAAGGACATTCATTAGCTATTCCTTGGAATAAAATGAAAATTAATCTATAACCAAGTATTATCTCTTGATAATTTCTTGTAAACTTGCAGGTTCCTGGGGCCACTGAGTCTCAGGGAGGTGCTGTCCAGATCCCACCAGCTTTTAAGAATTTCTCCATGTTGCAAAAGGAAAAGGCTCTCGAACAATTAGTAAAGGACCGCTGGCTTTGCTCAACACCTGAAGGAAAAATTGGTCTTGGAGTTCGTTCCTTTCTAGATCTGCGTGGTTGGTTCCGGAGTAACGAGGTTCCTGCCTGTGAAGTTTGCAATGAGGCTGCCATCAAGGTACCCTAATTTACATGTTTTCCATCTTCATTTTTTATTTTTTATGTGATTTTCTATCGTTAATACTGACATCTTTTCCTGGTTCTTACCTTACATCAAGTGTTGGAATATCTATAAATCTATCGCTATTAGAATCATCGCTAGTATTTGAAGTATTGCTCTGAAATACATTCTACATTTTTTAATAAACACCATGAATCGCCATTTTTTCTGATTGGTATAGTAATATCATCCCCCTACCAGGGTGTACAGTAAGAGACACGTGTTTTCGGCTTAAGAATAGGTCTGCTTATATGTTCTCTGTTGAAGTTCACAACTCATAATATTAGTCAGTCCTTCAAGTACAGTAAGAGCACATTTTACTGAACACCATACTGCGTCTTTATTCAAGAAGCACCATGATTGGTCAATCTATAAGTAAACGGCTTGTGTCTCGGGGAATAATGGCCTTATTATTCATTATGAAATAGATGTTCACTTAGTTTTGCATTTAGAACTGATGTGTCTGCACTGTTTATCGTGAGCAGGCTCAACTTTGCCCGAATGAATCTTGCAATGTCCGACTTCATTCGTACTGTCTACAAAAGAAGTTCTCTGGACAAAGGGTACCAAGCTTTTTCCTTTCCATTTGCATTAAAGCTGTCTATCTTGCTGCTGCAAATTCATGTAAGAACAATGCTTTTCAGGCCTGAAAAAGTTTGCTCGGGTTGTGGTGCGCAATTCCATGGCTCTACGGTTAAAGCAGAATTCATAGAAAAAGGTAATAATGCAAATCGCCTATTCTCAAAACTCACAACCTTCTTCAAAGAGGAGTCGTAGATCCCTCCAAGAAGTTGACGCTGACAGTGACACCCAAGGATATGGTTCTACTCCGACTTTTAGTGATACGTTGGAAACAAAGAGGGTAACTCGAAATTCTGCCCGGCTGAATAGCAACTAGGAAGACGCTGCAAGCTTTGTGATTTCTTCCTGCAGTTATCCGCAGATTTCTATTTTAGTTGCACATGTTCAATTTCTTTTGAAGGCATTAGCTTTAGATGTTGTAACAGACTAGACTAAAATATGTTTTAGCTTATCATCTTTTGTATCTTTGCATTTTGTTTGATGGTCTCGTTAGCATCTCGTGTCATATTTGTTTTTGTCACGTTTAACATCAGTCAAATTGTGATAGTAACCTAAACACCTCCGATAAAATGATTGGATTGAAAGAAAAAGAGCACCAAAGGTTCACGAGGCCTGAGCATAACTCATCCTATTATTCTAACCCTAACGATAGTCATATATGCTCTCCTTCTGTCAAAAACATACATAGTTTTTTTCGGTATGGGTTTTAAGTTTTGTAATGAGTGGAAACATAGTGGAGTTTGGGTCTCATTTTATAAAGTGTATTTTATGAGTTAGTGTGTTGTAAAGGCGAGTACATTTATGTTTTTTGGTAAATAAGTCTTATTGATAGTCAAATTAAAGAAATTAGGCGGGAGTGTATGCTCAAAAATGGAATGTGTAAATTTTGGCAGATGACCGAAAAAATAACTAAATGAATAGATGGTTGTTGGTTGTTTACTTTGAATTTTCAAGTACAAACCCTAGGTAATGGTTGTGCCTTGGTTGTGTCGTCGTCATGGGCACCGTGACAACCTTGCGACTGCACAACCGGCCAATCAATGGTTGTGCTCGTTGTCGTGTCGTGGTCGTAGGCACCGTCACGACCTCGTGATTGCACAACCGGCTGACTGATGGTCGTGGTCATGGTCGTGACACACTACCATGTGTCTTGGTCGTGCGTAATTCGTACTCGAGAAGAAGGCAGTGAATGAATGGGGATTTAACGGCAAACTGATTGTAGTAAAAGACGATGAGCAAGGGAGATAGGCAACAAAACGTGAAGTATAGCACCATGGCGGGTCGACGTCTTCCATAGCCTCTTTGCCGGTGAGAATGAATATTACTGTGCCTATGCAACGCCACATCTAATCTTGGAGAGGGAATATAGAGAGAAAGGGTGGTGCTGAGCTGAGTTATGACGAAGCTATGTGAATTCACTACAGTCGTTGTTGCCTCGTCCAATCACTTCAGCCGCTTTCAATTCACTCTCGACTCATCTCATCACCACCCTCTCTCTATATTCACTCTCAGGGGCGGTGCAAGTAGGGCTGCAAACGAACATAGCTACTCGGGACTTACTCGGTGCTCGACTCGGAAAAGCTCATTCGAACTTGAATTCGTTAACAAACGAGCCGAGCTCGAGCTCGAATTCGAGCTCGTTAAATTTAACGAGCCGAGCTCGAGCTCTAGGGTATTCGACTCGTTTTGCTCGCGAACGTGTTCGGCTCGTATATCAATCGAGCCTGTTCGCGAGCATGTTCGTGAACTTTTAATCGAACCTCTAATTGAGCCTGTAAACGAGCTTTAACATTTATGTGTAAAATTAATTTCAAATCACAAACAAAACATATTAGGCACTACACCACTATTATTATTAAAAAAATTAACTTATAATATTAATATATATCACAAATTATCATCAATTCATTTATTATATTGTGCATTTATTTATTATTTTGTAGTATTAAATACTTTTAATTTTTGTTTGATGAATTTCATTTTAATTTATGTTCATTTGGAATGTTAAAAGAAAATATTTTTAAATCATGTCTTTTAAACGAGCCGGATTCGAGCTCAAATCTGAACCAAACTCGAGCCAAACCATTTATCGAATATCTAGCTAGCCAAACTCGAGCTGAATTCGAACTCAAAGTCTTTACCTCGAGCCGAACCCGAATCGAACCCGATCATGTAAAATGTTAAACGAGCCAAACCTGAGCCCGAACATGTAAAATATTAAATGAGCCGAACCCGAGCATGCCAATACTCGGCTCGGCTCGGCTCGTTTGCAGCCCTAGGTGCAAGCATAGTCGGGGCCCTGTGCAATTTTCAAAATTAGGCCTTTTTTTCTAGGTTAAAAAGAATAAAAATTTAAATTTATAAATATTTTAATAAATTATACTCAACAGGAGTATTTTTTAGTTATTGATGACTATTTTTTATTTTTGCATATTCTTTTTTTATTTTATTTTATTTTATTTTTTGAAGAGTTTTACTTTTGCTTATAAGATTCATCGTCATTCTAAAACTAAAATCCATCTCGCACATAAACATAAGCACTATTTTGAATAAATTCATCGCCATTCTAAAACTAAAATACATCTCGCACATAAACAAAAACTATGTTTAAGGTGTTTTCTCTTTGATAGAAAATAAGAAGAAAAAAAGAAACATTTCCCATTATTTTCGTATTCCTAATGATAACGTAGTCATTTTTCTACGTTTCCATTACAATTCATGATAATGTTTTCTACCCATTTAAGATGATAATATTTTCCTATATGTCAAAGTATAGATAAAACAAGTGAAAACCACGTTATATGTCAAAGTATAGATAAAACAAGTGAAAACCACATTATGGAATTTTCTGTTCCACCATTTTCTTTTCCATAAAAGAGAACATACACTTTAATTAACGAAAAATCAAAGATGCAGAATCCCAAAGCTCATTGCTACAATCGACTCTTCTAATATATTCAGAATACAAAATATACAACAAATATTAGTATCTCACAAAAAATACATATAATAATAGAGCAAATGGGCAAAACATGACGCCAAAAAAATTTAGGAGAAACAAAGCTGAACACAAGAAGCAATATAGTGTGTTCGTCGTCTAGGACAACCTATATATGTAAACACACTTATTTGTTACTGCAATTGAATCCACCACAAACTGATAAAACTATGATTAAGATCAAGGCCACGATTATGGCAAGAACAATCAGCTTTATCTTCATATTCTGCAGCCACATCTTTCTTCTCATCTTGGTTCCTTGTGTCCTAAAATCTTGAGCCTGCGGAGGAAAAGCAATAATCAACATGATATCAAAACCCCCATATGATACATATACAGAATATTAAGTATGAGTATCAAAACACCGAATTAACATAAAGTACCAAGAATAACATAGGACCAAACTATGACAACAACAAACAAATTAAGACTAGATAATAATAATACACCATGACTGCACTTGCCATCCAAGCATAAATGCAATTTCATCAATTTGGACCAAGTCTATTAGTCTAAGACTGATTTCTACAAACCAAACAAATTCGTATATATGAAAGAGCAAATGCATTAGTGATTAATAAATCATTCCAATTAGTTAATGTCTTTGAGTACATCACTACAGAAATAAAACATCCAAAGACAGACCTGGGAACGAAGATTTTCAGTCTTATCAACAAGAAGCTCGATTTTCTCTCCACGATCAAGGACCTGAAGAGGCAAAAGGATTGATGCTGAGAAACACATCATTTACAAGAGACCTAAACTCTGCCCCACATAATAATAATTATTACTAAAACAGGCATCTAAAACTCGCTAACCTTTTCAATGTTTTCCATCATCACCCCCTTAACTTCTGAAACTTGAGCTTTCACCTTTGAGAGTTTACTGATCTCCTCTGGATGATCCACACAGTACTGCATTTGCTCTTTCAATTTGGCCCTAAATTTCACCAAATAAAGTTAGTAATGTCCATAGCGAGAAGTAATAATTAGAATGACAAAGAGATGATGGAACTAATGAAGATAGTTACCCAAAATCCTTATTCAAGCTGTTGGCAACAGCTGTAGCAGCCTTTCCTCCACCATATTTCTTGGTGAAGTCGTCCTTGATTCGCTCGAGATATGCAATAGGAATCTGTCTTCCAATAGATTCAACAGCCACCACACAGTATGCTGTCATTCAAAAAGAAGAAAGTAGTGAAGCACTACCCCAACAAAATGAAGAGCTAATCATGTATTGCAAAATACGCTAATTCTTAAATCCAAACGATCATCAATAATTTTGCTCAGTAAGAGATAAAGTAATGCAGATATTATACAAATCAATGAGTGAAAAATCTTCCTCCAAATGGCAGTACAACTCACACCCTTCCTAAATGAAAATAGATTCAAAAACAGATTCAAAAAACTCACACACTAATCTTATAGATTCAGCCAATTTAATTATCAACTACTTAATATCTAATCTAACTTTCAAACCGATCCGTAAAAACAATCCATTAGTCAGAAAATCTAATCAACGAAAGAAATCCGGTCAAATCGAGATCTGACCTCATTAGACAAAATGAGACCAAATAAAATAAGAAAACCTAATTCCAATACAACCTTCTAAATACCGATTATCAAGCGATTGATGCATAAAGTTCAAAATTGACACAAATTTGAAGAAAAGTAAAATAATAACAACAGATCGGAGACGGCCGCGCTTACTGAATCCATCCTCAACAAGATAATTGAAAGTATGGCCATCGCAGTTGTAGGTGAACTTGTTGTTTGAGGCTGGAAGTTTCTGGAGACACTGCGCGGCAATTCCAGTGAAGTTGCCGGTGAACTCGGTGTACTCCGCAAGGATCACAGTGCCGCGCGCAACGAAGCTGTAGATCAACGACTGCTGCCCCATCTCTGCTCCTCTCTCTCCCTCTCCGATAAACCCTAGACGACTCTAACGTGCGTATGTATAACGGTAGAGATAGGTGGAGGGGAGATAGGGAAAATGAGATGAAAATCGAAAGAAAAATATTAAGAAAAGCTGGCAGTAGATTTATATAGAGGGAGAAGTCTAGAGAGAGAAAGAGAGACATTTTGGAGAGGAAAGCGGAACGCGTGGGACGACTACTGTTTTCTTTTCTTTCTTTTTTTTTTTTTTTTTTTGAAAAGTCACATAAACATAAACATAAACATAAACATCAACAAAATAAGAATAAGGGGTAATTGAATGTCTAACGATAGTTTTACAACACAAAAAGCATTCACAATTTACTATCATTTTTTTTTAATCGGAGAAAAATTATCATATTAAAGAGGAATACTCCCTCCGTCCTCCATTTAGTGACCTTCTTTTTTCAGCATGTGTGGCACGCGTTTCCACGCTTATCGTTGATGAGTTTTAAAATGAAATTTTGAAGTATTCTTTCTTTTACGGGATACTTCAACACTTGTAGTATCCCGTAAAAGAAAGAATTCTTCAAAAATTTATTTTAAAACTCATCAACGATAAGCATGGAAACGAATGTCACACGTGCTGAAAAAAGAAGGTCACTAAATGGAGGACGGAGGGAGTATATAAAAATATATTATAACACCAACCGTGAAAAGATACTCCAACACAAGAAGAGAAGAAATATCGAATTTACTTCTACGAACAAAACTTGATTCCATTCATGACGTAGTTTACGTCCAAAGTAGCCCCCCTCAAAATAGTAGCATTTTTGGCCTTCTAAATGCTCCAACAATCATGATAAAGGAACGGAAGCATCACTTAGTCTGAGGAAATTTGGAGTTATTAGTAAAGAGAATGAAGAGGCAATTCTTTATAAGCTCAAAGAAATGGAGAACTCTGATAGGAGTGGTAAGGATGGATGGAGTCATTGAAAACGGTCGTTAATGAAGATTATGTCTTACAATGTCACAGGGTTTATAGGGATTGAAGAAACAAGAAATCAGAGAGTTGATCTTAATCACTCGCCGGATATTGTGTGCATGCTTGTAGGAAACTTAAGTATGCGATCATACTCTTCTTAATGTAGAAAATATGTGGAAGAATTTAAATGTGAGTTGCAAAGCTAAAAATTCTAATGGCAGGTCAAGGGGTATATGAATTTCTTTGAGGGTTGATAAATTTAAGTCGATTGATAATTGGTCTGATGAAGGAGTCGTTGGTATTGAAGAAGAGTGGGTCTAGTTAGAGAAGATGTGTGTGATTTCGAATATCTATAGTCCGTGTGATGGTAGGGGCAGGTTTGAGATATTGAGATATTTTTTTCAAAAAATCAATAATAGCAACTATAACCAGTGGAACCTGATTGTGGACTTATATGACGTTAGAAGCTCTGCTGAAATGAAAGGTAGAGCTTTGCAGCATCTCTCAGTCAAAAAGATATGCATATGTGTTATTGATTATTCAAGTTTATGGGAAGAAAGATTACTTGACGACTTGATGGCAATTGTTGTAGCTGGATTGATCATGCCCTTGTCTCAGGATGCTTGGTTTCATGAATGGAGTGGGTACAAACTTGTGTGGCTATCTGAAAGTCTATTTGATCATTGTCCCATATTACTGCTTGATAAAATCAAAATTGGGAGCCTAAACAATTCAAGTCCGTTAATGTGTGGCTCAGGTCTCATGGTTTCAAAAGGTTTGTGGTTGATAAATGGAATGATTATCAGATTCAGAGTTAGGAGATGTATGTCTTAGAAGAGAAACTCAATTTGCATGGGATGACTACTAGTACTTGGTTTTTTTCTGGAAAGAAGAAGAAAATATAGGGATTTTTGGTCACGCTAAGAATCACGGATACACTACTCACTCACGGATTGCCCGTAAAGTTTATTTTTCTTTCTTTTTTATGTTTCAGTTCAAATTTTGAAATGTGAAAATAAATAAAAATGTCAATTTTCATAACTTACATGTAAGAAATATCCATATTTTTTAAACCTTGTAGCTAGGGCTGCAAACGAGTCGAGCTACTCTGAGCTATTTGGAGTTCGACTTGATAAAAGTTCGTTCGAGATCGTTTAATAAAGCTTGTCAATTAAACGAGCTAAGCTTGAGCACGAGAGTATTCGGCTCGTTAGCTCGTGAACGTGCTCGTTAACTAATTTAGTATGAAAATATAAAATTATTAGTAAACTATGACTTGTATTATATACTATGATTAGTACTCATTATCTTCTTAACTCTATTTGTTATATAGAACATGATTAATATTATCTTATTAATGTGAATAAAATCATCTATTTCAAAGAAATAATTAATATTTTAAATATAAATCTAAATTTAGAAAGTCTATTTTGGCTCGATTAGGGCTCGAATAAGCTCGTGAGACTCGAAGTATTCGGTAAACAAGGTTCGATACTCGACTCGATAATAAACGAGCCAAACCTGAGCACGACGGTGTTCAGCTCGGCTCGATTGTAGCCCTACTTGTAGCACTCCAAAAGCTATGAGCACTCCAAGGTTGGTTTTCAACAATATTTGGAAAGCTTTTGCGCCTCACAAAGCTTAAGTTATGGCATAGAAGCTTGTGTGGGATCATCTCCCGACACTGGATAATCTCGGAAAGAGAGTAGAGATCCCTATGGAGAAAAGGAAATGCACCTGCTGCAGGGCAACGGACGAGACCGGTTGGCACATGTTCCTCGAGTGTCCGGAAGTGTTGCTACTGTGGGATAAAATGGTGGAGTGGTGTGAGTGTCGCTGGGCGAAGCCGAGGACGGTCGCCGACCACTTCGACAACTTTGCTAGTCTTCTTGGTGGAGGTAAGCTGAGAAATAAATTAATCGGTCTTTGGATTTGTGTGGTGTGTGTGATTTGGAAGTGGTGAAATTCGGTGAGATTTGATAAAAAATAATGAGATTTTCGAAAAACTAGGAATGAGATCAAATGTAGTTTTTAGAATTGGGTGCTTGGTAAGGGGAGAGGTGGACGCGAATGTAAGCTTTGAGGCTTGGACTAGAGAAATCTCTGTGATATGTGGTGTAATATGTGAATTGTAAGGGTTGGTACCTCTTGTACCGTCTTATTAATAATACTTCTTTTCCCAAAATATTTGAACTTAATGTGGTTGCAAACTACATGTTTATTGATACTTAGATATAATATTGATTGCATGCTATGGTTTAATTGCACTCAAAAAATTTATTAGACAAATTAGGCGATTACTCGAAGAGAGAATATATAGTAATTAGATAAATATGAATTAAGCGATCTAATTGTTCATTTTGAAATCGAACCTTGTAATATTTGTTCTTTATTAGAATTTAATTTGTGTCTTTGTTTTGATTTTGTTTATGTTTTTTTTGCTTTATTCATTTCTAATAGATGTTAGTATACAATTATAAATTTTATTATTTTAAATAAAATTATATAGGTTACAGTCTATGTGGTTTTGACTTTTTTTTTTCCCTAATTTAAAGGAGGATTTTTTTGCACTGGTTTGGAGATTGAGTTTTATTTATGACGTTATTTGAGCTATTTATTTGGTACTAGTTTAGACATTTTAACTTTAGTTGTTTTTATTTTCTTTTGATCTCATTTAAAGTTGTGTTAATAGCTAGTGCATGTCCACGAGAAAAATACGTGGAGAATTTTTGGAGTTTGAATCTAAAATTGAAGCCACGTGTTAGCGCAACAATACAAGAAGGAGATAACATTTGGAAGAGATGGTGGCTGAAAATCAAGAAACGATGGAAATGCTCAGCTATTGCAACAACTGCGAGCTTAGATGGAATAGACGAGAGCTGAGATGAATCGTCATGCCAGTGACTACTCAAAAGGGAGTTTTTGGACTAACGATTCAAGCTAACAACTTGAGCTCAAGCCGGAATTGATTTTCATGGCGCAACAAAATCAGTTTGCACAAAGAAAAGTTGAAGATCCCTACGGTCATCTGGCACACTTTGAATAAATACGCAACATGATTAAGATGAACAGGGTGACGAACGATGCTATCAGACTTCGACTGTTCCCATTCTCTTTAAGAGATGATGCTAGATCGTGGCACTATTGCTTAGCAAATGGAGTAGTGGAGACATTGAAGGATATGATCCAATTATTTCTAAGTACTTTCATCCGAGCAAGCTATGAAGTTGAGAACAACAACAACTCAATTTCAGCAGCTCGATCAACAATCTTTTTAAAAAGCTTGGGAGATATATAAGGAGATGCTGCAAAAATGTCATAATCACGGGATCGATCATGAGCAGAATGTGCGGTGGTTTTATAATGGTTGAAATAGTACCATTAAAAATCTACTAGATACAGCAAATGAAGGAGACATACTAGACCGTGATCATACATCTGCTTTGCCCATAATTAAAAGATAACCGCCAACAACCATCAATGGCCCAATAACCGATCTTCGATCAAGAAAGTGGCATTTTTAACAAAACACACATCTTAAATTATATTGATATTTAATCTTATCTACTAAACATTCATATAAATAATTTATGTCGATTCTATTCATACAATTTATCTATGTTTAATTTATCTATTTTATAAAATACTCCATCCGTCTCACTATGATTGACCCATTTTTCTTTTTGGGCCGTCTCACTATGATTGACTCCTTCCTTTTTGGTAAACAATTAACACCTAAATGGTACAATTAGTAAATCTCTTATTACACTTAACTTTCTCTAATTAAATCTCATCATCCACCACCATTCAGCACATATCCCAATATAATTTAAATTCTAAAACTTTAAATTATCATAACTTGTCCGTTTGTTCTCGAATTTTTATAATTTTTATACCAAATTAAATGTCTTGGTACGATCTTTCATTTAAAATCATACATCAATATGTTTTTATGCATGTATGATGCTCTAATTTTAAAATATGTCTAAATACATAAACAACACTATATCTCTAAACACAATACACTTTATACTCCCATCGTCTCACTATGATTTACACATTTTTCTTATTTTGACCATTTCACTAAGACCGACACCTTTCATTTTTGGAAAATAATTAACTCTTAAATGGTACAATTAGTATATCTCTTATTACACTTTACTTTTTATAGCTATAATTAAATCTCATCATCCACTCACCTTTCAGCACGTATTCCAATATAATTTAAATTATAAAACTTTAAATTATCATAACTTGATCGTTTGTTCTTAAATTCTTATAATTTTTATACCAAATTAAAGATCTTGATACGATCATTCATTTAAGATTAGACATCAATATGTTTTTATGCATTTATGATGCTCTAGTTTTAAAATATGCGTAAATACATAAACAACACTACATCTCTACACACAATACACGTTACACACTAATCGCCTCCGTTTTAAATCCCGTACTAAAAAGAAAATAGTTGATCATAATGAGACGGAAGGGTACTGAACTTGACTTTTTCCTTTTCACTTTATCTCAATAAAAAAAATGGACACGAAAATGAACTATTTTAACAACGCAATTTAACAAAAATGAAGGACCGAGGGAGAGTAGAGAAGCACTCACACCATAACCTCTCCGAGCCTACTCATCTAACGGAGTCCACACTATACATCTTCCGAGCCTCGTCCCGAGCCTCCGCATCTATATAATCCATGAGTTTGATTCCCATCCCAGAGCTCAGGCTCAGATCCCTACGTGACCGCTTTCCAGCTATTTTTTGTATTTCCCATAGCCGATATTTTTCCACCTTCTTTCTCTCACTCTTTTAATCAGCTATGCTTCCTCTTTCTTATTTTTTATTTTTATTTTCTTAAAAATTCAAGAATTGTAATATAGTTGTTCCTTTTGTATTAATCTTTTCCTTCTGTTTGCCGATTTTAGAAACATTTGTTGAAGTTTGAACGAGGTGATAAAAATAGTTTATTGAGAAGCATCATACTAGCATATGTATTGAAAGGTTACAGCTGTTGGGATTATTTTGAGTGAAAAAAAGAGAAGCTTGATTGAATATCACGACTGTTTCAAAATCGGATTTCTGGAGATTTGCTGTCTAATTTGATGATGCTGGAAGAGCCTACGATTTCTACAGTGAATTCAGAAATATGAGTATGCCCAACTTGACCATTTTTCGTTTAGTTGAGATCTTGTTATGATTATGTGAATTCTCAACTGTATTATGTTGATTGAGCTGTGAATTCAGTTTGAAGTCGGGTTTTCGATTGAGATCTTGCATGGATCGTACTTGCTGGGTTTGATCTCTCCAATTTGTAAGTTTGTGCGCAAAATTAGGGTTTCTCGTTGTAGTAATTGTTTTCACTCTTTTGAGTTTACGTGTTTTCTGATTAAATTACATTGTAAAATATATTGATTGCAGTTTGATCGTTGAGTTAGAAGCTTGAGGAGTCAATTCTTGGAGGAAAATATCATGGCTCAAAGTAATTGGGAAGCGGATAAAATGTAATGATTTACAGAATTATAGTTTTTTACGTTCTCTTACTGTTACTCTCATTAGAAAGATAAAGAAAACGAATCTGCAGAATACTTTACTACTGTTTGTTGTTCTATCTTTTCCCTTTGCTGTCCAAAACTGGATGGTGTACTATCGTCTATGAACCCCTGGGTTAAGATGATTACTTTGTTCATTTCTCTTAGTGAAAAAAGAAAATTACTATGCTCCAGTAAGTAGCATTATCAATGACTGAAACCTCAAATTGATAGGTGGAACATCACCTTTTGTTTTAGTCGGAAGTTCATTCACTCTGTTCTTGCTGATTTTTTAGAAGGCTGAAAAGAACTTTCAGTTCGAAATGTGTTTTTGTTTTGTTTACTAAGAAGCACTTCTGACTGCGAAGTACTTTTTCTCTACTATTTGACAGGCTTGATGTATACATTCATGACTATTTATTGAAAAGAAAACTTCATAATTCTGCAAAAGCTTTCATGACAGAAGGAAAAGTTGCTACAGATCCTGTGGGTAAGGGATTTCTTAATTATTTATGCAACTGCATCAATTTTGATGACGTATACATTCAGATGAGCATCTTTCTGTTAATGCACTACCGTATGCAACTGCATTAAATGTTTGTGCTGCTTGCATCTGCCTCCTTGTTTCAGAGTCTCGTGTGCTGGATAATGCCTAGATCTCTAACTTTTAGATTTTTTTTAGCTATTGATGCCCCTGGAGGATTTCTTTTTGAATGGTGGTCTGTCTTTTGGGACATTTTCATTGCAAGGACAAACGAGAAGCACTCTGAACCAGCTGCAGCTTATATAGAGGTTTGTCAATTTCTATAGCTCTTATTCAGATTATTATGTACTCGCGTTATCTTGATTGTGTGAAATGCACCATTTAATAGATTCCTGTATTTTGTGAACAAAATTTAGACACAACAAATCAAACAAAGGGAGCAACAACAGCAGCTTCAGATGCAGCAGTTGCAACTCATGCAGCAACGAAGTGCCCAGCTACAGAGAAGGGATCCTAATCATCCTCCACTTGGTGGTCCCTTGAACTCTGAAGGGATGATGGGTCAGCCATCTGCGAGTGTATTGGCTATGAAGATGTATGAAGAACGGATGAAGCATCCACACCCCATGGATGCAGAGACGTCTCCAGGCCTCATCGAGGCTAATAGGATGGCACTTCTTAAATCCGCTTCTGGTCAGCAAGGGTAAAATTAATATGACCAAATAGTCATCTTGAATTTCAGTTATAACTGATTTTAAATCAATAATATTTTCTTTTTACGGGGTTGACACAGACAGTTGATACAAGGCAATTCTGGGGGTATGTCTGCAGCCTTGCAGCAAATGCAAGGACGGCCACAACTGGCTACTGTAAGCACCAAACATATATATGTTGGATGCGTCACTTGTTGGTGTATAGTTTGCTTTTGTTTTTGTTTTTGTTTTGTTTTGTTTTGTTTTTTTTTTTCCCCTCACTGACAATTATGTAATCATGCTATGTCCAGGAAATCAAAGGGGAAGTTAACTTAGGTGCGACACAAAAGTCTATGCCTATGGACCCATCATCAATTTATGGGCAGGCAATTCTTCAATCGAAATCTGGACTTGGTGGTGCAGGTATCCATACTAATTTCATCCAAACTTTCTGTTTGCCCTCTTAGTTTTTCCATGAAGTAGTTAATATGATGTCGTTTTGTCCATTATAATGACAAGTTCTTGTACGATGTATGCAGCATGTTCATCGAGTATTTACGATGCATATTATGTTCCTGATATATGCGTGATGTTTTATGTTCACAAAGTAATGAGCAACACCAATTGATTTTGAAAGGGATGGTGCTGCTCCTGCCAGAATCCTTTCTACTAAAATGTAGTCCCTCCATCCACGAAACATAGAGCGTCTTTCCTTTTCTGCCCCTCCACAAAAAATAGAGCATTTCCATTTTTTGGACATATACTTATTTTTTAAACTCAGCACATTTTTTTATTACCAAAAAACCACCCATGGTCCACAGACCCCACTCACTACTCTTAACTTTAAATCACATCACATCCCTTTATTTACAAAAAAACCACACATGGCCCGCAATATTACAAAAGAGGTGGGTCCCTTCACTCAAATAACACCCGTGCAAACATTTCTTAAAACCAGAATTGTGAAAAGCGTTTGAGGTGTACGCCTCAAGGCATGCCTCAAATCGCCTCGGCTTGAAAATGCCTCAAGGTGTACACCTTACATGTTTAGGTTGAGGCAGGCGCCTCAATTATATGAGACTTACGGCTTGCCACCACCGCCTCAAGGCATTTTGAGGCACTGTGCCTCAATTAAGAAGGCCATTCAGATTTTAATTTAACTATTTAAGTGGGCTTTGGACTTTTAAAAATTAAAACTCAATTATGAATTAAAATTAAAAAGCCAAAAAGCCAAGCCCATTTCTATCTCTAATTTTAAGTTAAACCCTTAAAAATTTAAAATAAAACAAGTTAAAAAAGGGAAAAAAAAAAAGCGACATACATCGCGAGTTTGCAACTCCCTCCTCCTCCATTCTTCATTCTGCCCACTGCCCAACACTGCCCAAACTGCTCAGCGCCACTCGCTGCCTGCTGCCCGTTGTCGACTGCAGCCGGCCCGACCCACTGTCGGTTTGATCGATGAAGATGCAACCGACTGGGAGGATGAAGATGGAGATGGAAGAGGAGGAGGAGAAGGAGGATGAAGATGATGTTGATGAGAAGGTTGAGGACGAGTGAGAGTGATGACTTTGATGTTTAAAAGTTCAACGATATTAAGATTTAAGAAGAATTTAATCATTTATGCTTTTTAATTTGATGTTTTAAAGACTTCCAAGACTATTAAATTGATCTTTTGTTTGTTATTTTCTCTATTTTAAGTATTTGTTCTTTTTATAATTTTTTCTTCATCTTAAGTTGGAGGCTTATGCCTCGCCTCATATAGAGAAAATGCCTCAACTACACTTTAGACTTTTTACAACATTGCTTAAAACTCGTGCAGACTTATATACTCTAGTTCTCGTAGACGAAGGAGTATTTATATTACCAACTGTCTTCAGTCTGATTGGTAATTAAGAGCTTATAAAAGAAAAGGAGTAGAAAATCCTAGCTAACCAAGGTGATCACAGACCGATGAACCGCATGCCAGCCATGCCTCATTAACACCTGAATGGGGAAAACCCAATGGAAAAAACGTCAAGTAGGAAAATGAATACCTGGCAATGAAAATGAGTACCTGGCTAAGGGGAATATCTCAAAAGATAAAGAAAATACAAATCACGAAACTAAAGTCCTGATGCGCGAGTCAGCTTCAGTCCACCAGCCATCTTGGACGTCCCAGCCATCTTCGACGTTGTAAGCTGCCATGCGATCGGCAACCTGATTCCCCTCTTTGTAAATGAGGGAAACTCTAAATTTCATGCTTTTGATAATGTCTGACACCCTTTTCCATCAACTAAGCAACTTCCATGGTACCTGTATAGAAAAAGACAAGAATAGAGAAACTATGTAAAATGAATTCACTTCAAGCCAAAGATATCTCCTACCCTGATGTTCAGCAACTTGAATAGCAAGAAGCTCAGCTTGAAAGGGAAAAACCAATGCCATTTGACTTGTGAAAGCAGCCGACACACTGTTAAGATAATCTCTAAACACCCCGCCACAGTGAATCTGACCAGGTGCAGCAGCCACTGTTGAATTCCTTCATGCCAAGACCACCCTCTTCCTTTAAAGCACACACTTTGTTCCAGTTACCAGTAAAAGTAGATCTTTGAGCAGTGGAACCAGTCCAAATGAAGTTTCTGCAGCATATATCAAGTTCATTTAGGCTCCGTTTGGTAGGTAAGGTAGGATATGATAGGATTAATAAACTTTAGATAACAAATGTGAATAGGAAGTGAGTTAAGTTATTTATATTTGTGTTTGGTAGGTAAAATTAAAAAGTTGGATGATGTTAAACTTTGTGTTTGGTAGGGAAATTATACTCTAGATTATAATACAAAACATAGAAAATGACATAAAAGCCCTTGATATTGTTTAAGAAGAAAAAAATTATTTAATGTTATTAAATCGCATCCCCTTATCACTTCGATTCTTAGTATTTATTTTTTGGGTAATGCTATTCGGTCATAAAAGGCCGGCAGTTATGTATTTATGCTAATTATTTTTAGGTTTTATGTGAAAATTCAAAAAGTTATTTTTTATATATATTTAAAAAATTAACTTTTTTAATTTATTTGACGATTGTGACTATTTTATAGAATTTGTTATTTTTTATCCAAGAGAGAGATATTAATTATTGGGGAGAAAAAAATATTTTATATTTAAATTTAAAAGTAATTAAGAATAATCTTTTACAAATATTTAAATATTGATCATAAATTTTAATTTATTATTTGTTAATTATGTATTCCCTCCATCCCCCTTCAATTGTCCAGTTTGACTTATTGACTTTTTGGAACGCATTTCCACCGAGCCGGGAAACGAGTTATAAAATATAATTTTGAAGTATTGTTTCTTTTACGGGATACTATGAGAGTGTCATAGTATCCCGTAAAAGAAACAATACTTCAAAATTATATTTTATAACTCGTTTCCCGGCTCGGTGGAAATGCGTGCCAAAAAGTCAATAAGTCAAACTGGACAATTGAAGGGGGACAGAGAGAGTATAATAATAAAAAAGACATTGTGTGGCCGGTCACATTATGGCTGATTATCATTATTGTTATTTTTTTCCTTAAAAATACATTAATTTCGTTTAATAACAAAGTACCCTGGTTAAATTTTAAATTAATCAAAAATAAAATTATTAGTATTTCAAAGCTACTTAAATTCAAAGCAGAATAAAACAAAAATGCATAAACTACCACACTCCTTTAAAAAATTGCACAACATGAATTACCAAAAAACAAAAAAAAAAAAGAATAATAATAATTAAAAAAAAAATATCAATGTGCCATTCATAGCAAAATCTGGATTCGCATATACTTCATTTAATTTCATTAACCCCAATATAAAAGGAAATATATTGATTTTTTTTTGCATTGAGGACCATAAAGGAAAAAAAAGTTAGTTGGGTTTGCTATTTCACTCTAGATAATTAATCCCATCAAATCCAAGAGATTGATAATCCTTCTCAAACAGTATTTTAAGGGAGGGCCATGCATTAATCTCGGGCCCCCATAAAAATTTACTTTAGCTACCAAACACAAAGATAAACCCAAATAACTAGTCTAACTGGCCTTATCATAGCCACCAAACACAGCCTTAAGAGTGACTTTGGCTATGGGGGAAAATATAGCCTGCTGGCTGTTTATACTACCCTTGTCTAACCGTCCCTATTTTTATCGTGTGCTCCATCTGGTAGTAAAGCTTATGTTGCTTAAAGTTATATGTATATCTTATCTATGCTCTCTCTAAATTTTTGCTTGCTTAAAGTACAAAAGGATGTTGCTTAACTATTATTTCATCCTTTATGTAAAAGAGGGAAATAGTTTCTATGTTAATGTAACCATTCTCAATGAGTGAATATGGGGGGAAATATATCCTGCAGGCTGTTTATACTACCCTTGTCTAACCGTCCCTATTTTTATCTTATGCTCCATCTGGTAGTAAAGCTTATGCTGCTTAAAGTTATATGCCTATCTTATCTATGCTCTCTTTAAATCTTTGCTACAGGGTTGAATCAAGGAGTCACTGGTCTTCCGCTGAAGGGTTGGCCTTTGACAGTGAGTTTCTTCACTTCTTCTTTGGTTGTCTGGTTCTCTATGATATAGTATCTTAGGGAAACTCTTGATTTCTGATGCTTACAATATCATGCAGGGAATTGACCAATTACGACCGAGTTTGGGTTTGCAGGTGCAAAAGCCGAACCTACCTACACAAAACCAGTTTCTTTTGGCATCACAGCAGCAGCAAGCACTTGCACAGGCTCAGGCACAGGGGAACCTTGGAAATTCGCCCAACTATGGATTTGGAGGTGTACCGAGGGGTAATTTCAATGCCAAAGATGGTCAACCTCCTAGAAATGATGGATCTATATGCTCTCCTGTGCAGTCAAATTCCCCCAAGGTCATTTCCGTCTCTCAACTTCTAAGCAGCCTAAATAGACCACTGAACTTCTTACTTTACTAGGTTGTCAAATTATGTTTACGCATTGCATCATCTGCTAATTTCTGATTTTCTGGCATTTGAAATGTTTTGGACTCTGGAAAAGTATTTCCAAATCTAGTTTCAGTTTATACCTATGGGCAAACTATCAGCATAGGTTTCAGTTATAGAATATCATACAGGGGCTAGTACTCAAATTTGGTGCCATGGATTGCCTCACTTCAAATCTGCTGTTATTACATGAAATGTTATCTCTTATCATTTTTCGCTGGATCTATATTATTTTCCCAATAATAAATTTTAGTTAAAATTGCCTTTCACTTTTAGCAAGAGTCAACTCTGTAATATTGGTACTCGAGATGATAGAATGGTCCAAGATCAGTGCATGTGCCACGTCTCTGTAAACCATTTCACCTGTAGAATAGGGTTTTGTTAGTTGAATATGACATCGAAGCTGTAACATGGGGTTGAGGTTAGTATCATTTTTTGGCTAATTCATTGAAAGTAGTTGCATCGATCAGCTGGTAGTGTCACCAATGTCTTGAGAGCTGAGACAAGAACATAGATACATTAGTTATGTGTATATGTGCTGCCATACACTTTCAGCCATTTACTTCTTGCTTGTTTATGCATGGGTCACGGGTGTAACCTATTGCTGCTGTTGGCATGAGATAAAGCAGCATATTTTATTACACTGCGCTATTCTCAAGTTCCTTCATATTTATGTCCTAAGTCTATCTCAATTCAGATGCTTCTTAAGAAGTTTTTTCTCCTCACTTAGACAGAAATAGAACATCAATATGGATGAGATGATTTGTCTTTTCTACTTTATGTTAATATATAAAAGATTCTTATTAGGATAATGGGATGGGATATGCTGATTTGAATAGCTCTGAACTGCTAAGTTAAATATTTACGTTCTACAGCTCAGATTCAGTCCCTTCTCCATGTGTAGTGGTGTATGATAAATTTCTACATACTTGGAATAATATACCTTATTCTGAGCAGATGAAAATGGGCCAAATGCAGCAGTCATCCTCACAACAACAGGATCAGTTGCAGCAGCAACAGCAGCAGCAGCAGCAGCAACAACAGCAGTTGCAGCAGGTTAGTTTCATATAGCGGAGGCGAAATAAACAGAAAACTCAATAGGAAACTGGTATAAATCTCCTCAAATGAGGCCTCACAGCAGAGCTGTCCTAAAACTCTTTGAATACAAAAAGACACCAACCTCATAGACTCTAAGGCAGGCTCAAAGCCCAACTTATCCTTATTCTACTCGGATTCAATTAATACTTACTTAATTCTACTAAGATTCAATTAACAATAACCCTACCAAACTAAAAAATGTCTACTAATCAATAATTCACCACACTTTTAATTCCATGCCTGTAAATCCTCCACGGTGTGTGCTATCATAGTTATTTTGGGGCATATGTTCCCATTATTATCTTAACTATTCTAACATTTCAGTTATGGCAATTCATATGTGGTAATCTGTCTTTTATTGTTCTAATTGCTCTTGCTGCAAGCATCAGAAAATTTACAGCTGTTTCCTTCTTCCTCCACTATCCCTTGCATCTTGGCATACATAGTAGACTGATGCTCACTTTGCCATGGCACAGAACAATAGGAAGAGGAAACAACACTCTTCATCTGGACCTGCCAACAGTACAGGTACTGGAAATACAGTAGGCCCTTCCCCAGGTTCACCGCAATCAACACATACACCTGGTGATGGAATGACCACTGCCAGCAGCCTGCAGCACGTTAATAGTGTATCCAAGAGTATGATGATATATGGTGGAGATGGAGCCGGAGGAATTGCATCATCTACAAATCAGCTTGTGAGACTTTGTTTTGTCATTAATTACTCTGTTTTTTATTTCACCTAAATCTAACCTTCCAGTTAGTTAATATGGAGTTCACAAAACCTGTTTTGTTCTTTTTTGCACAGGATGACTTGGAAAACTTTGGTGACGTTGGTTCCCTTGAAGATAATGTAGAATCCTTCTTGTCTCATGATGGAGGAGGGGATGGTAATATATATGGTTCTTTGAAGCAAAGTCTATCTGAGCATAAAACTGAGACTTCTAAAGGTGGGATCTGATATCTAGACATTTTTTCATTTACTGCTTTATGTAGCTTCTATTGCTATAAGGCGCATTTCATGATTTTTGCCCTATTCATAGGATTTTCTTTTGGGGAAGTTGGTTGCATTCGAACAAGAAATAAAGTTACTTGCTGCCATTTTTCTTCGGATGGGAAGTTGTTGGCTAGTGCTGGGCATGACAAGAAGGTACTGTAATATGTCCCTAGGTGTTATAGTTTCAATAAACTCGACATGCCCATGTTATTCTTTATTATTGTTTGCATTTTATGGTAAATGCAAATTGGCATCAGAATTTCCAAATCCATACTCATACATGGCATTGTTCTCCTACTTTATACTAACTCCTCTTGGTCCTTGGGTTAGGCTGTCCTTTGGAATATGGATACTCTACAAACAGAGACCACCCCAGAAGAACACCAGTACTTAATTACTGATGTTCGCTTCCGGCCAAATTCTACTCAACTTGCTACAGCCTCATATGACCAGTCTGTTAGACTGTGGGATGCTGCTAATGTAATGACCTTTTCCTGTCAATTTGATAAAGTTAACTCTTTAGCTGTTAATGAGGCAGAAGACGCTCAAACCATGTGCCTCGGATACATTCTAATCTTACATTATATGTTTCTATACGCAGTTGAACTTAGGATATACCTAGATTCTGATTCTGATTATATATGTAGTTAGAAGTACTTACTCTGTTCATTTTTTGCACAGCCAAGCTATTGTCTGCAGGCTTACACTGGACATCCTTCCCACGTAATGTCCCTCGATTTCCATCCTAAGAAGAATGATCTCTTTTGCTTTTGTGATAGTAAAAATGAGATACGTTATTGGAGTATTAGCCCATTCACCTGCACTCGCATGTCCAAGGTTGGGTGTCTGACTTGGATCTTTTGTCTATTCATATCTTCTCCTCTCCCCATCAATTTCCATTTCCACGAGTAAGTTATTTTGAATATTATTATCTTGATTCAATGCAGCAAGGAGGAAGTGCGCAAGTGAGGTTCCAACCTGTAACTGGACATTTACTGGCAGCTGCTTCAGAGAAGGTGGTTTCCATCTTTGACGTCGAGAACGACAGACAAACACACTGCTTCCAGGTTTCTTCCTTACTGTTAGCATGTTGATTTTGTCCTAAAAGTTGACAATGCAATTCCTAATAGTTAATGAACTGCTCTTTAGTGCTTTGTTCAGTTTCTTTTGTTTGTTATTTTAAACATTTGGTGATTTCTTAGGGACATTCTGGTGTTGTCAACTCTCTCTGCTGGGATCTTAATGGCGATCTTTTGGCTTCCGTTAGTGAGGATAGCATCAAAGTTTGGTCATTAGCCTCTGGAGACTGCATACATGAGCTCAATTCGAATGGAAACCAATTCCATTCTTGCGTTTTCCATCCAAGTTATTCTGCTCTCTTGGTGATTGGAGGGTTGCGGGTAGCTACCTCTCTCTCTCTCTCCACACACACACACACACACACACGTTACCAGATATTGTAAGATGACCATCTGTATAGATGTCTCGCCGAATAATTCTTTCTTTGTCTGGTTGATTTGTAGTCTTTGGAGTTGTGGAACATGGTAGAGAACAAGAGCATGACAGTTCCTGCGCATGAGAATATAATTGCTTCTTTGGCGCAGTCACCTCTCACAGGAATGGTTGCCTCGGCTAGCCACGACAGCTCGGTTAAGCTCTGGAAATAATATTATTATGTTCACCTTGCTTGGGATATTTGTAGCATCTCTCGGAAGTTTCTGACTGACTTGTAAGAAATATGAGTATCAATGCTTAAATGCCTCGTTTCACTTTTATATATACAGCAAGTAGAAAAGTGCCTCAGCCACACTATTTGATGATCAATGGGGAGCCAACAAGTGGGAGCAGAATATATTAAATATAAAGATTTTATTAATCCCTGCCCCCTATCTTTTACTAGTAAAGGACTACGACTCTTACCAAAACTAACGAGTGTATGAACAATTCAAAAAGAACTGTGAATTCACAATCTGCTCCTAAAACGATATTTGCATCAATTTAGTATTATGCTTTCCTAGAGTGAACGTTTGTTGGTAATGTTGTAACAGACTTGTCGCTAGCATGCACTCGAAGTAACCTTTTGCTTCGGACATTTCTGTCGCCATTTTTGTTGCTATTATTCGGCGACGGAAATTCTGCAGCCGTTCTAGTCCGTTGCCTTTTGTAAATGGCTACGGAAACGCTGTCTTTCCAATCAATAACTTGAGAGTTTTGAGATATAGAGAGGCCAAAAAAAGATGTAAAAAGTAAAATGTACGATTTAAACTTGCAGGGAATGTACCTGATATTATATCAATCGCTCCTTTCCTAAAGTACTCTCTCTCTCTGTTCAGGCGTAAAATTTTAACAGATAGTCCTGAGGTATGCAGAAAACCACAACCAACACTCGAAAACAGTGAAAGACTAAGAAATAAAACTAGAGTAATTCAGTACATACTGCAAAATCAGTTTCGTTTTCACGATCAATCCATGTCTTAATGCTTAGTAACTTCATAAACGAAAACCATATACCAGTGGGTTTTCAACCTTTAAGCAAAATGTGTATAAGCAAGGTTGATAGGATACGGCCCATCTCTTAGGCCCAAGCATCAGGCTCAATATATTGGGCCCCGACAGTTAAGCTCGGCCTACGCAGCTCGGTCCAACTAAGAAAGAGAGACTTATTCACCAAGGCAACCAAGACTCCTACATCGACTACAACTCAAGCTCCAAGAGAGATATAGAAACTCGGATATCTACTATGAACATGAAGATAAGCCCAAAGAATCCTTATAGGAGTAGACTTTGTATTAGAATCAAACTCCAATATAATTATCTATAAATAGGGGTGGTGGACGTCGTTTACCACCAAATAATTCCTGCAATTTGCTAAGAACTAAGATTAGTAAAGCGTAAGCAGGGTCGAACCACAGAGAACGGGTTAATTACTTAAATTTCCTAAAGATTGAATTCGGTGTAGCCACCACGCCTTAAAAGTGAGTTTTGATTAACAACTACGAAAACAAGAAAATATACTAAATGCAAACAAGATATGAATCAATAATAAAAACAATTCGGCTTCGAATAACTCCTCACTAGTCTAATGGTTCCGATCATCGACGCATAATAAATCAACTCCTATGGATCAATCAGTTATAGGATACTGTGAATGCAACGGACGTACCCCAATTCCTACGTACTTCTTCGATAGCTAGCAAGAGACGCTTAAACTAACTATTTCTCTTATCAAAACACAACCTAGTTGGTAACGCCAGTTCTAGATTTAATGTTTCAATAGCATTAAACAAGAAGGAACCCGATATTAGACAAATTACCCAAGAACGCAAGTAATAACTCATCTACCAAATCATTCCTACTACCAATACGATAGTTTTGCCACAAATTAGCCCTATTCCAACAATTACGGATTGGACGAACTAATTGACTATATTCCGATTAAATCTAAGTTGATCAGGCTTAAACATAATCAGAAATAAATAATAAACACAAGGAATAACTCGGAACCCATAGAATTAATTATCAAACAATTAGGTCTCACAGAATATTTAGCCTAGTGATTCATTATTCTTGCTGAATTAAAAACCTACCTACTCATGATAATAGAAACAAACAAGCATAATCATATATAGCAAACACAACTAACAATATACGAATAGGAAAAGAAATAAGAAACTATCAACAGTACTTCAATAGCTTCAATCGATCAGAGAGCATAAATTTGAACGACAATCTAATTTCTCTAAGTAAACTAAGATAACGAAAATAAAATAACTTCAATCGGGCTTCAGCCAATTGACGAAAACCAAAGTAAAGGTGAACAAAGAAAAGAACTAATCTCCTCCTAAACTACTGCTATGCGAATTGATGAAGACGGGATAAAACTCTAACCTCCCGTCTAAAAACTAACTCCCCTCATGATGTCTAGTCGTGGGCTTTTGTAGCCAAGTTAAAAGATTATAAAATATTAATAAATATTCTAATACTAAATTAATTAGAATTAATAAAAATAGTCCTCTAATTAATCTCCTTCCTTCTTTGAGTTTTCTTCATATTTGCAAAATACGCCCAAAATTCCACAATATTCCTTCAAGTTCCTCTTTATTCCAATATTGCAAATTTCCTGCACAAATCACACCCAAAATGTAAATTAAATCAAATGAAGCTCATAGAAAATACCAAAAATATGAACAACAAATACCACACATCAAACATCCTCACACTTGAATCATACTTGCCCTCAAGTATGAAGTGAAGAATAAACTCAATCATCAAACAATGTTGTTCATATTTTTGATTCCCTCAAGGACTTAACACAAACAACTCAACAAAAATAAAAGAAAGATGGAAGATAAAGAAATGAGACACGAACTGACTCAACACACAAAATAGCCAAGTAAATATCAATTTGCCTTTGCTTATAAACTTTTCCTTGCCAAGTAAAAATCATGCAACCCACAAAGCAAATCTCAACTTTCAAGTGACAATTAGAAATTTTGAAATAACGGCTCACTATTATCAACTTGGTCAAAATCGGGTAAGAATCAAATAATGCTCACGGATTCACACATTCACTCTGTACACTAATCAAGGAGATTCACACAAATTCACAGGTCATAATATAGAGAAGTTATTATGCAAATCAGGAAGGTCTTTCTCTTTTGGTTGTAATGGGGCTAGGGACCATTAAAAATATTCAGTGGGATCTAAAGGGTTCCTAGGCTTAGAAAATAAAAACAGAATATTATGCATTTCAAACTCAAATCATCATCCATGAATAATATTAGGCATCACAAACGAACCAACCACCATGTGCAGGCTACACAAAATAAACATCATGAAACAAGCCTTAAGCACAACTCAACTCAAATAACTAAGGTGCAATTTTTTTTCTTTTTCTTCTATTTTCTTTTTTCTTTTCATCTCTTTTTTTTCATGTTTTTTTTCAGCACCTTTCTTTCTTTCTTTTTTTCTTTTTTTTTAAGTGGAACAAAGATACTATACTCCAATGATAAGTAATACAAAACAGAAATTACAGTAACTCTTTCTGTCTGGCCAAACTGGACGTATGACACTGATGCCTTTTCTCAGAAAAAATAGGACTATGGATGACTTTTTGAATTTTCCATGCATAATAGGGTCAAGAGAAAGTCAAAACAGGCCTTGACTTAATATTTAGTAGCTTAAATCAAAGAAAATGGTCAAGGCTTCAAAATGGCTCACTAGGGATAAACGTAAAGGGCAGGGCAATGAAACTAAGGCCAAAAAATTGGTTTATCCTAGTGCCTTCCATCACTTTTACACATAACATACTCCAAAGTATAACATTGTGATCACTCAGAAAAGAATTTAGTAGAGAGTGCTCTACTCTAGGCTCAAACCTCATATAGTGTGGGTAAAAGATATTCAATTACTGCCCTTTTTCATCATCCCAAGCCTCATTTAATAACTCTTCGAAATTTTAAATCTCATCTCACCACTTAACAGTATATTGACTCACCAAGTAAATCGCAAGACTCAAACTGGCAAAGTATATTCATAAACATCAACAAATCAATAGTACTTGGCTTTACTTCACACACATGCATGACTCGAAGAATGAAGACAAAACAAAACACACAACACAACCTCCTCACACTTAAACTTGGCTTGCCCTCAAGCAAACAAAAAAAAAAAAATGTAAAGAGAACAAACAAGACAACAGAAAACAAATACTAAAGTTACTGAAAATAAAATAGAGGGAATAGGAAACTGCCCATTTTATGACCGATTCTGGATTCTAGAATAGCAACTGTTTCGGCAAACGGAAGGATTTCCAGGTCCGCAGCTTGGTCTGAAATTCTTGAAGCTTAACTCTCATGACCTGTATAAGAAGTATCAGATTTTTTTTTTTATTTTTTTTTATTTATTTTTTTTTTTAAATAAAAACAAACGGAAAGAAAAATTTGGGTTGCCTCCCAATAGCGCCTTCATTTAAAGTCTTTGGCTAGACTTCCAATGCAGTTAAGAGCTTGTTTGAGATGACAATGGAATCTCTTCCACTGACTTCTTAGGATATGCATCAAGATATGGCTTCAACTTGTGACAATTCACCAAAACAGACTGTGCCTTATCCAAGCTCTTCATCATAATTGCCCCGGTTTCATAGACGGACTGAATTTCGAAAGGACCAAACCACCCTGTCTTTAATTTTCCAGGTTCCGGTGGCAGCTTAGATTCGTAGAGAACTTTCTGCCCAACTTCAAATGTCTTCCTCATTCTCTTCCAATCATAATACATCCTTTGTAGATCCTCATACCACTTGGAAGCATCATAGAACTTCGGATAAGACTCTTTCTTCTTCTTGACTCTCTTCTCCTTCTCTCCTCACACTTGCTTGATTGCATGTGAGAGGAAACTGATCTGTCGTAGGTGCTCTGTTTGGGCAAACAGAACGTATTTCCAGATTCTGCAACTTCCAGCTGAGCAATAAGAGACGGGATATTCTTTTTCATTCCTTCATCACCAGTCCCTTTATCATTAAATTCAGTGAGACTCCTTGTCAAGGTGAGCTCCGACTTGTCCTGCAAAAGATTAGTCTCAAGAGGTTCTTGGACTAGAGGATTAGTCACATTTATGGCAGAAACACTTTCAACAACAGGTGAACTTTTCATAGTATCATCAATGTTGAAAGTAAATTTCTCTCCATTATAATCCAAACAAATTGTACCGCTAAAGACATCAATGATTGTTCTAGCAGTTTTTAAGAAAGGACGACCTAACAGAACACCATTTGAATCCTTAGATTGCGCATCATTCATTTCAACCACATAGAAGTCGGTAGGATAAACAAAATCATGCACTTTCACAAGAACATTCTCCAATAAACCCACAGGATAAACACATGACTTATCTGCCAACTGTATCAGTACATTACTATTTACCAACTCCACACCAATTAATCTATTATAAACAGATAATGGCATAACATTGATAGATGCTCCTAAATCACACATCGCATGCTGGATTTTTGTATCACCAAAAGAACAAGGTAAAGAGAACATACCTGGGTCCTTGCACTTGGGAGGCAACTTCTTTTGTATCACGGCTGATACATTCTCACTCATCACGATCTTGCTCGCCTTCTTGAATTTTCCAGCAATGAAATCCTTCATGAATTTGCTCAATTGAGGAAGCTTGATCGTGTAAGAATGGAATGTTAATTTCCATCTTTCCAAAGATTGACATAAAGTCCATGGGATCTTCTTTCGGCTTCTTCTTTGCTAATCTCTCGGGAAAAGGTGGAAGAATCTTAATATCAGGTACATCCAACATCAAATGTTCATGAACCTCAACAGGTGTACCCAAATCAAATTCCTCTTCAACGTCTTGCTTCAGCAAAGATTCAGGATCAACGGCTTGTTTGGCCAAACTGGGCGAATTTCCCGTCTGATTCTCGGAGAATACCTTCTGTCTGGGCAGACCATCTGTCTTTTCGGAATCGTTTCTTGAGCTTTTTTCCAACTTCTTTCTTGGTGACTCTCTCAATTCTTTGCCACTTCTCAAAGTGATTTGACTCACATTCTCCCTTGGATTCACTTGAACTTGTGAAGGCAATTTGCCTTGATTTCCTTTTATCTCATTCACAGAAACTGCGAGTTGAGATATTTGATGATCTAATCCATCAATGCAAACCTTTTGCTCCTTTTGTGCTTGTTGAAGTCTGTGCACTGCTTCATTATTAGCTTGCAAGTTGTTCGTCAGCAACTGCTGTGAGCCAATCAAATCTCCCATCATGTCTTCAAGAGATTTCCCTTGCTTTCCTTGTGGAGGGGTCGGTGCTTGCTGAAATCCCCTTTGATGAGGTGGTCTGTAGCTTTGTTGCTGCTGAGCATGTTGAGGTTGTTGCTGCACTTGATTGCCTTGTCCTCCCCAACGGAAATTGGGATGATCTCTCCAACCAGGATTGTAAGTGTTCGAAAACGGATCTCTCTGTGGAGATTAATTTTCCCAAATTCCATCGACATGCTCTTGAACAAAACTATCTCCTTCAGTCATGCGGCATTGAATTGTTGAGTGATCCAGTTTTCCACATGTGCCACATGGTTTCTCCTTCTGGCCAACACTTGCTACTTTCTCAACCACAGTATTCAGTACATTCTCCATTCTTCCCATCCTCTCTTCGAACTTCTCCTCAAAGTTAGAGGAGCTTGTTTGTGCAACTCTCTTAAGCAAACGAATGGTAGGCTCATCGTATTCTCTGGTTGCTTCTACCAAGTTCTGAATCAACTTCTTGGCTTCGCTCACTGTGTTGTTAGAAAATCCTCCTCCACTTGATGAGTTCACAAGATTCTTAGTGTCAGTGTTCATTCCTTGGTAGAAATATTGCAGCAAATCACCATCAGAGAACTTGTGATTCGGACAACTATCCACCAATTTCTTGAATCGTGTCCAATAGCTGCTTAGTGACTCCTCAAACTCCTGTTGGACTCCAGTAATCTCCTTCTTCAATGCATTTGTTTTGGTTGGAGGAAAGAAATGCTCCAAAAACAACTTCTTCATTTCAATCCATGTAGTAACGGAGTTTGGTGCGAGACCGTTGAACCATGCATTTGCTTCTGCTGTTAGAGTGAACGGAAACGCAGCCAACTTGAACTGATCCTCTGTGATTCCTTCAGGGCGCTTCTGAACCTTGCATATCTTGATGAATTCACTCAAGAAGTTGTAAGGATCCTCGTTTTTTTTTTCCATAGAACTTTGGTAAAACATTGAGAAGCCCGAGCTTTATTTCAATCGACCTTTCAACCTCGGTCATCCTTATTGGCGTTGGAGGATCATCTTCATTATGACTTGCAAGATCACACAATCTTGGATCAGCCATTTCACTTTCAATGTCCACGAGAAGAGTATGGACTTCTGCTTCGACTTCAAGAATACCTTCTGTTTGGGCAAACAGATGGCTTAAATCAAATTCAGACTCAGAACAGGTATCAGTTTCTGAAAAGCACTCCGTCTGGGCAGATAGAATGTTTCGAGATTCTGACAGTTTCTGCAACTTCCTTAACCTTTTCGCAGTCTTCTCGATTTCGGGATCAAAAAGAAGAATAGGCTTGGAAGATCTGCTCATAAACAACACAAAATAAAAAAAAATAAAAAATCAATAGGAAAAACAAGAAAACAATTAACGACCGTTCCCCGGCAACGGCGCCATTTTGGTGGACGTCGTTTACCACCAAATAATTCCTGCAATTTGCTAAGAACTAAGATTAGTAAAGCGTAAGCAGGGTCGAACCACAGAGAACGGGTTAATTACTTAAATTTCCTAAAGATTGAATTCGGTGTAGCCACCACGCCTTAAAAGTGAGTTTTGATTAACAACTACGAAAACAAGAAAATATACTAAATGCAAACAAGATATGAATCAATAATAAAAACAATTCGGCTTCGAATAACTCCTCACTAGTCTAATGGTTCCGATCATCGACGCAATAATAAATCAACTCCTATGGATCAATCAGTTATAGGATACTGTGAATGCAACGGACGTACCCCAATTCCTACGTACTTCTTCGATAGCTAGCAAGAGACGCTTAAACTAACTATTTCTCTTATCAAAACACAACCTAGTTGGTAACGCCAGTTCTAGATTTAATGTTTCAATAGCATTAAACAAGAAGGAACCCGATATTAGACAAATTACCCAAGAACGCAAGTAATAACTCATCTACCAAATCATTCCTACTACCAATACGATAGTTTTGCCACAAATTAGCCCTATTCCAACAATTACGGATTGGACGAACTAATTGACTATATTCCGATTAAATCTAAGTTGATCAGGCTTAAACATAATCAGAAATAAATAATAAACACAAGGAATAACTCGGAACCCATAGAATTAATTATCAAACAATTAGGTCTCACAGAATATTTAGCCTAGTGATTCATTATTCTTGCTGAATTAAAAACCTAACTACTCATGATAATAGAAACAAACAAGCATAATCATATATAGCAAACACAACTAACAATATACGAATAGGAAAAGAAATAAGAAACTATCAACAGTACTTCAATAGCTTCAATCGATCAGAGAGCATAAATTTGAACGACAATCTAATTTCTCTAAGTAAACTAAGATAACGAAAATAAAATAACTTCAATCGGGCTTCAGCCAATTGACGAAAACCAAAGTAAAGGTGAACAAAGAAAAGAACTAATCTCCTCCTAAACTACTGCTATGCGAATTGATGAAGACGGGATAAAACTCTAACCTCCCGTCTAAAAACTAACTCCCCTCATGATGTCTAGTCGTGGGCTTTTGTAGCCAAGTTAAAAGATTATAAAATATTAATAAATATTCTAATACTAAATTAATTAGAATTAATAAAAATAGTCCTCTAATTAATCTCCTTCCTTCTTTGAGTTTCTTCATATTTGCAAAATACGCCCAAAATTCCACAATATTCCTTCAAGTTCCTCTTTATTCCAATATTGCAAATTTCCTGCACAAATCACACCCAAAATGTAAATTAAATCAAATGAAGCTCATAGAAAATACCAAAAATATGAACAACAAATACCACACATCAAGGGGCTTAGAATAGAATGAGAGGGGGAGGAGAACAATCTTGTAACCAATACTCATACTAGCAATAATATCCATACTCTCTTTTTGCTCCGTGGACGTAGATCTATTCCGGTAGATCGAACCACGTAAATCCCTTGCGTTCCATTATTTTCGTGTTCATTTATTCCTTGTCAACGTTTATTAATTGCCTACGAAAACAAGATCGATCACTGGTGCCGTCTGTGGGAATGATTTTCGATCAAAAAATTTCTGGGTAATCTACCGTCATGACAAGGCCAACACGATCAACCACTGCTGCAATTCCTCATGTCGCACTTCCGGTCTCCGCCCCCTGCCATCGTCCAGAAGTCATCGGCGGATCCGTTTAGGATGCCAGACGATCGCCCAGCCGCAGCCCACAACAGTCGCGAGTCTCTAGAGTTCAAAGAAACCCCAGCTCGCGTCACCGCCGTGCGTAACAGCTCTGTCCGCCGCTGCCACTCCCGCGGCTGTTGCTCGCCTCCAACACGCCCGCTGCTGCTTCCATGACTGTTGCTGCTGCACCGTCGGCATCTAGAAGAAGCCTACAGTGGCTGCTGCGATGCCTGAAGTTAGTAGCGTTCACGATAGGATGAATCCCATCGTTCCGCCGACCACCGTCGCAGCACCGCCACTGCTTCTCTTCCGGCGCTTCTGGGTTCGCCGCCGGAGTAAAGAGTCACCGGTAGTGGCCGATGTGATGCCGACAATCAACAACGAACGCGATAAGGTCAAAAACCCATCGCATCGCCGATCGCTGCCACAGCCCCGTTGCTGCAGACCATCTCCTATCACATGCAGGAGGAGTTGAGGAAGCGGTATTTGGAGTCGAGCTGCACGAGCTTCCACGCCGCTCGCAATCTGTAGCCATGCTCTTTGGCGAAGTGATACAGGGACGTACGAATTAAATCGCCATGGGGAACGCCGAGAAGCTGATGAGCCAGATCATGCAGCTGAAGATGACGTCGAAGACCCTGCAGCGGCAGGCGCGCAAGTGCGAGGAGGAGAAGAAGGGAAATTGAAGGTGAAGAAGGCGATCGAGAAGGGAAACATGGACCGCCGAGAACTCCATCCGCAAGCGCAGCGAGCAGATGAATTACCTCCGCCTCGCCTCCCGCCTCGACGCTGTCGTCGCCCGCCTCGACACGCAGGACAAGATGAACACCATTAGCAAGTCCATGGCCAGCATCGTCAAATCGCTCAAGGCCACGCTCAACACCGGCAACCTGCAAAAGATGTCGGAGACGGACCAGTTCGAGCGCCAGTTCGTCAATATGGAGGTGCAGGCCGAATTCATGGAGAGCTCCATGGCCGGAAGCACCTCGCTCTCCACTCCCGAAGGTAAGGTCAACACCACCGTACCGAGTCGAAGAAGTCCTCGGCAAAGGGTCGTATAAGCTTCCCCACTTATCTGGTGAGCAAATACCTCGTTCTTTTGTTTCTTTTCTATTAATAAAACATTTATTTTTCTTTTATATGTTTGAAATACCCTTTCGAGGATGATAAAATACCCTTACGAGGATGACATATAATCCTGACGAGGATGACTAAAACCCCAAAATAGGGTAAACTATAAACGCGCGTAAGGGGACCACCCCTATCGATACTTCTCGACAAATAAGGAACCTAAAGCCAATCCTTGTCTTATGACGAGGAAGAGCTATCTAAAGCCAATCCTCGTCTTATGACGAGGAAGAACTATCTAAAGCCAATCCTCGTCTTATAACGAGGAAGAGCTATTTAAAGTCAATCCTCGTCTTATAACGAGGAAGAGCTATCTAAAGCCAATCCTCGTCCTCATCATAAGACGAGGAAGAGCTATTTAAAGCCAATCCTCGTCTTATGACGAGAAAGAGCTATCTAAAACCAATCCTCGTCTTATGACGAGGAAGAGCTATTTAAAGCCTAACCTCGTCTCATGACGAGGACGAGCTACCTAAAGCCTAACTTTGTCTTTTGACGGGATGAGCCGACCTCGACTTCGTCGAATTTATTTTTCGACGGGGCAAGACATTTCTTTACCTCGTCATTGCCGAGACGAGCGAACTCGACTTCGTCAAATTTATTTTTTGACGGGGCAAGGCATTTCTTTTTTATCTCGTCTTTTGACGAGACGAGCCGACCTCAATTTCGTCGAATTTATTTTTCGACGGGGCAAGACAATTATTCTTTACCTCGTCATTGCCGAGACGAGTCGAACTCGACTTCGTCAAATTTATTTTTCGACGGGGCAAGGCATTTCTTTTTTACCTCGTCTTTTGACGGGACGAGCCGACCTCGACTTCGTCGAATTTATTTTTCGACGGGGCAAGGCATTTCTTTACCTCGTCATTGCCGAGACGAGCCAAACTCGATTTCATCAAATTTATTTTTCGACGGGACAAGATATTTCTTTTTTACCTCGTCTTTTGACGGGACGAGCCGACCTCGACTTCGTCGAATTTATTTTTCGACGGGGCAATGCAATTATTCTTTACCTCGTCATTGCCGAGACGAGCAAAACTCGACTTCGTCAAATTTATTTTTCAACGGGGCAAGACATTTCTTTTTTACCTCATCTTTTGACGGGACGAGCCGACCTCGACTTCGTCGAATGTATTTTTCGACGGGGCAAGGCAATTATTCTTTACCTCGTCATTGCCGAGACGAGTCGAACTCGACTTCGTCAAATTTATTTTTCGACGGGACAAGGCATTTCTTTTTTACTCGTCTTTTGACGGGACGAGCCAAACTCGACTTTGTCGAATTTATTTTTCGATGGGGCAAGACAATTATTCTTTACCTCATCTTTCGACGGGACGGTATGCATTTGACTTCGTCAAATTTATTTTTTGACGATGCAAAACACTTTTCTTCTACCTCGTCTTCGACGGGACGGTACGTATTTGACTCCGTCAAATTTATTTTTTGACGAGGCAAAACACTTTTCTTCTACCTCATCTTCGATGGGACGGTACGCATTTGACTTCGTCACATTTATTTGTGGACGAGGCAAGATATTTTTCTTTGACATCACTCTTGCCTCAACTATTTACCCCAATTCACACCCTCGCTTCTACATTTTTTTTGGGGGGGGGGGGATGTGATAGGATACGGCCCAGCTCCTAGGCCCAAGCATCAGGCCCAATATAATTGGGCCCCAACAGTTAAGCTCGACCTACGCAGCTCGGCCCAACTAAGAAAGAAAGACTTATTCACCAAGACAACCAAGACTCCTACATCGACTACAACTCAAGCTCCAAGAGAGATATAGAAACTCGGATATCTACTATGAACATGGAGATAAGCCCAAAGAGTCCTTATAGGAGTAGACTTTGTATTAGAATCAGTATTCTAAAAGACGCTAAACGCTAGTAGGGCGGTGAGGTGGGGATTAGCGTCTAGGCGGCTAGGCGGGCGTCTAGGCGGTTTCTAGGCGGGCTAGGCGGATTAGTATTATTATACATATTTTTAGGACTATTATTGAAATTCTTAAGCTTAAATTTACTTTCTTAACAATATTTATGTTAGTTAAGTAACATGGAATATTTAATTTTGGCCCAAAGAGTACAAGCCCAAAAGCCCATAAATTATTAATTTCACATCTTCATCAAACATAACCTACGAATCATTTCTCTCTCTCGCTGCAGCCCTTTTTCTTCTCTCTACAAATCCTCTCTCTCAGATCTCCATGTCTGCGACTTCTTCCCTTCTTCGTTCATCCCTCAGATCTGGCAGCGAAGGTGGCGCAGGCTCGTGGCAGCGACGGCGCAGGCTCGTGGCGGCGATGTGCTGCTAGCGGCTGTGGTGGAGCAGACTATGAGTCACAGCCCGCCTAGTCCCGACTTGCACCGACTTGAACCCACTTGCACCGACTAGTCGGCCGCTAGGCGGCCGACTTTTCATCACCGCCTAGTAGTTCCGTCTTGCCCAAAATCAAGGCGCCCGGCAGCCGTCTAGCGTCTAGGCGCCGCCTAGGCGGCCGACTTGGGCGTTTTTTAGAACACTGATTAGAATCAAGCTCCAATATAATTATCTATAAATAGGGGCTTAGAATAGAATGAGAGGGGGAGGAGAACAATCTTGTAACCAATACTCATACTAGCAATAATATACATACTCTCTTTTTGCTCCGTGAACGTAGATCTATTCCGGTAGATCGAACCACGTAAATCCCTTGCGTTCTATTATTTTCGTGTTCATTTATTCCTTGTCAACGTTTATTAATTGCCTACGAAAACAAGATCGATCACTGTCAACATTTATTAATTGCCTACGAAAACAAGATCGATCAAAGGTCATTTTTGCAGGCATGTTAGTTTTCTTAAAAGTACTGTCTAGTCAACAAGAATAGGCTGTTAAATAACTTCTAATTCACTCATGCTTGCACAAGTGTGTATGGAATCATAATTCAAATATTCAGAAAGTCTCTCTGTAACATACAATTCCTTGTCATTCGCAAGCAGACAATACAATGATATGCTCCCCCTTTCCTGATTCGAGATTAGCAGGGCATGTAACAGGATCAAGAAAAATGAAAACAATGAAATGAAGACAACTTTGTTTCATTTGCTCCTATAGTTGAAAATATTTAATTTAGTGAAACATAATACGTGGACTGGAAGAAACCAGTAAGCAAGATATAGAAACAAATACTCGTAAAAGATAATGAGAAATTGGTATTACTTTCAACACATATCTCAGTATTACACAAGGGGAATTCCACTGCAAAACTTTGAGATGAGTTATGTACATGTTAAGTTCCATCAGCAAAGTGATCAAACTTAAATTCCATAGACAAGAGGCTAGCATGGAAAATTTCTTCAGTCTACTGTGCAATCGCCTGATATTCTCAGCTCTAAATAAAACAACAAACTTCCACAAAAATGATTGAAAGTTACCAGAAAGCCTTGAATATAATGATTTTCTCCCAGACAGAGTTCCATACTTCCATTAAACAACATTGTAAGTTCCCTTTACACCCATTCCCGAAGCCACTCAACCAGATAAATCTGAATCATCAACATAATCTAACTTAGTGGAAGAAACATAAAAAATTTAGTATATGTAACCAAGGCAAAATTAGTACCTTATCCCATATTTTACAAATTTGAAGAACACTTCTATTCCACTGCAGTTGCTGAGTTCAAAGACGGTAACAATTTTGCTTCAGACATTTCAACTTCACAGGCATTATTGTTAGAGACAGCCTCACTTCCTGATCTTATCTGCTCGAGTCTGGCTAATCGTACAGCTTCCAACTCATATCTGATCATTAGCAAGATAAGGCATATGATTTGTCTGACGCTTCATGAATCATGCAATAACGCTCATAGAGGTAAAGTGTATTGGCGAGAGGGGGGTTCGTTATTTAGACCAAGTCACATGCTGAAAAGAAGAGCTTTGCATCTCCTAAAACAGAACTGCAGAATAATCAAAATAAACCCAATTGACGACACCCAGATTTGGCATAATTACAGTTCACTCCCAATAAGATTTAAAAGAGCAACTGGGTCCTCATGGAGAAATGTACAATTAAGTAATTTGATTGAATTTTGCAATTATATCAGATATTCTTTTCATTTGATTCATTCTGGAAGTTCAAGTTTAGTTAATTGGGCTCATGTTTTACCAATCTCAGAAGATGAAATACATAGCTTTGTAGTGAGCCTCATAAATAATGATTTTAGGAAAGAAAAAATAGAACTCTTACTGAAAAAACTAGTGGTTTTATATTACTGAGCTAATACATTAAAATCTGGGAAGTGGACCAATTATCACATATTAAAAATCAAGAAGGCCAGGAAACATTGAAATAACATGGTAACAAGGACGCAGAAAATCTTTCCATTCTGGCAATAATAGGCAAATAGTTCATCACAAAATTATTGAACACCGTATCTTGCTTTAACTAACCTTAATTGGAAAATGCGATATTAAAAGTAGCATAAATAGGTTCCAATATTTCTGTCAATGTTCCTCTGTTAGAGTTATGAGTAATCAACATTCTTTCTTAATGAAAAGGTTTTCAAAAAAAACTTCTGATTTGGTAAACATTTTCATGGAGGGTTTCCAAACATCATGTCATTGACTGATGAAATTTTCATTTACTCAACCTTACTCTACTAGATCATTCACATCATATCCCAACTCGCGAGTCCATGTCTTGTCCTACTCAAACAAACTATGAATGAATCCTGTCTCCCCCAACAACTAATTATATCCCTCTATTAAACTACATGACACAAGACACAACAACAACAACAATTGGTCATCTAGTTCCTCATCAAATTTCACAAATTCAGCAACATCTGTGTCATACCTCATAAGGATAGAAAGCAACTAGATCAAAGAATTTCCGAAGCTTAAAAAGTTCAGAAAACTCACTTGACCACAAAACTCCTAACAAGAGTAAAATATATTCTCCAAAACTGTTTGTCGTTCAAATAGCGAGGGCACAATCGAAATCGTAGTTGTCCAAGTTCCTGAGAAGATGATTGCGATTTGAGATGCATTTTGTAAGAAAATAATTGATCATCTATCATTTATTTAAAGCATGGTTTGGTGAAATTTATCGACAAACTTCTTATGCCTACCAATAAAGTACAAAAAAATCATCCTCGGAAATGACAATTGGAAGCTTAATTTAGAATACTTAGACAAAGGCAACAGTGGACTTGATAACCTTCCCTTGCCATTCATCACCCTCAAAATTACTCATAATTCCTTTCTCGCGGGCTTTAGTTTTCATCAAAAGTTCCTTGCATGTATAATATTTTACAGTCTGATTGTTTGTGCACCATAAACGGCCACTAGCATAGATTTACAACACATATGCCCTAGTTATCCATCTACTACAATCAACATCTCAAAGAAAGCTCGCAATAATTTCAACTATTGGATCATCTAACATCACATTGATTATCTAAGAATATGTTAGCTAATTCATTAAGCACAGCAAACCTTCCTTTTAAGCTAAAATAAATAAATAAACAACTAGATTTTTGTTGCCTGGCATCAATGTCTCCCTTTTCTGATCTAGAAAAAAAGCGTTCAAACATTGGAAAAAGGAAGAGAGGAGAATTACCTTTACTCTGGAAAGAATACGCACAGCATGAGCTTCCTGCCAGTCAGAAAGATCCATCCGCACATTCCCAGAGCTTCCACCATCACGGGCACTCTCTTCCGCATCTGCAAAGCTACCAAACATTCAACAATGAACACCCATAAATCACAAAAAAAAGCGAGCGAGCGAGAGAGTACCAGGAATGACGAAGTTCCTGAAGGTGTCGAGAGAGAAGGATTTTACGAATTCTATCAATTGCTCACTGATTCCATAGATTGTTTCGTCATCTTCTTTTAATTTGGAATTGGAAGTATTGGCGGCGGTACCTGCGGCGGAGGGCAGGGAATAGTTTTTGAGCTTAGAAACACTTCGCCGGAACCATGTGTATGCATCCATGTCCGTAACTCCCTTTCGGCTACTCTCTCCAATCCAATTTACAACCATATTTTGGGTTGGGCCATTTTGCAATATTAATTTGGGCGATCCTACTTTTTTTCGAAATAAAACTCTTAAATCCCACTATTTTAAGATGTTAAAAAAAAATTATAATTAGTTATTTTGATGAGGTGAAATTACAAATTTATATTCTTGTTTGGTAGTTAAGATAAAAAAATCATAAATATCCTGGACTATATGTTTGGTAGACATATTTAAACTCGTGATAAAATATATTCTTGCATTTTATTTTATTTTTTGACAAATAGTATATCGTATTCGCTCCTTTGTAATAAAATATATTCTCACCGTCCCCATTAATTATGCTTCGAATATATTCATTCTGAGTCTATTAAAATAATAGAATGTGGCGTAATTAATCGGAATGGAGGGAGTATTATTTTGATGTAATTGAGATTACATATTTCTCGAACTATGAATTTATATTTGATCTATAATATAGATAATTCTCAATTCACCCATAAACAACTCATCATAACAAATGAAAAAGGTCATTGTAATGATTCATTTTCCACCACTAACTATATATACCTAACTTGATTAGTTTATTCCAAACTTGAAGTAAGTAGTTGTATCAAAACATTAGCTAAATCAATTACAGTAGTTTATTCCAAACTTGAAGTAAGCAGTTGTATCAAAACATATCTAAATCCTAATAGCAGACCTCGGATAAAATTTCATATACTCACAAACATCATGAACACATCTCAGCTTTCTCTTTCAAAAGCAAAATAAAATATTGATACGATTAGAGGTGGTTAAATGCGGGTTCGGATACAAAACCGTACCCGTACTTGGCGGGTACGGTTCCAGTAAATTGGACCTATACTCTACCCGCGGTATAGGAGGGTACGGGTACGATTTCGAGTACGACAGGTGTGGGTATTGGTACGAGTACAACTCAGCGGTTCTAGCGGGTTTTATAATTATTATTTTTAATGTTAAAAATATATTTTAAATTCAATTAGTTGTAACTAAAATTATTTGCAAAAAAAATATTGTTTTATCGTAAATGTAGGTCCCGATAAATAGATATTGGTGTATGGGGGGGGAATACACCAATTAGCCAACAGTTTTGACTTTTCAAAACAATTTGATCTTACTGAGTTGTCACTTCAGTTTATCAGAGCAGTTTAGTTTTTCCAGCTCAAACAGTGAACTGCTGAGCTTGCAAAACTAACATGCGTGCGGAAGTTTGATGGAAAGGTTGGCTAACAGTTTTCAAAACAGTTTTAGAAAAGACTTCAGTTCAGCAACAGTTTATGCAAGATAGGTTGCAGTGGTACAGATTGTAAACATGCAAACTGTGTAAATAAAGATGTAAAAATAAATAGCGAGAGAAACACGAGGAGTTTTTATCGTGGTTCGGAGTAAACAGCTCCTACGTCCACGCCAGATCCCGTCGAATCTGTAATCCCTTAACTTGAGATTTTTCGCTCCTTTTAACACTGGTGGAGGTTCCAGTCCAAATTCAAGTCTCTCTTTAGACTGAATCTAGCACGAATTTTGAGTCGTGTCTCTTCTAACTTTACATACAAACTTACATACAATCTTACTAATGCTAAACAACTAGCACTGATATCCAAACAAGAGAGCTGTGAAAAGTTATCACCGTTTGGAATACAACTCTATCAACTACACTGAATATCAACAGTGATGGTAGTGAGAGTTTGGGTTGTGTTCTAGTAAGACAGATTCTAGAAAGAATAGAAATCTACAAAGATCAACACTTGGGAAAGCTCTAGTGATTTCGAGTGTTGATTGTGTGAATATTTGGCTTGAGATTTCTGCAGCGTTTCAGCTTGTAATTTAAGTTTCCCGTGCCTTCTTTCTGAAATGACTTGAGGTATTTATAGAGAAGCATTTGAAATAGAGCCGTTGTATATGTGTCAGGATGTGCAGAACCGTACACTGACACAATTATAGTCGGTGTTGAGGACAGGTTCCTCAGTCACAGCTCAGGTTGGACTTTGCAGGTCAAGCTTCCTATACCTCGAACTGTCTTCAGTCTCTGTAACCTTCGTGTGCGATCTTCAAGTATTGTTAGAGCAGGTTACATAGACAGATTACATAAAGGAACATTATGACAGGTTAGAGTAGATTAGATACAAGGTTGCACTACCAACCTTGACCTTTACATAGCAACCTGTTCGAGTTGAGCTTGACTGATCCAAACACGGAGACTAGTTTGTTCCACTTAAAATCTATTGTCTAAGTGTGGTTTCTAATAGCATTATCAAAACTTAGTTCATAGGAAAAAGGTTCCCAACAATTCCCCCTTTTTGATAATGCCGAAACCCACACTTTACATCTTGACTTAGAAGTTTTGAGCTTCATAAGAAAAAGTGATCAAGGTTTGATGCCCAGCCAGCTGCATGAGAAAAAGTATTAGGAGATTTAAAGCATACCATGCAAAGGCATGGACAATGAGATTTTGTCATCAGGAACAAAATATGATCATTTTTCATTTATAGTATCAACTGAATTGATGTACACAGATTACAGAGTTGATACAACAAATGAATGAAAACGATCAAGTCACTTCCTCACAGTCTTGAATCTCTCTTCAGCGATCTTCTCCTTGCTTACAGATCCCATAGCCGCGTAGACGCTGTCACGGATCGACCTGTACTCATCACAGCCTGTGGTCTTGCAACCGTACTGAGCTGCGATTCTCCTTATGAAAGTATTGATCTGGTCGATATCTGGAGTATCAGTGCCGCAGATAGTGGCAGCTTTCGCACGGACTCTTTTAATGAATTCGCGGTCGGGGAAAGTTTGCATCCAGCTGTGAAAGGCAGATTTGGTATCACCAGTGTAGCGAGCATCAACCTGCAACCAGTAGTGGTGCAAGATGAACTGGTTCAGGAACTCATCCCACAAAGGTTGATCTTCTACAGGTAGCCAATCAGTTGGCTCTCTCTTGTCAGCTTGTTCCTTGCAACTTTCAAGACCTCGGAAGCTTGCCACGCGAGCTTTGTCCCTTGCTCTCTGTTTCCTCAAATCTTCGAGAAACAACTTCTGCTTGCCTTCATTCTCGCATTCATCTGCGGTGTAGCCAGCTTCTGCCATCATTCAAATGAGGGTAGCTTCACCCTGTGCCTTTTCTTGCTCAGACAGCTTCTGGGCGGCAGGTTGAGGGATAGTTGTCATAGGCAGAGCAGCTTCTGATTGAGTTAAAGGAGGTTGGGTGACCTGTTTCTCCTTGCCTTTCGCTTTAGCAGCAGTGCGTTGCGTTTGCGTTTCTCTTCCCCCTTTTCGGCATTATCAATCAAGTGCTGAACAGTGGTATTGAGGGAGGCTTGCTCGTTGGAGATTAAGGACAGGTCAGTGCTGATCTTCTCTTTAAACTGAAGGAGGGAGTTGATGTTCCCTTGCATCTCTTCTTCTTTCTTCAGGGAGCTGGATGTGGCTTGAGCGAGCTTTGAAGAAAAGTTGTTGACAAGCTGGTTGAGCTGTTCAAACTCGTATCGCAGGTTGTCAACTAAAGATGCGTAGGCGACCTTTAGTTTGGACAGCTGGTTGGGAAGCAGCTTGTCCGTTGCAGCTTTCAGATGGGTAGAGATGAAGGTTTCGAACTGGCTTGCCACTTCTTCCCTTATAACCTGTGGCATCTCAACCTTGATGTTTGCCAGCATGGCAGATGCTGCTGTGTCCATAGCGTCAATTTTGTCCGCAATCTTCTGGTGTTCAGCAACCTCGGTGGCCTTCACCTTGGAAACTTCCTCAATAATGAATTTCTTCAAATCTTCTTGCACAGCAGTGAGAGGAGTTCCTGCGGTTGCTACAGAATAGACCGGTACTTGATCATGATTGGACACTGCGTCTCCGTAGTTCCGAGATGGAGAAGGAATTGGACTGAATTCTTCATCCTCCAGAAACCTGTAATTGTAAGAGTCGCGATCGTGAGAGTAGAAAGGTTTCAAGTCAACATCGAGTACTTGGCCTCTCTCTTCATCCTAGAGAGGACGAACTTCTTGAAGCAGTCGCGAGCTTCAGGAATGGAAGCATAGCCAAAATACTTCCCAAGATTGTGCTATTCAATCCCTAGCTGTTCGATGGGGTGAATAAGGAAGATGGACTTCAAATCACAGTAAGATCTATCCTTCCCATCAAGCAGGGCACGTAACCGAATTGCCAACTGCCTGGTCTCGGGTGTGAGATCAATTCCGGGAAAAGACTCTATGACAGTCTTCTCAGCGTTGATCTCGATGGAGTGGACCAGCATGGCAGCTGCAGTCTTTATCGGATCTTCTTCTACATCATCATCATCGGATGAAAGGATAAGATGGAGGTCAAGCTCTGGAGGCGAGCTGTGATGATGAGAAGCTTCACTGGACTGCTGGTGGATGACGATGGAGGTCTCAAGATTTTCTTCCTCGATATCGGTGTCATCCTCCGGTTGAGATTCGTTGTGGCTTTGGCCAGCTAACTCCGAAGTTGTAGACTTGAAGATGTCACGAACAGAGGGTACATGTATTGAAACCTGTGCTTCAAGAACTGTCTGTTCTGGGATGTCTTCAAAGGTTTGGCGAGCAGGTTGGTGCTGAACTTCTATGGTAGCAAACTCCGTATGCAACCTGCGTGATATGGGAGTTGGAGATTTGATACGCACAGACTTGGCTGGTCTGTCAAGCTGCTTGCTAGGGGCAAGCTGCCTCTTTCTCTGAACGTCACGTTGTTCTGGAGGTACCCAAGCTGGGTTAGATCGACCCATGTCGTACAGGAACGGCTTCACCACATCATCATTCTTGGCAAAGACGGTCATGTCAACACCAATTATTAATTCGAGCTGCTTCTGGTCCTTAGGGACCTTTTCCTTGTTGAAATGAGTCATTCCACTCCAGTTGAGGTTGGGGTGGAGACAGTGAATGAGAAAGCAGATCTTGGTGCCTAGGCGCAGATTCCTGGCAATGCGGAATTCGGTCACCACGTCGCCATCATAGGTGATCGAGAGCTGCTTGACTTCTTCATTGAGGAGCTCGAGGAGAAATCGGGCCCAGTTCACATTTAGACGCTGCACGATTGCAGTCATCACTCTAAACTTCACTGGAGTGACAGCGTCGTGGTTACCAGAGTAACCAAGGAAGACTTTGTGAACGAAGTCGAAGAGAGCTCTGTACGCAGGTCGCAGTAGAGGGCGCGAGAACTTCCTTCCATCATACTTGGTTGCGGGCTGCATTAGAGCTTTCTGGTAAACTGCTTCCAGATCTGCATCCGGAACGTCCAAAATTAAACCCATTGGCTTGTGATACAGGATCTCCACAGTTCCTGAATCAGCGATGCCGTACGTTCGAGAGATGAGCGAGAGAATGGGAATGGGCTCGTCGAGCACATCAGGTACAGGAAGATGGAATTGGGCAGAGTCGACATCTTCGGGCAAAAATACGATAGATAGAACATCACGACTTGCTGCGGAAGCCAGAATTTTGGCTCATGAGTAATAATCTTGAAAAATCCGTTTGTTTCCTGGATGGCGGAGTACATTTCGTTCAAGCCGGCGTAATCATAGGTTGAGAGATTTGCTGCAGGCTCTGTGAGAATGTACGGCTGTAGATACTGGATCTTCTGTTCGGTTGTTTGTGGAAGAGTTTGAGATGAGGATTCTCCTGCCATTTCAAGAACGTATGAATGAGAACCGTTAATGTGAAATTTTGAAAGAGAGTTGCAGAGAAAAATGGCGGAAGAATGCAGAAATTGAATTGAGAACGACGATGCACAGTTACATTCTTATATATAAAAGATAAAGCGGGCGGTTGAGATTTAAGCATATCAATCGTTCAACGGATGGGATTGAATCCCTGGAAAACCGTGAGTTAGTTGGCGCGTGGGGTTGGTTGTGTATCCCACTCGCACTACCCTAACACTCAACCGTCGTCTCGCATTAAATGCGGATTTGATACTTTGCATGCGCCTTTTGACATATTTGGAAAGTAAGGCAAGAATGTTAAGTAATGTGTCAGAATATCCTTAACAAAGATTTCAATAAATAACAAAACACATGCTTCAATAAATGAAAATGATTGATAAGGTATATATGTGATCAAGTGAAGCAAGAGATATGTTATTGAAATTTGAATATTTGAAATATTAAGGCATATCATTGACATATTTAAAACATAATTTCAATAACATGGAGACTGATACAGGTCATCCATGACACTTCCCTATGCAAACTGTCTTATTCATAGTTTCTGATCAAACAGGTTCCATTGTTTATGAGTTCACAGCTTTTATCTAGCTGGACTGTCCTCTGTCCTTTGTGAACTGCTCTTGTGCATCCTTTTCACCAATGTGAGCTTTGATGAATTCCCACAGCTTGGCGTTCTCAGTTTGCAAGGCTGCAACCTTTTCATCAATGTACAGCTTGCTCTCCAGTTCCAGCATGTTAAGCCTTCGAGACATCTTAAGAAACTCCGCTTTGTAAAAGGATAACATCTGGTCTACTGCTATGGAGCTGTTGAGAGAGGATGTAGGAGCTGCTGTGACAGGAGCTTGTGACTAAGCTTTGGACGGGAAACCTGGAGGGGTGCCTGGAGGGGACTGTTCGCCAGCAGGTTTTACTCCAACCTGTGGAGAGGCAGGTTGCGTTATTGTAGTAGGTGGTGTGAGATCTGCCTCCACAAAGGTTGCTGCTGTAGATCGAGTGGTGCGCTTCTGAGAGGGCGCAGATTGCAGATCCTCCAGCTTCCTCTTTCTTTTTCTGATTGACTCAACCTGGACGTTGTCTTCTTCATCATCTTCACTGCTATCATCTTCTTCTTCAGCTACATCTACCTTTGAGTCACGCATTTCTGTGAGCAGAAGCTTAGCTGTACCTTTGGCCTTGTTGATCTTGTGAGGCAAGATGCCAAGGATCATGATCAACTGGTTGCAGGTGTGTGGAACCAGCTTGTCGTCAGGAAATCCAGTGCAGACACGCCATACGCGATTTGTAAGCGTTCTCTGCAGAATGATAGAGAGCTTGGTGCCATGACGGAGTTGCATGTTGGCCTTGATTCTAGCAGGTAGCTCTGCAGCTTCCTTGATGAACAGGTTGACTAGCAACCTGGCCAAGTTAACATTTAACTGCTTCACCATAGCAGTTAGCAGTTTAAACTTCGACAGAGTGACATATTCATTCGAGCCTAGGTATGAGAAGAACACATTGTGAACGAACTCGAACAGAAATCTGTACTCAGACTTCAGGTCGTGGCGGTTGAAAGTTCGCTGATCATAAATCTTCTTGGGCTCAAACAGAGCTTGTTGATATACATCGTTGACAGTTTCCATGGGCACATCATCAACCTTTGTGATAGCCCCTGTATCCGATAACCTGTAAGTTTGAAGGATGAGTGGAAGAAGATGACGCCGCTCTTCTTCGCTGTTGACGAGAAAAGTTGCCGTTGCGGGGTCTCCGGCCATTGATTCCAGAGAACACAGCAAATAAGCAACATTCTCCGGTAGCGTCATTCGTGGATGTTGAGTAATGATGTTGAAAAAACCATCACATTGGGTGATAGCCTCAATCATCTGATCCAAACCTCTGTATCCATATGAGTCGAGCACAACAACCTTCTCAAAGAAGATGAGAGGGGTTGCTTTCTTCACTTGAGCACTCAATGATTCTGCAGACATTTTGCAGAGAGAGGGTAAGGATTTTGAATTTCTGAGTTTATGAAGATGAAAGAACGAAAGAGATTTCTCAGAGAGAGTGAAAGAAGATTTGAAATGTTATTTCAAAGAATTTCAAGAAACGCGTAATGAAATCAAGGATTTTCTCTCTATTTATAGACTTCTCCAACGGTCAAGATATGATAGACATTTCAAATTCTTAACAGTAAAAAGATTTAAAAAAATTAACATATATGACAGAATATATAGGAAGAGGAAATAATTTCTGCTAAGATTTAAATGGAGATTGATACGATATCTCCAGCTCCCCCTTAAAGGTTGACCGGTGATTGTTGACTTTCAACGCAGTTTGTGGCTTCAAGCTGCGTGTCACCTAACTGCTTCTCGTGAGCTGCAGTTTCCAAGTCTGTCTGTCTTTGGCTGTTCTGTACTAGCTAACTGCCTTTGTTATTATGCAGTTTCCAAGTCAGTCTGCTCTTGGCTGACCTGTGCTAGTGAACTGCTGCCATTCTCTGACTTAGGCTGTGTATCCATTCTGAGCATTCCAAGCTTTCCACACAACATTTTGAATCTCTCTTCCATGAGAGGTTTTGATAGAATATCGGCTCTTTGGATGTCAGTATGGATTTTCTCAACTGTTATATCTTGTTTTTCCACGTGATCTCTTATGAAGTGATGCCTTATATCAATATGCTTGCATCTGGTGTGGTAGACAGGATTCACAGTGAGAGCTATGGCGTTTGTGCTGTCACAAAAGATAGGTACTTTTTGAACAGTGACATCATAATCTTTGAGTTGTTGCTTCAACCAAAGAATCTGTGCGCAACAGCTTGCCGTTGCCATGTACTCAGCTTCTGTTGTTGAAGTAGCAACTGAAGTTTGCTTCTTTGAAAACCAAGAGATTAACTTGCTTCCAAGAAACTGACAGGTCCCTGATGTGGACTTTCTATCCAGTTTGCATCCTCCATAATTTGCATCTGCATAGCCAGTTAGTTCAAAATTATCATCACAAGGGTACCATAAACCGAAGTTTGCAGTTCTCTTGACATATCTAAGAATTTTCTTAGCTGCTTCTAGATGCGATTCCTTTGGATTAGCTTGATACCGAGCACATATTCCAACTGCAAAAGAAATGTCAGGTCAACTTGCAGTAATATAAAGTAAAGAACCAATAATTCCCCTGTACAAAGTTATGCTGGTAGGTTTTCCTTCAGAATCTGGATCCATCTTGCCATTTGCAATCATTGGAATCTTCAGGGGTCTGCTATCTTGGACACCAAATTTGGTTGCCAGCTCATTAGCATATTTGGATTGACAAATAAAGATACCATCCTCAGATTGCTTGACTTGAAGGCCGAGGAAAAAGTTCATCTCCCCCATCATGGACATTTTGTACTCACACTTCATGAGTTCTCCAAACCTGTCACATAGAAATTTTGACCTAGATCTAAAAATAATGTCATCAACATAAATTTGTACAAGCAAAATATCATCCTTGTACTTGAAAGTAAATAATGTTATGTCGGCTGATCCTCTTTTAAAACCAGAATGCAGTAGGAATGCAGACAACGTTTCATACCAAGCTCTGGGAGCTTGTTTCAAACCATATACTGCTTTGTGCAGTTTGTAAACTTTCTCTGGACCTGCTTCCTCGAAACCTGGAGGCTGTTCAACGTAAACTTCTTCTCCAAGGATTCCATTTAGGAAAGCACTCTTTACGTCCATTTGGTAGACTTTGAATCTTTGATGAGCTGCATATGCTAGAAACAATCTTATGGCTTCTAATCTTGCTACTGGTGCGTAGGTCTCATCATAGTCGATTCCTTCTTGTTAACAGTAACCTTTGGCAACTAATCTTGCCTTATTTCTGATTACTTCAGCATTCTCATCTTTCTTGTTCCTAAACACCCATTTTACATCAATCACTCCTTGATGTGTAGGACGATCAACTAGTGACCATACTTCATTTCTTTTAAACTCATTGAGTTCCTCTTGCATGGCTGTAACCCAGTCGTGGTCGGCAAGAGCTTCTTCAACAGTTTTGGGTTCAGAGTAGGATAGATAACAGCTTAGTAGACAGATTTCTCCTATCTGTCTCCTTGTCTTCACACCTGCCCTTGGGTTCCCAACAATGAGATCTTCAGGATGAGCATCGACCCATCTCCTTCGACGAGAGATTTCTTCTTCTGTGAGAATTGGTTCAGGGTCTGGTATGGGATCTTCAAACTCAGGTAGAGGTTGAGGAGTGAAGGGATTAAGCTGTTGAAGTTATTCAGCAAGCTGATCCACTGACAATTCTGCATTAACTTCAGGTTCTATTGGAGTTTCTGGATCAGTTGAAGAGAAGCTGGTTGGACGAGCTTCGTTTCCCCTGGTTTTCCCCTTGCTGAATAGGTGGATTTTGTAGATTAGGATCTTGTACAGGCTGAGCTTCTTCTTCTTCCAAGTCGGTTGGACTCCATATTAGTATTTCATCTCGAAACTGCGTGTTGGAGCCTGTTTGATTTTGACTTGCACCTGTACTTTCATCCGGTTGGGTCTCCCTGTACTCACAAATAGATTCATCAAAAACAACATGTGGGGTTACTTCCACAATATGAGCTTTCTTGTTAAAAACTCTGAAAGCTTTGCTGATCTCTGAATATCCTAAAAATATTCCTGGATCTGCTTTGCTATCAAAAGTTTTCAACTGTGATTTCCCATTGTTATGAATGTAACACACACAACCAAACGATTTAAGATATTTGAATCGAGGTTTCTTATCCTTCCACAACTCGTATGGAGTCTTTCCATGTCTTGTATGAATGACTGATCTGTTCTGAGTGTAGCAAGCTGTGTTGATTGCTTCCGCCCAGAACTTCTTTGGAAGATTTGTTTCATTCAGCATTGTGCGAGCTGCTTCCTTTAGAGATCTGTTGCGTCTTTCAACAACACCATTTTGTTGAGGTGTGCGAGCTGCTGAAGTTTAATGAGTAATTCCACTTTTGGTGCAGTGTGATTCAATCATATGATTAAGAAATTCTGTTCCGCGATCGGATCTGATTGAAATCACACTTTTGTTCTTCATATTTTGATAGTTTGGTGAGTAGCGCAGGTAGCTCCACTAGAGTCTCCTTCTTCTTATGTAAGAAAATAACCCAAGTATATCGTGAGTAATCATCAACAATAACTAGAGTATACTTTTTACCATTAATGCTTCTAGGAGTCACTGGACCGAATAGATCCAAGTGGAGTAATTCCAAGATTCTACTTGTGTTGTGAGCTGCAATGCTTGGGAATGACGATTTGGTCTGTTTTCCAGCTTGACAGACCTCAAAAATGTGATCTTTGTAGTAGACTTGATTTGGTAGGTCATCTGCGAGCTTCTTGCGAGCAAGCTTGTTGATGGCTTTGAAGTTTAAGTGACACAGTCTCTTGTGCCATAGCCAGCTTACTTCAGGTGCAGATTTGGTGACCAGACAGGTTTCTTTCTTATCTGACCATTGTACAATGTACAAGTTGTCCTGCAAAATACCGGTAAGAAGAATTTCTTCTCCTTCCTCATTCTTTATTGCACATTTGTTAGCAGAAAACTCTACTTTTTTTCCGTTAGAGCAGAACTGGCTTACAGAAAATAGATTATGATTTAAACCTTCAACATAAGTGACATTGGATATTGTTGTTTTACCAACAATTAGATTACCGTAGCCTCTTGTTTTCCCTTTAGAGTCTCCTCCAAAAGCGACTAGAGGTCCGTCACATTCGATGAAGTTTGTAAGCAAGCTTTTGTCGCAAGTCATGTGCGTTGTGCACCCACTGTCAATGATCCAGATCACGCCGCGAGCTGCTTGCTTTCTTCTTTTAGTTTTCCCATCCTGCAATTAGACAGATTTAGCAACCCATATGAATTTGGGTGCTTTGTTAGCAGGTTGAGATTTGGCAGCTTGGTTTCCAAGCTTCTTCCTTTGGAAACCCTTGTTGTCTCGTGGCTTGATCATTGAGTGAAAGGTTTCATATGCAGACTTCTGTTGATAGTGAGCAGGTTGATAATGATCATTTTGATAACTTTGCTCCATGTATCCACATCTGCATCGATCATTTCCAAGTCTACTTCCGTGTGGAAATTGATAGTGCATACTCGATAGCTCAGGATATTGGTACCAATGATGGTTGTACCAGTAACCTTCATTGTTAAGTCTCTGTTGGTTTGGCCACTGCTCATAGTAGTTTCGTTGTGGTCGAGCAGTTTTCGGTTGAGAAACTGCTTTTCCTTTGTTAGCAGTTTGCACTTTTCTTTGAGTAGGTTGACTTCTTTTTTGATACGCAGGTTGACCATGCAGTTTCCTAGGTCGCACAACCTTTTGTTGTTCTACTGGCGGCCTTAGCTGCTGTTTTCTGATGGGCTTTCCATGTTCTTTTATCAGGATTGCTTGAGGTTTGCCGGGCTGGATTCTTCAATTTGATTTATTTATCTGGCAGAGTGTGATGATCTTTGCCTTCGGCTAATCCCTTTTCTTTTACGAACATGACCTTCTCTTTATCCTTGACTCCACTAGTTTGACCATGGAATCCGATGCCAAACTTTATCTGAGCAGGTCTGGGCAGCTTGCAAGACTTCAAGCTTTTCACCATTTTTGTTCATTCTCATTAGGACTTGTTGAAGCTTGAGCTCTTTCTGCAACAGCTTATCATGCTCATTTGAGAGATCTGCAATTTGTCCATTCAGTTTGTTGATCTCACTGTCCCTTTCAGTGAGCATTTCTTTAAGGTTTTCTTCCCTTAAAGCTGATTTACCCATTTGGACTTTTAGGGTTTCAATATCCTTTTCTTTTGCTTCATCATATGGAGTGAAGCTTTCATCTAAAGCAGCTTTGAGTTTCAAGTTTTCACCCTCCAGCTTGGATCCTTCTATGACTACTTGTTTGAACATTTCAGAGAGCTTCTTGTAGTCATCAAGTTGTTGTTGAAACTCTTCATACGTTGGCATTTCAGGTGTTCAATACCTACATGTTCAGAGTTAGTTGAATATGAATGTGAGGTTTTAGTATCAACCTTGTTTCGAGCAAGATCAAGATCTTTTCCCATGTAGCATTCCTCATATTCAAGTTCTTCATCAGCTAATCGACATTCCTCCTCATCCAATTCATCATCATCTTCGTCGGAGGAGGTTGAGTCTGATAATGTGGCTATAGCTTTGGCCTCTTCCTCAGCTGCGATCATGGCATTGCGCTGCTCTTTAAGCTTTTGATCTCTTTTTGCGCGGAGCTCTTCGCGTTCAACCTTTGATAAGTCTGGGCAGTCTGACTTATAGTGATCTGATTTGCCACATTCAAAACAACCACCCATGGGAGTGTTAGAAGAGTTGAATTTAGAGGGTTTTGATATACCTTCACCTTTCTTGTCGGAAGAAGAGGTGGTTTGATTTCTCTTGAAATCTTTGTGATATTTGCGGAATTTGTTGAAGCGTTTTTCAAGCTTTTCATTCCTTCTAGCCGTAAGTGCATAGTCCTTCAACAATTTTTCCATTTTAGAGCATAGATCTTTTAGGATTGCTCTTTCTTCTGTAATTGATGCAGCTTTGAATGCATCATCTTTCATTCTTTTTGGGCTAAGTCTTCTTGCTTGAAGACATTTGTTCTGACCCGTGCAGTCTGATCATTTCAAACTTATTCCCGATGAGCAGATCAAACAGTTGCTCAGTTGACAGGTTGCTGATGTCCGACCTGCCGCGGTGCATGGCGCTGTACACATGCCAGCTTGCTGGAAGAGATTGGATGACATTGAGATTGAGTTCACGCTGTGTGTATTTATCTTTCTTGAGAGCTGCGATCTCCAAAGTGATCATTGTGAATCTGTTCTTGAGCTGGTCAATGGTCTCCATTGGCTGCATTTTGAATTCTTCAAATTTACTGCATGCCACTGACAGCTTGTTTTCCTAGCATTTCTGTTGATCCAAGGCTTATTGCTTTTAAGGTGTCCCACATTTCCTTGGCAGTTCCAAGATTTCTTATCTTGGCCAGGTGGACGCCCTTAACTGTGCTCGAGATTAATCCTTTTGCGAAGCTGTCAAGTCCAGCTTCTTTTCTTTCTTCGCTTGTGTATTTTCTGGGATCTTTGATCTTCGGCACATATGTTGCTTCAGAAGCTTTATCTCCAGATACATCAGTTTCGTAGGGTTCGAAGATTGGTGTTGGACCATTCTCGATGACATCCCACATCAGCACATGATGAGCTTGGAGGCACATCTTTATTCGAAAACTCCAGTCTTTATATCCCTGTATAGAAAAATCTTCACAGACACGAAGAAGTGAAGCTTCCATATTGACAGTTTATATATGCGCAGTTCGCAGACACAGAGATCTAGTTCAATTTGACACTAAAGCACAAGAAGCTTCTAGTATACAGAAGCAGTGGTCAAAAGAACCACCGCTCTGATACCACTTGTAGGTCCCGATAAATAGATATTGGTGTATGGGGGGGGGGGAATACACCAATTAGCCAACAGTTTTGACTTTTCAAAATAATTTGATCTTACTGAGTCGTCACTTCAGTTTATCATAGCAGTTTAGTTTTTCCAGCTCAAACAGTGAACTGCTGAGCTTGCAAAACTAACATGCGTGCGGAAGTTTGGTGGAAAGGTTGGCTAACAGTTTTCAAAACAGTTTTAGAAAAGACTTCAGTTCAGCAACAGTTTATGCAAGACAGGTTGCAGTGGTACAGGTTGTAAACATGCAAACTGTGTAAATAAAGATGTAAAAATAAATAACGAGAGAAACACGAGGAGTTTTTATCGTGGTTCGGAGTAAACAGCTCCTACGTCCACGCCAGATCCCGTCGAATCTGTAATCCCTTAACTTGAGATTTTTTGCTCCTTTTAACACTGGTGGAGGTTCCAGTCCAAATTCAAGTCTCTCTTTAGACTGAATCTAGCACGAATTTTGAGTCGTGTCTCTTCTAACTTTACATACAAACTTACATACAATCTTACTAATGCTAAACAACTAGCACTGATATCCAAACAAGAGAGTTGTGAAAAGCTATCACCGTTTGGAATACAACTCTATCAACTACACTGAATATCAACAGTGATGGTAGTGAGAGTTTGGGTTGTGTTCTAGTAAGACAGATTCTAGAAAGAATAGAAATCTACAAAGATCAACACTTGGGAAAGCTCTAGTGATTTCGAGTGTTGATTGTGTGAATATTTAGCTTGAGATTTCTGCAGCGTTTCAGCTTGTAATTTGAGTTTCCGTGCCTTCTTTCTGGAATGACTTGAGGTATTTATAGAGAAGCATTTGAAATAGAGCCGTTGTATATGTGTCAGGATGTGCAGAACCGTACACTGACACAATTATAGTCGGTGTTGAGGACAGGTTCCTCAGTCACAGCTCAGGTTGGACTTTGCAGGTCGAGCTTCCTATACCTCGAACTGTCTTCAGTCTCTGTAACCTTCGTGTGCGATCTTCAAGTATTGTTAGAGCAGGTTACATAGACAGATTACATAAAGGAACATTATGACAGGTTAGAGTAGATTAGATACAAGGTTGCACTACCAACCTTGACCTTTACATAGCAACCTGTTTGAGTTGAGCTTGACTGATCTAAACACGGAGACCAGTCTGTTCCACTTAAAATCTATTGTCTAAGTGTGGTTTCTAATAGCATTATCAAAACTTAGTTCATAGGAAAAAGGTTCCCAACAGTAAAGATTCCAACAACTTTAAAATATAAATTTGACCTCTAAATACTAAATCATTGGAGATCAAGTTATTTAAAACTTTAATCTTAAAGGGCCGAGCACCGTTAAAATATATTTGGCGAAAAATTAATGGAAAAAACACTAAAGTAGGAAAAAGTGCATATATAATACCATTTTTAAAGAAAGAAATGTAAAAGTACCCTTCTTAATATTTTAATGTGTAATGGGTCACATTTTTATATTTAAAAACTAGCAATAGGTCCCACCCCACTTAATTTTCTTCCAATGAAGTGACTACTAATTTTGATTTATTTCTTTTATTATAATTTACCTTTTATTTTGTTTTTCAGTAGTAATAAAATTTGTCATGACCCGACGACGAATCTCTACTGTATGTATGCATGCGTGAATAATGCTATTTTATTTTCTTTTTTTTCATGATGCAGTAGTAATAAATTTTGTCATGGCCGGACGAATCTCTACTGTATGCATGCATGCGTGAATAATGCTATTGAATGATACTGAATCATACAATTTTGATTTTTTTTCACAAATAATTCAATTTGTGATAGTACAAGACGAATAATAAATTTTGGTATCCTATGCCAACCCACTGCCAACCCACGCCACACAAAACTCAATATATACAACCGTAAAAATTGCGAAGAGAATTCAAAAATAAACCGACTCACCAAAAAAATTATTCGGAAAAGAAGTAAACACAACATCTTAGCTAAAGAACTGAGCTGAGGAAGACGAGGCATTATAAGGGTTTATCACGGAGGATATCGTGCCACATTGCTTCATCGTGTTTTTAGATTATCCAATAATATAGGTAAATTTTAATATCGAATTTATATGCTGTAAGTAGTTTAGAGATTTATTTTGGAAATTAATTGAATTTTTTTAACATGTCGAAAATGAACTTATATGTTTAGGAATTAGTTTATAGATTTATTTTGGAAATAAATTGCTTATTATGTTGTTTAAATTGATTTATTTAAGTGATTGAATTTGAAATTAGTATATATTTGTAATTTTTGTAATATTAAAATTTATAAATATGTTAAGAAAAAAAGGAGAAAATTTTGGGTATAGCCAACCGGTCATTCCGACGCCGGAAAAAGGCCGACCGGTCGCATATTCCGGTCGCCAGAAAATCACTTTTCCGGTGAACCGACCGGCCGCTTGGCTATACCATTATTTTTTAACTTTTTTTCTAAGTATGGATAGTTTATCACATTTAATTTTTGAGCTTAGAAATTCTTATTATAGATTTATATTGAAATTAATTGATTATTAATTTATTTAAATTAATTCTTTTAAATGATTTAATTCAAAATATTAATATATATATTTTTTTTGAACTACGAAAATTTATATATATGTTAAGAGAAAAATATGAAAAATTTTGGTATGGGCAACCGGTCGTTCCAGCGCCAGTGAAAGGCCGACAGTCGCCGGAACAATCATCTTTCCGGTGAACCGACCGGCGGGTTGGCTATACCGATATTTTTTATTTTTTTTTCTAAGTATGTATAGTTCATCACATTTAATTATTGAGCTTAGAAATTCTTCCTATAGATTTATATTGAAATTAATTGATTATTATTTTGTTAAATTAATTCTTTTAATTGATTAATTCGAAATATTAAAATATTTTTAATGTTTGAACTACGAAAATTTATATATATGTTAAGAAAAAATATGAAAAATTTCGGTATGGGCAACCGGTCATTCCGGCGCCAGAAAAAAGCCGACCGGTTGCCTATTCTGATCGCTGGAGAAATCATCTTTCCGGTGAACCGACCGGCCGGTGGGCTATACCATTATTTTTCATATATTTTTCTAAGTATGGGTAGTTTATCACATTTAATTTTTGAACTTAGAAATTAGTTTTTAGATTTATTTTTGAAATTAACCGATTATTATTAAGTTTTAATTAATTCTTTTAATATTTAATTCGAAATTAGTATACAACAGTGATTTCGAATTGAATTTGGTCTCTTAAAGAAATTGGTATATTTTATGTGTTTAATTTGTTGTTTTTATATTTATTTGCAGTTGGTGATTTATTAATTAAAATTTAATTATGTGATTACAGATGAATTTAGTCTACGTGAATGTTAAATACGGGAGTAAATGAGATGGTTGTAGTTATGAAGGCGGCCAAGAGATAACTATCTCATTATCTTCTGACTGGATAACCATTTACAACTTGAGATACCTTATATCTTATTATTGCAACCTGACGGGCTTCGATTTTGATATTTCTTATATGAGGATGAACAACCGCGGACGGACTGTCAAATCACACTTGACAAGAGACGAGAAATTATTTGAATTATGCAATGCTGGTTTGACGCCAACGATATTCGTGAAGACGAACGACAGAGCATCATCTTCACATGCCGGGGCATCCTCTCCATATGTCCCTACCTTCGATCAACCGCAGTCGTACGTGGGCTCATTTGATTTTCACAACCAAGGCACTGATTGGCATGCAGACTTGGAACATTTCGGGAGGGTTGCTGCTTCTAGTAACTAGTATGAGGGCGTATATCTCGGCGAGAGCAACAACGTTGGTGCGGATCCAGCGAATCATGAAAATATCGTCCATGATAATGCAATTTCAGACCTCAATCAATCGGTCGAGAATGACGATGAGCGAACGGATGGTGAAGATTACGTCACTAATCCTGAAGAGAGCTCGAGACCTCATGAGCAGAGGCGAGTACCGATCTATAACATGATGGTAGGCAATGAACAGGGCTTAATTTTTCTCAAAGTAGGACTGCTTGGATACAGAGGAAAGGGGGTATGTAGAAACTGTTTGGGGATGAGTCCCAGATTTGGCGTGAAGTAGTGGCGGATAACGACACCGACCACATGAGTAATTGGGTGTGTCCCGTTAGTCCCCCCCCCCGGCCTCGTGATTCCGCAGTATATCACGATGATTTCATTAATATTGAGGAGCTCTCCAAGCATTCTATTTTTTTGGACAATGATGAAACTGGATCGCAGTCGGTTTGTGACATTTGATTAGGAGGACAATGTCGAGAAATCGATACAAGATATCCTAGCGACGTGTAAATTATCCAAGAATCTTGGTACAGTCTGGTTGGGATGTGTTCCATTTGCGTGAGGGTGAAGTAGGAAACGACACCGACCAATGAGTAATGGGTTGTCGAGTCCCCCCCCCCCGCCTGTGATTCGCATATCAGTTCATTAATGGAAGCTCCCAAGATCTATTGGACAATGATGAAATCTGGCACGGTTGTAAATTTATTGGAGGAAAGAATCCGAGAAAAGATACAAAATTCCTAGCGACGTAAATTATCCAAGAAGGCCCTTTAGCTCACTCACTACCGAGGGCGGGCCTTGGACTGTTTCGAAAATTTATTTAGGACCGTGTGCAGTGAATTTTGGTCTAACAAATACCGTTCATAAGAGGAAGGTCCACGCATTGGTGATCGATTCAATTTTCGCAAAGAGATTGTTGCGTGATTCTCAGATAATAAAGCCCAGAATAATTCGAAATTAGCTCAAATCCGAGTTCGGCATTGATGCCACCTACGACGTGTGCTTGAAGGGACTGAATGCCGCAATCGAGATGGTATACAGCAAACACAATGAGTCCTTCAACAATCTGTTCGGTTACCTTCACATGTTGTGCATCACTAATCCTGACTTTTGAGACCTACACCGAGTATGAGATCAGTCCAGATGGCCGGTTCAAACAAGTATTCATTGCTCTTGGCGTACGCGACGCGATTCGCATGGAAAAATGGATACCTCCGGCCGGTTATTATTGTTGACGGCATGCATCTCAAGGGGAATACCCACGGTTTAATGTTTGTAGATGTGGCGAAGGATGCGAACGAGCAACTTTTTCCTTTGGCATATGGAATCGGGCCGACTGAGGATCACGACTCGTGGACTTGGTTCATGCGATACCTCCGAATGGCATATGGTCCATGTATGGCTACGTTGTTCGTCTCCGTTCAGCACCCGTCTATCATACATGTTGTTCAAGTCGAGTTTCCCGAAGCTCGGCACGGGTTTTGTTACTAGCACCTTACCAAGAATCTGGCGATCTACGGAAAGAAAGTTGGTGAACTCTTTCAACATGCCGTATACACGTACGACAAGACGGAGTTCGGGAAATTCATGTTAGGGATTCATAGTACTAATAGATTGACTTATAAGAAATTGATAAACATCGGAGCTGATAAGTGGTCTCGATCACATTGCCATGCCAGACGCTTCTCCAACATGACATCCAATGCTACAGAATCTTTTAATAACAGCCTTCTATGGGCCCGACGTATGCCGATTTGTGCCTGTCTAGATGCTGTGAGGCTCATCATTGAAGAATGGTTCAATGAGCGACGAGAAAAGTGCAAGAATGACCCTCATCCGATCACAGAAGAGGCTAGGAGAAAGATGGTAGTGCAATTGGAAAGGTCAACAACCTACGTAGCCACCCGGATTGGCAATGCTCCTCATTATAAAGTGAGAACGTCGGCACGGGAAGTCAGGGTGGACCTGCATGAACACATCTGTGAATGCATCTGATGGGAGTATGATTGTCTCCCTTGTGCTTACGCGATCACAACAATCAAGTAATGAAACTCATATACATACGTTTTAATTCACTAATACTCACGATATAATACCATATTTAACTGGCTGATTTTCTTTATTGTAGGCAAAATGGAGAAAACGTGGTCAATAGGAAATAATTATTCAATAGAAAATAATTAGTAATTTAAATTTATTAAAAGAGAGTAACAAAATAATAACATCCACTTCATATATATACATATATTATGCAACTCATATATTAATATTATTCATATTATAATGGCAGAAATAACTTTATAATGCAACATATATTTAGATGTAATTAACATAAAATAAATTGAATGTAAAATTGAAATTGAGATTTTGTTTATTAAAAATACATGTCCAAGCTCGACTGACGAAGCACGTCTCGGTTGTTCACGAATTGTAATGTTGGGGTGAGCGGCAGTCGAGAATGACGGTCTGGGAGTTGAGAAATCAGGCGCGGTGGACGAGAAGTCGCCCAAAGACCTCCGGGGCTGTTCATGAGTATCGCCAGCATACGGCAAATACGATTGGCCGAAGGGAGGAATATAAGTCGATAGGGGCCCGCTATTAGTGAATGGAGTGAATTGCGAGTCCTGTACGACAAATGAATATTCGAATAAACATATAAGAATTTCAATAAAAGTAAATGTCAAAGAATCTTAACAATCGGATAGATTGTACCTAGCCGAAGATGGAAGTGAACACGGAATCCACTACATTACTCGGGGCATTTCTGGTGTAGGGCTCGGTATAGGACGGTGTCCAAATGGGCAGAGAGGTATCGATACGTGCAGTCGCTGCCTCGAGGTGCTCGTTACCTTAGGGCTCGTATCAACAACCGTGACTGCCAAACCCGATTCCCGTACAGATGAAATGTCGAGGAGGGGACTCAATCCTCGGGGCCGGTCCACTCGAGTGGACATACTCGAAGTCCCACAGCTCATGATGTCAACGCCCCCTTTGATCCACTTCTTGACCTTCGTGAAGACGGATTTGCTGATCTTTCATATCATCTTGGCCTCCATTTTCTCGTTCTCGCGACGGGTGGCCTCCTGTACGATACTGATCCAATCCTCTCTAGACATCCCTGACAGAATGCCCTCATCGCCGCCACAACTGCTCACTCATCGGTGACGGGATGAAGATGTACCCTCATCGGATAGTGGCCCGACGAACCTCGTAGACCGGGTACTCCGTCTACGTTGAGGTTCCAAGTGATCATCTCTTTCGGCATGCTGAGGTTTGGGCATAGATTGACGTACATGAAAATTAACCATCAAGGACCTTGGTTGAAGTACCAACAATAAATAACCTTCTTGGATCTCCTGATCTTCAGGATGGATCATCAAAATTTGGCCTTCAGGATACTGAAAAGGTGTGTAAAACTCATCATCAGACACGCCCCTAAAGGTATTGAGGAAATTTCATCTCAGACACCTTGGCACGTCATTTGTGGGACATCTCACCGCAAAATCATCACCAAAACCTGTCACCACCTCAAAAGCCCAAATCATCAATGCCCATGACGGCCCGTAAATGTGATATTTCTTGAACGTTGTATGAAACGTCCTCAAATAGTACTGAAGGGTCTTGTACGTGTATGCACCCCAAGGAAAACTATTGAATTCATCCTCGTCATCAATCAACTCCCACAACCACAGGAAAATATTGGCCTTGGCCTCGTGACCGAGAATAAAACAATTTGCCATCAACAAGTTTGACAGCTTCACACAAACTTCCCCGTTTAGATCGTTGGCCCACGTGAGCTCCTTTAAGTGCGAGTTCAACCACGTCGCATTCCTATTATGGCCGCCACAAACGACCTGAAAGAAATGTGATTCCATTGGATTCCTCTGAATTCTAGGATCAAACTCTGTAGGCCCAAATCTCAAGCCTGTAATGAGAGCGTAGTCTCAGATGGTGTACTCTACGGGCTGGCCAGAGGCGGTGCGAAGAAAAACGGGGCCCTGTGCGAAATTTAAAATTAGGCCATTTTTTTTAGCTTTAATAATAACAAAAATTTATTTATAAAGTAACATCATATAATGTAATAAAAATTGAGCCCTTATCGTATAATGTAAAAATAATACTACTTATAAAAAGAAACTTAAACAGAATAGAAAAAAAAAAAAGAAGAAGGAACTTAAACATAATAGAAAAAAAAAAAAGAAGGCTCCAAGCCAAAAATAGATAAAAATAGGGTAAAAAGGAACTTAACTCGTAAAAAAGGAACTTAGAAAGAATAGGAAAAAAAAAGGGGGAACTTAAAAAGATTAGGGAAAAAAAAGGCCCCAAACCAAAATATTTAAAAATGGGGTAAAAAAAGAAACTTAAACTGAATAGAATAAAAAGGCCCCAAGCCAAAAATAGATAAAAATGGGGTAAAAAAAGAAACTTAAACAGAATAGGAAAAAAAAAAGAACTTAAAAAAAGGCCCCAAGTCAAAAATAGATAAAAATGGGGTAAAAAGGGAACTTAAACACAATAGGAAAAAAAAAAAAAAAAGAAGAAACTTAAATAGATGGAAAAAAAAGGCCCTAGACAAAAAATAGATAAACATGCAGATCGAAGGGTTCAAACCCGCGTCCTCTGCAACGGCCTACGGACTTTTGCCAATTGCGCTGCCTCAGCATATAATCCTCAAAATGAAAATTATATATATATATACGCATATTGTGTGGATGTTGGATTTTGGGGCCCTAATTCGTCGAGGGCCCTGTGCGGTCGCCCACCCCGCACAGGTCCAGAACCGCCCCTGGGGCTGGCCCCTAATGTGGAACCAAATTCCTTGATCAGTAACAATACAGCGAGATATAATAGAGTTTAGCAATTTTTTTGCTGTTTTGCCCCGACTCCCAATTCAGAAAGTGTCCGAAAGGCCCCTCTTGAAATCTATCGACTAAGGTATAGATCTCGCTCAGTACGTCACGGATATCAGCCAAGAGTTTAATCATATAGTAGTTAGTCACATCCATGTTCTTGTTGATTAAATAGCTTCGACGGAACCATAGGAGCTCAGATTCGTGTTAAGTAGGGACACAATCAATATTATTAGTACTATTACAAATTTAAGTATTATGTTTAATTTAATAATCGTAATGTTTAATATATTAAGTATTGAGTATATAAAATAGTATTAATTTATTGTTAAGATTATCCAAATAATTACTTAAACAATTAATTTAAACAAAAAATATATAAGAATAACAATCTATAGTTAGAAAAAAAAAAAAACATTACATATATATACGTTTTTTAATTAAATCACATATATATACGAAAAAAAAATCTTTTATTTTTCTTAACATACATGTAAATTTTAATGTTTCAAACATCACATATATATACTGAATTAAATCACTTAAAAAAAATTAATTTAAACAAAATATATATCAATTAATTTTCAAAATAAATATACAAACTATTTTATAAGCACAAAAATAAAATGTGATTAACATTATTTACTTAGAAAAAAAAATAATAGTATATGCAACCGGCCAATCCGGTGACCGGAATGTTAATTTTCCGGCGACCGGAATACGCGTCCGGTTACCCATTTTCCGGCACCGGATTGTCCGATTGCTAATGCCAAAAAATTCTTCTATTTTTCTCAATACGAATGTAAATTTTAATGTTTCAAACATCACATATATATACGTTTTTTAATTAAATCACTTAAAAGAAACTTAATTTAAACAAAATACATATCAATTAATTTTCAAAATAAATATACAAACTATTTTATAAGCACAAAAATAAAATGTGATTAACATTATTTACTTAGAAAAAAAGAAAAGAAAAATAATAGTATATACAACCGGCCAATCCGGCGATCGGAATGTTATTTTCCGGCGACCGGAATACGCGTCCGGTTGCCCATTTTCCGGCACCAGATTGACTAGTTGCTAATGCCAAAAAAACTCTTCTATTTTTCTCAATACGAATGTAAATTTTAATGTTTCAAACATCACATACATATACGTTTTTTAATTAAATCACTTAAAAAAACTTAATTTAAACAAAATATATATCAATTAATTTTCAAAATAAATATACAAACTATTTTTTAAGCTAAAAAATAACATGTGATTAACATTCTTTACTTAGAAAAAAAAGAAAGAAAAATAATGGTATATACAACCAGCCAATCCGGCGACCGGAATGTTAATTTTCTGGCGACCGGAATACGCGTCCGGTTGCCCATTTTCCGGCACCGGATTGGCCGGTCGGTTATGCCAAAAAATTTCTTCTATTTTTCTCAATACGTATGAAAATTTTAATGTTTCAAACATCACATATATATACGTTATTGAATTAAATCACTTAAAAAAAATTAATTTAAACAAAATGTATATATCAATTAATTTTCAAAATAAATATACAAACTATTTATATGCTCAAAAAAAAAAAAAGTGATTAACAACATTTACTGAGAAAAAAAAAATACTGGTATATGCAACCGGCCAATCCGGCGACCGGAATGTCAATTTTTTGGCGACCGGAATATGCGTCCGGTTGCCCGTTTTCCGGCATCGGATTGGCCGGTCGCCTACCCAATTTTTTTTTATTTCTTTTTACACATATATAAATTTTATTATGTTAAACATTACATATATATACGTTTGTTAATTAAATCAGTTAAAAAAATTAATTTAAACAAAATATATGAATTAATTTTCACATATATATGAATTTCTTTTCAAACATCACGTTTGTTAATTTCTTTTATTTTTCTTTACACATATATAAATTTTATTATGTTAAACATTACATATATATACTAACTTTGAATTAAATCCTAACAATAATACATTTAGACATCCCAACAAATACAATTTCATACAATTGGTAACAAATCATAACAAATCGAATCATTCGTATCAAATCAATCGAGATCCACAATTAATAAAATTTAAATCGTAACAAATCATACAATTTAAATCATAACAAATAATACCATTTTAATTCATACCAAATCATAACAAAAAATTAATACATTTTTTAAAACATACCAATATTCGTCGTGGTATTATTTCGATCGAGATTCCCATTTCGTTTTCCGGCAAGACTTTGTGTTCCTCGTCATCGTTGATTATGTATTCTCCCGACATCACTACAGAGTGCTTGAAATTGTGCAATGCTTGAGGTTATATGCTTGAGGGCTTCCGGAGTTGCAAGTATGATTGTCTCGGTTGTGAGAGTATGGAGATTTGGAGAAGAGAGTGTCGGGTGCGAGAGTGTGAGAGTAGGAGAAGTAAGAAGTTGTGGTGTGTGTATGTGGATTTATTTAAGAGATTGATTTTAGGGTTTGTGTGTGTATTGTTTTATTTTTTTTACTTGTTAAATAATCATAACATTCTTGATTCCTCCCTTCACGGGAGCACCGAGCAGCGGCCACCCTTTTTATTTATTTTTGTTTTGTTATTTTCGGACCTTGACACACACTGACACACACAATTTACAACATGGCCCCACTTAATATAAAAACAAGGAAAAAAGCCAGAAAGACCGGCACTTCCAGAGGAGACAGCCTGAGTTCGAATAATGTGGGCCTATAAAATACATTAATTTATTATGTAAGGGTAGTTTTATCATTAATGGTATTTTAAGGGCAGTTTCTACAATACCTTATTTTAAAGGGGTAGAAAAACCGGAGCTCCCTAATTAAAACTAAGAAATAAAAAATATATTTTAAATTAAATCTATATCAGCGGGTAGTGGAACCGGCGGGTTACGGTTCTAACTTTCAGTACCCGTACCCGAACCGCCGCCTTCGGCGGGTACGGTTTCGAACCCGAACCGGTGAGTACGGGTACGAGTACAAACCCTCCGAGTACGTGTACGAATGTGTATACGCGTCGGCGGATACGATTATTTTGGCTAGATACGATCCTGGCTGAATGAATTGGAACGATGCAGCAACGTATGTCAAAATGCACGCGAAAACGAAACAAAATTTGATAAATTGATGGATATTCATTTACCTGTGAGATCGAATCCTCTAAATGATACAAGCCAGAATTAATTATCCTTATACCTCAAAGAGATAATTGCATCATAATACAAGAACAATGAATGATGCCATAAACAAGGATGATTGCTTGTTTTGATAAATCTAGTTGAATCTTCTTGGGTTTATCAAGAGAAATTCGATAATCTCACAAGGAGAGAAATCAGAATAAAACTCACAATTATATTGATAAAAATAATGGGTAATTTTCGTCCATTATATATCCTATATATAGGTAGAAAATCTAATCATATCAAAACCTAGTCAAAATAGAAAATAACTTAAGTATAGTCAAAGTCCCCAATCGCGCTAATTTTTTTTAGAACAATATTAAAATACTGTAGCTATTTTTTTAAGTGAGTATATTAATAGTAGTCATTATCTTAAAAATATATTATTAGTCAATTTTTAATTTTCAGACAAAACTATCTTTAAATATAAATTATAATACTCAAATTCTACCCAACCCCACGATCAACACCCCAGCGGCACTTGCGCAATACGTATCATCACCACCGCCACCCTCATGCCATCACCGTTGTGCGACATCATCACCGTCACACGACGCCGCCCTCACCCGCGCGCCATCATTCTTGCGTGATGCCACCACCAACAAGCGCTGCCACTATTGTCGCGCGACGCCGCTAACACCATTAGACGCGACACTGTCACAAGCTCGCTGCCCCCACCCACGCGCCGCCATGCAAACAAAATATCACACGAATATGAGATCGCGCATTGTTTGCGTGATAGTGTAAAATAGCGCGACAATGTATTTTACACTATCATGCGAAGCGCGCTCATACAATAGCACACTGCATTTGCGTGATAAATACAATCATTAAGGGTAAGTTTGTCTATTTACGTCAACATTGATTCCAATTAATATATTTTTAATTTTAATAGAATGATTACAATTAACCTTCTTTAAAAAAAAAAAAAAAAAGGGGGCTATTTTACTACATTCACCCATTCTTTTTTCCAAAACCAAAAAAAAAAAAAAAAGCGAGAAAGAGTAAGCTGCGGCGGCGGTGAATGGCAGCTCATAGATTGGTTTGGAGATTGAGTAGCATTCCGGTGATAAGAGTTGAACAACGCCCCCCAATAACACCATCCCTGTCCCTACCCCTATATTCTACTACTACTCTTGGTCTTGGAAAGGAAATGCCCATCTCTCACAAAAGCATCACCACCGTCACTGCTGCCGTCGCCGGCGACTCCTCTACAAGAAAGCTGCCTATACTGCTTTTTGACATTATGGACACAGTCGTCCGCGATCCTTTTTACCATGACATCCCTGCCTTTTTCGGGTAGGGTATTCTTACTCTTTCTGCCCGTTCTATTCAATTCATGATCCTTTTTTTTATTATTATTTTTTTTTAATTCGGGTAATTTACAATTTAATATGATGAGAAAATTTCAGCATCATCAATTCTATTCATCATACTTACATGGTAGACATGTGCCTAGTTTACTTGTTTGTTATCAGTTGAAGTGTCACTTGAAACGATTATCCACGTCTAAATATTTTGGGCTCATGATAGAAAAGATCAGTGGTTTTCACTTGGAGAGATTTACATATGTACATAGGAATGTCATGTTTTAAGGGCAGCAGTGAGCAAATGCTGTATCTTTTTTATGTGGTTTCTTTTCAGTTAGAGCTATATATATTATATAATGCTGCAGGAGTTGAAAGCCAAGAGTGAATATTTGCTTTTATTATGTCTGATGATGTGTGGGCATTTTTTTTTTTCATGATGTTTTGGTAGTTTATCTTCCGAAAACTGTTCCTCTGCCGACCCCTGAATTGATCTCTAATTTCATGAACGGGGAGCCTTTTCTCGCATGCACTGTACCCAGCTGTACTGTTTTTGCAATTAGTGTTGCTTTGTGTTTCCTTCCGCAGAATGTCTATGAAAGAACTTCTAGAATGCAAGCATCCTACTGCCTGGGTTGAATTTGAGAAGGGTCTTATCAATGAGGTATACTCGGAAATTTATGAATTTACTATGCTGACAATGCATAAAGAGGAATAGCTACGACATTCTTCCAGTAGTTTTTAGTGTTTACTTTAGTCGAATATAATAACTCGCTCTATAATTTGTTGATTCATAATTTACTTCTTTGCTTCGATCTTGGTTCACATGAAGCTAGTAATTACAATTTCGATGATCTTACGTACTTTGAGGCTCTGGAATACTAAAAACAGTGGATCTATTGATGTCAATAGCCACTAAATACTGAAAATCGTGGAACAATTGTTGTTGGTCATTGATTTAACAAAATGCTACTTTTTTTCAAGCCTAATCTCTGAGGGTGGAGCCATGCTTTCTGTGGGACTCGGGAGTGAGGTTGGCTGCATAGTATTTAGGTGAATTTCTGGCTCTTGTCTGCACACCAACTACTAGCTCTCCAAACTTCATTGCTGTGGTGTTGAGAACAAGACTTCAAGTTTTGTCTGAAATAATAGATCTAAAGAAAATGACTTGTATCTTCACCATGAAAATGGAGAGATTAGGGAGTTGGGGTGGACGGGGTATTTTAGGTGCTTTAGGGCATGTTTACAGTGGAGACTTCAAGTTTTTATTTTTATTTTTTTTATGCTATGGTGGCGCCTATCCATAAGGGCTGCCATAATCGTCCTGGCCATCGCCACGTCGAACCTGCCACACAATGAGGTGGCGGAATCCTCACCAGCTGCTACTGCCACCTGCCATAACCCTGCCATTTTAAAACATTGACATAGACCTGGAACCTTTTGTTTTATGGATATCATTTGATTTTAATTAGTCTTACGACAGCATATAAGAAGATAAAATTGATCACCTCCAGTCGTTGATTGCGAATCCCAAGGTACTGGCTGTTTCAGAAGCTATGATTCACTTGCTTGAAACGCTGAAAATATCCTTTCATTCTCCCATTTCCTATTTTCCTAGTTTATTTTGTAAGACTCCTATCTGCCAATCCTTAAATTCTGAAACTCCGATTTGTCTTTCTCCATTTTCGCCTTTTCTCATGATCCAGTTTATCTAATTCTTACTGCACAGTGCACACATTGGAAGTCTTGTGCTTAGTAACGAATTCCTTATTTTACTCAAAAAATAAAAAATAGAAACATATAGAGATATTTGTTACAAATTACTCTTGCAGATAGAGTAATATCAGTCATCAGATGTAAATGCACTAAAGTTATGTGTAGATTGTACTCATTTCCTGTAAGATGAATATAAGTCGGTAGTTTCTGTTTGGAGCTGTGTATGGTGGGTGTATACAGAAGCGGGGTATTTTTTACGCATATGTTGTTTGGAAAGATATACGGAGTATATTATTATGAGCAGAAAGGATCAAAATGTTGTAAAGAAGAATAATACTGGTAATTTAGAAAGGAGGGTAGTAATATGAATACTTCTACCAGGTAGAAATAAAACAAGTTCACACAAACAGTGCATTCTCCGATGAAGGCGACACAAGATATTGGACGAAAGCTAAAAAGCTATATGAGAAGTTAGGCATCAGATTTGTGTGTTCCATCTTCCAACATCAAGCAAATCAATAGGGTTGGGATGTGATTGCATTAGCATTTGAGCATTTAAACAATCATGTGAAAAATGTGAAGATTCTTTGCGGTTGGCTTAGGAGCGGGGGAAAAGGCTCTGTATATTAAGAACATTTATGGGCTACTGCTCAAAAGGACTTAAACTGTAATTTGTAAACGGGTAATTGAATAATTTTACCTTCAATGCTGGATGACTGAGAGAAAATCAGTAGTAATCCTCTGTAGATATTTGTTATATAACTGAAATATTGAAATATACATGATACCCATTAAACTTTAGCCAAACTCTAAGAAATACAAATTCTTTGAAGACATTTTCTAAAGGTTCGTTTGAGCTGATATTATTTTTAAGCCTTTATTCTAAGTAACTCTATGGTTCACCTTTTTGATTGAATTTTAGTCTATACTGTCTACACATACTATCTATATCTAAGTACATAGAAGTTACTTCTTTTTCAGGCCGAGCTGGCTAAAAAGTTCTTTAAGGATGGGAGGCCACTTGATTTGGAAGGTAAAGTTAACAGCACGGGTAATAAGTTATGGCCTTATTTTAATTTTGTATTTTTGTCATTTGACATGATTTTATAAACATCGTGATCATTGATTGATTTCTGGCAGGTCTCAAAAGCTGCATGAGAAGAGGATATGCCTACTTAGAAGGAGTTGAAGAAGTACTTATTGATCTAAAGAACAATGGATATGAAATGCATGCTGCGACTAACTATCCCTTTTGGTTTGTTTAAATGAACAGGCCTTTTGTGAAAGCTATGAGAGGCATTGCCATCTATCTAGTTTGTTTCTCTAAACTTTTCTATTGCAGGTATGAAATCATTGAAGAAAAGCTAATACTCTCATCCTACTTATCTTGGACATTCTGTTCATGCACAATTGGTACCTTTTGCTTCCCTTACTCTTTATCATCACTTGCTACTCAATTACTTTGATGGCAGCGAAACTGAATTGTGTAGTCATCATCAATACAATATATGTAGCCGTGGAGAAACTTGGGGGGGGGGGGATTTCTATGTATGGAACGATTCAGATGACATTGATTTTTTACCAAATTTTGCACCCTATAGGCGTATGGAATAAGAAGCAGTTCTGAGGCATTTATGTTAAATAAATGCATTGGGATATTATTTATCTTGTCCATCTTTTGCTTTGGAGGATGTTTGGCTTCAAAGTGCGTTTGGCATTCAACTTTATTCCATAATATTGGATGCTCATGTTCAGATTATTACCTTCTATGTTTTCACATTTTCATAGTTCTATAGGATGTTTGTCCACCTCTGTTGGACAATTTAGATTTCAAAGTACTTCCAGTCAGAAAATGAAAAATCAGGCTGGAGCTCTTATTTTGCATTATCAGTCGCCCTATGATCAATTTTCAACCTTGCAAAAGTGGGATTATGAACATGGTTGTTTAATGCAGGAAAAAGGAAGCCTGATCCTGACTTCTACATGGATATCTTGAAACACTTGGAGGTTGAGCCTGCAAGCTGTATCTTTATTGATGACAGGTAAATTTACCATTATACTTTGATCATTATTTTAATTTCATGATTTGAGCCCAAAGAATTACAGAGTGACCATTATCACGCTGAAGTGGCAATGTTCTACTCCCTCTGTCCCATTTATATAGAGCCTTTTTTATTCAAACTGACTCTATTAAAATAATAAAAAGGCTCTATATAAGTGGGACGGAGGGAGTATAATGTACCCAAGTCTAAGCAGAGGCAAATACGCACAGAAAATGACGTTGACCTCGGTATGGTAATTAGCTTAAGAATATCAAGCATAAATGATTTTGCGAGCAGACATAACATTGTACTCCCTCCGTTTACTCCGATGTGACACCTTTATATTCAATATGTGAGGTATTAAATATAGAAAGGTGCCACTTCGGAGTAAACGGAGGGAGTAGTAGTCTAGTAGATGACTCTTATGCTTCTAGCTTGGTGGTTCTTCTGCATATGCTTTCTATTTCATTGAGTATAAAAGTGTGAACTTGGTGTACATAAACCGATGTGTGGCATCTCTAACTGATTAGTGCAGAAGGATAATCTGCATAATTGTTATATTTGTATTGAAATTACTTAAAAGAGGTGCAAGAATCAAGTGGAAGTGACTTTAAATTTTGTGGTATAGCATATGATGATATAAATTGAAGCTTTTTTACTACCTACCAGGATGAGAAATGTTGAGTCTGCGCTTGATGCTGGCTTCATTGGAATCCACTTCAAGACTGCTGATTCGTTGCGGAAGGAACTCTCCGATCTTGGGATTTTTCTAGGGACTGAAACATCAAATTTCAGTCATTAATTCACATTTCTGTTGATTTTTTAAAAAAATCCTTGATATATATATATTTTTTTGTATTGCTCTAGATTATTGGTTATACAATCTTTTAGATATGCTGGTAAAGCAGTCATGCTTCCTTGTTCTATGTACGATTACTCTAAATTAAATGTTCCATCAATTTATTCTATTTAATGTCATAAATATCCAGATTATGTTAAAAGAAGAGGTATTGAGACCTTACGAGAGCAGGATCTAGTAGGAGGATGAGAGGTTACTTTAATTTAGTACTAATAGGAGTCCGACATTCTCTGCAACATCTTTCACCGCCGAAAGTGATTCAGAATTCATGCAGAATACGTTAAGAGTGGTCGCAGCGGCGACCTTTTTTAGGCGGTCTCTGACGTGAGACTGTGGTCTTGCATGCCCAAATTGCCGTTGGCGACTGCGGAGGTCGCGGGCTCGCGGTCTCTGCTGACTGCGTGAAACCCACGGTCCTGGTGCCACGTGGCGCTCCCAGATTGGTCAACGGCTATTTAGGCTCATTTTTTCTTTTTTCTTTTTTTTCTTTTTTTTTTTAATTCAAAAATTTTCTTATATATACACTACATCATTTCTTCTTAAACACACCATTTCTTCTTCTTTAAATTCAAAAATCATGAATCGTAAGGAACAAGAGAGGAGAGCACGTCACGCAATAGATTTGCATAGGCAAATCGAAGAAGAAATTGCTGAAAATCAGCATTGTGGAGAACGCCGATTGTCAAAAGCAAAGAAGCAATACATTGAGTGTGATCGTGAGTCGCGGTTCGAACAACTCTATAACGACTACTTTGCCAAAAATCCAACGTATGATGAAGTCATGTTCCGGCGCCGATTTCGTATGCGACGATCGCTATTCTTGTGAATTGTCAACACCTTGGAGGCGCGTGATCCATATTTCCAACAACGTCCAAATGCAACCGGGCAAGATGAGCTTCATCCTCTTTAAAAATGCACGATGGCGTTGCGCCAACTTGCATATGGCGGTCCGACGGATCAATTCGACAAGTATTTGCGCATCGTCGAATCAACTGGACAAGAATGCCTAAAGCATTTTTGCTGTGCCGTCGTTGCCGCATTTGGAGACGAGTATTTGAAGAAACCGACGTCGAGTGATTGTAAACGACTCGTCCAAATGCATGAAGCGAAGCACGGTTTTCCCGAAATGCTCGAGAGTATCGACTGCATGCATTAGGCATAGAGAAATTGTCCAACGGCGTGGAAAGCTGCATATGCCAATCACAAGAAGGGATGCCCAATGATTATTCTTAAAGCCGTGGCGTCAACTGTCTTATGGATTTGACATGCATTTTACGGCGTCTCTGGCTTGAATAATGACATCAACGTGTTGAATCAATCGGACATATTCAACGATTATTTGAAGGGCGTAGCGCCGGCGGTCAATTTCACAGCGAACAACAAGCAGTACAAAATGGGTTATTACCTTGCCGACGATATTTATACAAAATGGTCAACTTTCGTGAAGACGGTGTCATGTCCGATAGATCGAAAGAGAGCACTTTTCGCGCAGAAACAAGAATCGGCGACGAAAGACATCGAGAGAGCATTCGGCGTTCTCCATGCACGATGGGCGATAGTACGAGGGGCGGCATGATTATAATATATCAAAAATTTAACAGAAATCATGTATGCATGTGTGTATCATGCACACTATGAAAATTGAAGATGAAGGAGAGGAAGCCGAAAATTGGGAGGATGACGAGGCATCGAGCTCTTCAACTAATCAGACGCAAGCACGTCAAGATGTTGATGTCTCTTTTGCACATTATATGCAAAGTCATGCCGGGCTCCACGATGCAAGAGCTCATAAAAATCTCGAAGAGGATATGATCGAGGAAATTTGGGCACATTGCGGTTCTAATTAGTATTTTATTGTATTGTAATTTTCCAAACGTGCAATACAATTGAATTAAAAAAAAGTATCGTATTAATTTAAAGCACCTAAAAATTAATTCAAAATAAAAAAATTAAATAATAAAATATTACAAGAGACCACTATATTTTGAAGATCTTTACTATAGCAAATTGTATAAACCTCCAAAAACTATTAAAATATTAATATTTTTAAGTGAAGATCTCCTTTTTAGAGGTCTCCACTGCTACCACCCTAACGGTTAAATTATATAGTCTGCATAGCACCTAGAAAATTGGAGTCAGCCGTCCACTCAAGCATGGGAAGCTGCGGACACTGCCGGAAGTCGTGTTCAACTGCAAGTTTCTCAACAGGATCTACTCTAAGTGTCAAACGGCTATCTCAATGGGGGCCTTGGAATCACATCAAAACATGTATAAATATTAAACCAAATTAATTTCAAGGTTCCCCTCAACAAATATCCTACATATTGTATGTCATTAATGAATTCAAGTTACTAATAGCTTTAATTAATTACGGAGTAATATCTAATCCGACAGTAAGTACAACTCAACTTTATTATTATATCGAAAATTAATTCACATGTAGGGTTTAATATAATAAACTTGACAGTGCTTCAAGGGAACATCACCAACTCGGCACATCGAGACACAATACCTAGTGAGCATAATATTAATTATCATAAATATAATAGTACACTGGGCTGGGTTTGGCATTGATTTTCGCAGCTCGATGGAATTTTGGGTCAGTCCAACCCTCCCCGACTTTTATCTTAAGCCCAGTGGGCTTGGGCTTAGGCTCGGACCAATCTGGCCCGAGCATTAATAGCTCTAGACCACTTATTATAAAAATTAAAAACCATACCAGTATATTTTAGTCCATGGATTGCGGGAGGGAAAGGTATATAGGAAATTGGATGGGTTGAAAAAAGATGTCTGGAAGCAAATAAGTAGTACTCCCTCCGTCTCAAGTATTCCGACACCCTTTCTTTATTGGACCGTCTCAAGTATTCTGACACCTTTTCTTTTTGGGAATAATTAGTTAATTAATAGTACAATTAGGAAATCACTTATTACACTTAATATTATCTAATTAAATCTCATCATCCACTCACCTCACAACACGTATCACAATATAATTTAAATCCTAAAAGTTTAAACTATCATAACTTTCTCGTTTGTTATTCAATTTTTATGATTTTTATACCAAATTAAAGGTCTTGATACGATTTTTTATTTAAGATCAAACTATGAATATTTTTTTATGCATTTATGATGCTCTAGTTTAAAAATATGTCTAAATACATAAACCACATCACATCCCTACACACATTATACTTTACACACTAAACACCCCCGTCTTAAGTTCCGTACCGAAAAGAAAGGTGTCGGAATACTTGAGACGGAAAGAGTATAAAACTTATTGAAGGCCCAATTCCAAATAGATGAAACCCGGACTGAACACAACGATGATAATCGAGGAGGCTATGGAGCAACTACCATCCACCCATATCTAAAACCGCTAAATCTGTCAAATAAAATACTCTCACTAGCGATTATCAACAGACAAACATACTTACATACAAGTATGGCTTCTACTGTTATTATGGTGTTACACAATAACCTATTGCTTCCAACCTCCTCCCTAAGATGTTGCAGAAATCAGATTTCTCCCCTCGCAAAGTCCCAATTTCTTTCCTCCAATTCACTTTTAGGGTTGAAGAAGAAGCAAATCTTACTTCCATCCCTGTACATTAAACGGCTCATGATTCGTAAACTTCCTATTGTATCTGCTGCACAATCCAATTTGTTCAAAGGTACCCTTTTGATTTTTGGTCAAGAAAAATATATTTAAAATCATGTATCTTCGTTTGATGAGACTAATCTTCATGCCTCATATGAAAATTGTCTACTCTTATATTTTCCGTGTGAAAAATTCTTGAATTTTGGGGGTGTGGTTGCATGAGCTTGAGTTATTATCTTACTGCGTTCTAATGTTTTAGGTATTTGAAACAGAGATGTGTGTTATCACTTGCTAATAGTTAGCTTTTGATGTATGGTGATATAGGATATTGGAAAATGTGTGCCTATATAATTAATATCTAGTAGCTGCAAACTTTTGAATTATTACGAAGTGATTAAGTAATGTCTTTGAACAATGGTGTTAAACCATGAGAACGTAACTTAGTTAGATCTTGCAATATGCTGCATTTGCAATGATGGAGAAATCTTATCACGCATTGTTCAGAGACGCAGATTCAGAATAAATTTTGGGCACCAAATGATTGGTTATGGCTAAGTAAGTAGAATCTGAAAGTCCTTGACCGAGTAAGAAATCCCCTGAGGTTCGCAAACAGTTGTACTAAGTGCACGGTATCTTTCTTCAGTGGTAGATTTAGAAAAACATGATTTCTAGTTGTGGTCGAGTTAGGTTCCAATGTAGTAGTGGACCCTAATAATTAGCAAATATGGAGCTGGTTCAGAAAGAGGCTCTCCTGAATTAGAAGACAATTCTAGAACCTTAGGCAATACGATAGAAGCATCCTTGCAATATTTTATCCCAAAATCTTGCAGCAGTTCTAGAATGTATTTTTGCTGATTAAGATAAATCCGATCTTGGTTCTTCTGAGCCTAAGAAATATTTTTCATACCTGAAATAATGTATGAGATTATTGATGGGTTGAAAATCAGGTATCATGGTCAAAGTATCATCAACTTTTACCATAAGGGTGCGTTCACTTTTCCCCGGTCAAGATGAAATATTTTCCTTGGCAACCCTTTTCACACCTTTTCCCTCGAATTCATGATAATATTTTCCCTAGCACTGAATTTGGTATTTAATAATGGAGCCCATACTTCGTATTTTTAAATTTACAAACCTTTCTTGGCTTTGCAATTTGTTTACTTTATGGTGAAAGCATATAAATCTCATCATGTAGAGAATCCACCTAAGCAAGAGAGATGAGAAGTATTTCTGTGACATGTTTAGCAAAGGGTGAATAAATATGGGTGTAATGTATTCCATGCACATGATGATCATGTGTCAGTTTAATCCCATACTCTGAAAGTTGAGTGCCGGAGTATATCACCCCAGCGTATTATAAGTCGTGCAAATATACCCTCCGTCTAACGCCAACTCCAACCCTGTCACTATTTTTCAATTTTTGTTTTATTAATTTGTGTGGGACCCGCTTTGGTTTGAAGCGGGAGAGAGGACAAGGAGATAGGCAGACGAAACGACATATGTCTTGAAGGATGATAACTTATCCCATCCCATGTTCGCCGCTGAGGATGGGGAAGTTAGCATTTTCGACAAGTATTTTAGCGAAGAATGCATTAACGAATTGAAGCAAGGAGAAAATCTTCAGAAATCCTCATTGCTGCCTTCTTTTGATGGATATGGGCTGAGTTTCACGCCATCAGCTTCATTCAAGGCCAGCTGGAACAACCAAAGATCTCCTCTCTTAGAATTTCGCTTCGCATCATTCGAGTAAACGGTGGCCCACTGCTAAAAATTTGCTTTTCAGAAGAAATTGTTGCTGTCTCACTGGGAAATCAGTTGGAGTTAAGGAAGTAGCCTCGAATTCAGATCGGAGAGCGACGATTGTGTTGATTGATACTGAGAAATTGATGTGTAGAGATAGAGAACATAGGCACGAATAGATAAACCCTAGGATCGCAAACGACTTTGTTGAAGTCTGTCAAATAAGGGCTATGGACTTCCCACGCCAGCAGTGGATTGCCTCAACCGGATGGCCATTCATCAGCAGCACCATCAGATTTACCTTTCCAATCTCCGATCAAGCGGCCGTCACCCGGGAAGATGACTCGGGAAGTGATGCCAGCTCAAATCTCTTTGAGATCGAGCTTTTCTACCCATGTTATGGCGTCTTTAGTCGATGAAGATTCCAACTGTGAGCGAAAGTTTATTTCGACAATTGGCATCGGCTAGTTCCCTCGCAGCAGCATTGTGGCGAAGGAATGGAGTGTCGTCGCCGTGGACAGCTGCAGCGACACCGATTCGTCGTCGGAAGTTAGCGTCGCCGCGTAGTGAAATTAGTATATCTCCCTCACCTCTTCCTGCTTCAAATAAAAGTGGGTTCCACAGCAATTAATAAAAAATAAAAAATGACGCTGTTAGAGGTGAGGGTGTATTTGCACAACTTAATACGTGACGTTATGTCGGGGTGGGATACGTGTCAGGGTCGTCAACCCTAGGGGCTTATTTGCCATTTTCCCCCTAACCCCTAACAATTTGTTGATGATCAGGCTGAGAAACTCTTTTGTTCTGTTTATCTTTATATCAATTCAACTATATGTAGCATAGTTGTCATTTCTTTTTGGCCTTTCGAATTATTTATTTGTATATATTCTCTCCTTCAGCTATTCTAACCATATGGAAGGTTGGGAAGGATGGTGTTGAAGCAGGAACTAGCTTTGTGCCGGTAAGTATTATTGATATGGGTTTTCTCTTGTTACTTCCAGAGTTTATAAGAACTCCATTTCAATTATTAATATATTGTTTTCCTTCCTTTTCGCAAGGATGCTGTTCCAAGACCATTAGCAAGAATTTCTGTAACTGCTATTGCAGTCGCGCTGGCACTTTTTGTACTGAAGTCGTTCATCTCTACAGCTGTTTTCGCCCTGGTACTTTTTCTCCCCTATTTTCTTACTTGGAGATGCTGAAACCACATTCAGAGATTGCACCAAAGCTATTTTCTAATTTTATATTGAAATCCTGAAAAACTTATGCTAATTATACTGGTTTTGAAATTAAATTATATGTTAGTTACGTTGCTCTAGATTGCAATTTATCCAGCGTTACTTACCTAGCTAGAAAAGCTAATGAAAAATTAGATTTATCAGAAGCACTCAGGCTGCTTTAGGAAAGACATTACGGACAGAACTAAATTGCTACTTGCGCAACTTCGTTTGCAGCTGGTAATTTGTTTTACAACACGGATTTGGAATGAATCGACGCAACTATATCTGAACAGAAAGAATTAAGAATGCACCCTGAATATAATTAAGATACAGGTAGACTAGGCAAGAAGGATGAATGATACTACAGTATTGATAGGAAGATTCTTAAATGCAAAAGATTTAGAAGGAACAAGCGAAATGGAGCAGGTTTTGAAGTTAATTGCCATCAGAGAGCATGAATTTCATATGCAGTAACTAACATTAGCTAGCAGAAGAAGCTATAGCTATAGTGAAAAGAGTTGGTATTTTGCCTTCTCTAATCCCATATTATCTTAGAATGATTGATTAGTACTCCCTCTGTGACTCTGTCCCAACGAAGTTGAGGCATTACATTCTATTATACCTCACATACATTCCAGAAACGCCTCAACTCCGTTGAGACGGAGGGAGTAGTATATTTAGAGTTGGTTCATGTGTAATTTGGAGTTTCTTGCTTAGTTTGTAGGTAATGAGCTTATTTTATCCGACTTAGGAGAGAGTTTGTAATGTTAACAATGTGCAGGCTGTGATGGGACTATGTTATTTCATATTCATAGCCTTGAATAAGGATGAGGCTCCAAAAGGAGGAGGTGGAGGTGGAGGTGGAGGTGGAGGAGAAACCACTTCTGTGGACGACAGCCTTGAAGAAGCCAGAAAAATTATGGATAAATACAAATAATAATAGATGGGACGAAATCTTTTTTTTAATTTATTCCTTCTTTTAAAAATTGTATTTCAACATTGCATGCTTGATGTCCTGAAATGTAAATAGAAATTTTACTATTCTTGTTTAGGAAGCTTTTAATTAGCTGAAACAAATTAATTTGTTATGAATGAGTATTTTATATACACGTATCGTTCACTGTGTAGAAATAAGTTTGATATAGGTGTAATATAGGTGGTCGTGCATTGAACATAAAATTCATATGGCTGTCGGTATTTTTGTTATGAACTGTCTTGTCTTATTTACTCCATATTGGTGACTGTGAGAGATGCATAATGCACTTGATTTTGAGCATATAATATTGTATGTTAAATTTAGATCAACATGAGTTTTATTATTATTATTTTTTTCCGGATAAATGTATTGTAAGTGGATAATGAGTCCTAATTATATGAGTGAATATTTTTTATTTTAGAAAATAACAAATATATAGGAGTCGTCCTAAAAATGAAACTCTTATACATATCGGGGATGGAGGTAGCATCACAAATGATTAATTAGGGTATTTATTTCACCTCATCTAATGTCCAACGCATTTTTGAGCAAAAATAAAATCCTTCTTAACGTTGGGGAAGTTTGGTTACGAAAACTACAAAATTTGTATTTTAATTCGTCAAGTTTTAGTATTTCAATTGAAATTGCAAAAATTGATCTGATTCCGGTAAAAGTTGGTCATTACCTTTTTTTTTTTTTTTTTGTAATTTATCCAAAAGAAAAATCATTGCTTACAGAACCAACCGTAAGTATGTTGTTTTTTAATTGACGATGTCTTGTGTCTAAGATTTTTGAATTTTAAATAATCAAATCGGCTTGCACAAATATATCTAATAAATGATGTGCTATGATGTATGTAAATTTCAGTTGTTGCATAATTTTATGTTTTAACCTGCCAATATTTATTGTCATGATGAGTGTGTGCATGTCAACTCAAATAGAAAAAAAGGAATATAAAAACGTTTGTATTAGGAGATCTTGAATGTCCCCTTCTAATTTCGTGTCGTTTTCAAATAAATCAATTCTTAATTTTTACGAAAGCGACTTTGGGCTGTTATCAGTGTATTGTTTCTCTTTTTTGTTTTTTTCATTTTTGTGGAGGGTTGATTTCCTTTCGATCTCTCTTAGGTTTATCTTTTAGTATTTTTTTCTCCAGACACTTTATAATTTTATTTTTTTTGAGTTATATAGGTTTGAGGTTTGTCTAACCCCTCACCATTTGAAGGTATTTTGATAAAATAAAAAAAAATAAAAATAAAATCAAATATATATCTCATGTCAGAAATCCAACTAAGAAAACAGGAAAGAAAAGGAAATACAAAGTGGGATTATCTTTTTATATGTCGTAAAGTAGTTAAAACCGAATCATACCTTCGCATGCTTCATGTTTTGAACTTTTAACCCAGCCAATTATTTAATTTTAAAAAGAACGAGCAGAATGTCATTAGCACTCTGAATTATGTGTTTATTAAAATCCATCGAATGCGATTTTAACTGCGTAAATTCTTGTTTAGTAGCTTCAATAAATCAAGTTAAGATAACTTTTGTAGGCTTAATTAAGCCTAGAAAAATTATCTTAAATTATTTATGAGGGCAAATAAACAACTTACTATTAATTTTATATTACTACTTGTGTTCTTGTTAATGTTTCTACTATAAAGAACAATAAGCAAAAACAGTAAAATAATAATAATAATAATAATACTTTGGTAACCCAATTTGCTGATAATACACTTATATATGGAGGATAAAATCCGAGAAAATTATCTACTATTATGAAATAGGGATGGCATTGGAGCTTACACAAAAGAATATTACCTTATGTTGTCTTTACACTCGTTTACGACTCTTTTTTTTTCATCTGAATTGTATTGTAAACACACAGTACACACTCACATTCAAGCTTCCAGTATCGAAAGATAGCACATGTCCACTTGCACAATTCTTAAAATGAATGTCGTTCAGAAACACCAACTACTAGGAATAAAGATGAACCTTAGTAAATATGCAGACAGTTAACACAAAATAACTTCCAAGAAAACAATGTTAACACACTCTCACAATAAAGTGTCAGCTTATTCTGAAAAAAAGAGTATACACTATATCTAGAAGACTTAACATTAATTAACCTGGATTTCCCAAATGATTAATGTGATTAATTACCATTTTTTATGGAATTGGATTTATAATTACCACTTAAAAAGGATTCTTCGCATATTTACCAAGCACAACGGACGAGCTTCTTGCAATGCATTTACCGAAGCATTCCCAATGGGAATTGGGAAGGTCTCTTCCACTTTGGGTCGCACCATAAAAGAGTCCCTCTCTCCCGAGCCCCGGGCTCTCTATGATTTTTTTTTTTCAATTTTAAAATATATATTTTTATTGTATAATTTTCTCATAAATTAAAAAAAAAACTACTTAAATTTATTAATTAAAAAGACAAAATGGAATTAAAAAAGACTAGGACATATGAGAACATGCCAAAAGAAGATAAAAAAAATGGGGATGAATATGAAGAGAATGAAAAAAAATATCATAAAAATTGAGCGCAAAATGAGAGTGGAAGTGAGAGATTTTGATTTTTTTTTTTAGAAATATGATTTTTTTTTATTTAAAAAGAAAAAGATAAAAAAAGTAGAAGAAAAATCTTCTATGGTACAGCCTCGTATTTGCTAGCCGGCGCTTCTCTCTCCTCCATCGCCAGCGCCCAGCCAGCCTCCACCCGGGGCTTGGACTGGATACTCTTAGAGCACTCCAACGTAGAGCCTAAAAAGTGGCCTCTCACCCACTTTTCCGGCGAGAGAGTCCATCCCTAATTTTTTTTTTTGATTTTTTTATTCAAATTTTGAATTTTTAATGTTTATTTTATTTTGATTTTGATAATTCTTTAACCAAATTGATCGAAAAAATAATGTCACATCACGAGCAACTAAACTAAGCAATTTAAATAAAAATTCAGATTTTAAATTAAATAAAATTTAAATTTAAAATTATATGAATTAAATAAAAAAGAAAAAACAAAGAGAATAAAGTAGTACCTATTTTTTTTTAAAAAATGAAATTCAAATTAGAAAATAAAATAAAAAACAAAAATAAAAAAAATGGAAAAAAAAAGAAACAAGAGAAAGCAGCGAGAAAAGGAACAAGAAAAAAGAGAAAAAAAATAAAGATGGGCTCGGTCCCAGTACGCTGGAGTGAGACGGGGAGGAGGGAGCCCGGGCTCCCCAACGCGGCACCGGGCTCGGGCTTGGGCTCGCTCACGGCGGCCAGGCAAGAGAGCCTGTTGCGTTGGGGTTGCTCGTATCTATACAATATATAAAATTCGTGAATTCGACAAATGGTGGGGGTATTATGGTAAGCGTGACTATTTTTTTTATTTTTTTTATCCAAGTGACTATTATTTATTTTTACTATTTCAAAGTGACTATTTTTGCCTATTTTTCTTATATAGGGATAATAATATTGAGATCAATTTTATCTATTAATTAATAATTTTTTTATTTATTCTATTATTTTTTATAAATCATATCTTTCTAGTAAGGAAAATAATAAAAAATTGTGTTGTGAAAAAAACTACTCCATTTAATGCTCTTGTGATTATGGCGAACTGTACTAGTGTTTACTTATTTTTCAATTAGAAAACGCAAAAGCAGAAAAGCAAGAATTGAAGTGGGAGCGCTTAAAAACATGATGAAACAATGCATCATTAAAGATACTAAGATTGTTTACAATAAACACCACCCACAAACTTTTTTGAAATAGAACATAGCAATAAATATTTTTTATTTTTTTTGAGGAAAATAAATAAATAAATTTAATAGAAGCAAAGCAAAGAGCAATCAAATCGATATAGTACAGCTTGATGGACTAAATATTCACTCACAGTCAACACACTGTCAGCTTTCCCCAAAAGAAAGAAAAACCTCAAACAATACAAGCCAGCCCCCTCTCTCCTCTCTCTCTCTCTCTCTCTCTCTCCCTCTTCAATTTTTTTTATTATGCTATTGCTCTGTTACTTTAGCTTTTGAACGACACGCTTGCTCAGCCTCTTTCATGGCGGCTCCGAAGCTCCTCCACCTCCTCCCCCTCCTCTCTCTCTGCATTCCTCTCCTTTTCTGTCCAACCCACTCCACCTCAGACGTCGAGCTGCTGCTGCAGAAGATCAAGCCTTCATTGCAAGGAACCGCAGAAAACTTGCTGCTTCTAACATGGAACACCACAGTTCCACTTTGTCAATGGAGAGGCTTGAAATGGGCATTCACCAATGGCTCTGCTCTTCTCTGCACCGACCTCTCTTCCCCACAATGGACCTCCATTTCTCTCCACAAAGACCCTTCTTTGCAGCTCATTTCTTTGCAGCTGCCATCTGCAAATCTCTCAGGAACTCTCCCTAGGGAGATTGGACAGCTAACGAACCTTCGCAGCTTATATTTGAGCACTAATGCCTTCTCCGGTCCCATCCCTCTTGAGCTAGGATACAGCAGTTCATTGTCTGATCTGGATTTGAGCTACAATTTGCTCAAGGGTTCGCTCCCAGCTTCACTATGGAACCTCTGCGACCGCCTCGTCTCTCTCCGCCTCCATGGTAACGCTCTCTCCGGTTCTCTACCTGATCCTGCATTGCCTGATGCTACTTGCAAGAATTTGGAGTTTCTTGATCTAGGACAGAATGTGTTTTCTGGGACTTTCCCAGAGTTCATACTTGAGTTCCATGGCCTAAAACAGCTTGATCTTGGTGATAATGTGTTATCTGGTCCCATTCCAGAAGGTATAACGGGATTAAACCTCGAAAAATTGAATCTTTCTCATAATAATTTTACTGGGGTTTTGCCAAGATTTGGGGAATCCAAGTTTGGTGTGGAGGTTTTCGAAGGGAACAATCCGGGCCTTTGTGGGACACCTCTTAGGGCCTGTGGTGGTGGCTCTGGATTGAGTTCTGGTGCCATAGCTGGACTAGTAATTGGTTTGATGACTGGGGCTGTGGTGTTGGCCTCATTGCTGATCGGTTATTTCCAAGGGAGGAAGAAGAAGAATGCGGATGAGGAGGAGGACGAGGAGGAATATGAGGAGGAATACGATGAGGAAGCCGGTGGTGGTGGTGGTGGAGGGGGTGATGGGAAGCTGGTTTTGTTTCAAGGGGGCGAGCATTTGAGCTCGGAGGATGTTTTGAATGCAACAGGGCAAGTAATGGAGAAGACGAGTTACGGTACTGTGTATAAGGCGAAGCTAGCTGATGGAGGGACCATTGCTTTGAGGTTGTTGAGAGAGGGAAGTTGCAAAGATAGGAACTCATGCTTGCCTGTTATCAAGCAGTTGGGACGCATTCGCCATGAGAATTTGATTCCATTGAGAGCTTTCTATCAAGGGAAGAGAGGGGAGAAGCTTCTCATCTATGATTATCTGCGTAACAAAACCCTTCATGATCTCTTACATGGTAAATTCTTTGCTCCTTTTTACTTTCATTTGTGTGTATTTGGATGTTTTTGTATGTGTTTCTAATGTTTAGCTCTGAAAACAAAAGTGTTGCAGTACAAAGAAGAACCTAAATGTTATGAGAGATGAAATTTTATTTGAGTAATTCATGGCATAGTTTGTCATCTTTATTTCATTTGATTGTTCATTATGTGATGTCTGCTCAGACATGAAAAATGCAACATGATTTATTTGATAAGTAGCCATGAATCTAAGCATGAACTTTCGGTGCCCGAAAAGAATGAACTTGATATGTAGATATAGATGAAAACCAAGTTTGTGTTTACTTTGGGTGATAGCATAGATAAATTTAAGATAGGTTAATCTGCCACATACTTCGATTTTGAACTTGTTTAATTCTCTAATCCTTCTCAATCTAATCTATCACCCGAAGTGAATGCCCTCTAATGCAATAACCATTATCACACATTGTATTTGTGCAGAATCGAGAGTAGGTAAACCGGTGCTGAGTTGGGCGAGGAGACACAAGATTGCTCTAGGCATTGCAAGAGGTCTAGCCTATCTCCACGGTCTCGAAACACCAATAACGCATGGCAACGTGAGATCAAAAACCATTCTCGTAGATGACTTCTTCGTAGCACGGCTAAATGAGTTCGGACTCGACAAGATCATGGTCCAGGCCGTGGCAGACGAGATCGTGGTTCTTGCTAAATCCGACGGCTACAAAGCACCCGAGCTTCAGAAGATGAAAAAAGTGAGTTCAAGGACGGATGTCTATGCATTCGGGATAGTATTGCTTGAGATTCTTCTAGGGAAAAAACCGGGGAAATCAGGAAGAAATGGAGAATTCGTGGACCTGCCTTCGTTAGTGAAGGTGGCGGTTTTGGAGGAGACGACGATGGAAGTTTTTGATGTTGAGCTTTTGAAAGGGATAAGGAATCCTATGGAGGAAGGGCTAGTTCAGGCGTTGAAGCTGGCTATGGGGTGCTGTGCTCCGGTGGCAACGGTGAGGCCTACGATGGAGGAGGTGGTGAGCCAGTTGGAGGAGAATAGGCCTAGAAATAGGTCTGCTTTGTATAGCCCAGCTGAAACTAGGAGTGGAAGTGTTACTCCCTTTTGAGTAATTCTTTTTCTTGGTGAATTATGAATCATAATCTTGGTAAGTTTGTTTTTGTTTTAGTTTCGTGAAGGGGGTAGACTGTGATCAGTTTCTTATCTTTGTTTCCATATGTTGGTTTTAGCTTCTTAAAGGAAGTGGTGCCTGTAATCTGTATGTTTTACAATATAGGCTTTAGTATTATTCAATTTGGATATTTTTTATTTTTTATTATGATAGTATTTTATCCCATTCTTTTAATATCGGTACCTGTATTAATGCTATGAAATATGTATTGAAATGTAGATGAAGATGAAATTGTTTGAGAAATTGAAAAGTAGCAAAGATATTGGGGCCTCTCCAGATTATATCTTATGATTGACAATCATATTGCTTTCATTCTTATGGGGACAGAGCATGTAAAATGAATTTGTCGAAATCAGTTTGAAATAATTACACTATGCATTGTGAAATGAAATGGTGGGAAAAAGATGCTATTAGGGTATCCCATGCTCCCATTTGAATGATTAACAAGATATAACTCTTAAATAAATACTAATGGACAGAATTTATATAATATTGTGAAATATCAAAAATCACCACTCATACATTTGTTTCCAATGTGTTCATGATACAAGTTGAACAAGTCTTGGCAAAAATAAGAGGATTTCATTTCAAGGAACAATTATGATATATGATACTCCCTTTATCCCAACAATCTAAGTAAGCCCACTTTCCTTTTTTGATTTTATGGCCCATTCCTTTTTTTTTTTTTAGAAATATTAAGAGCCCAGTTTAAATGTTAATGCATCTCAAATTAGTATCCTTGATTTAACATAATCCTTCCTAAACTCTAAAAACACCTGCCCCTCTCATTTTTAGCTTTGACTAGTGTTGCGTCCGTACATTGTATGAAAAATATAAATTATAAATAGCAATAGAATAAATAAAAGAATTGGAACTATATATATATATATATATTTATCTCACATCATTATTGTACAACGTAATATAGTACGTACAATACTTTATTATTATTATTATTAAATATTTGATTCTCATAATTTTAGAAACCTAAAATAATTTGAAGAGAATATGAGTAAATAACTATTTTAGTTGGTAATAGTAAGCTGTGCGTAGAGGTTATATTAATTTTTGTTGAAAATGTACAACTTGCCGGGCGTACAAATGATTACAACATAAATTGAAGATTACAATGAACAAAAACTAAAAACTAAAAGCCGAGTCGAGGAAAGCCCTCTTTCCGCAAGACGAGATACGCCCAGGTAGTGCTCACGGTTCTGGCATATCGTCCCCAAAGATAAAACGGTTTCGTCTTTTGAGTAGCAGCACCGCAAAACTCAAGAGCTCCGGCGAACTAGATGAGGCGAGGAACTAAGCTCGAAGAAAGGAAGAGAGGATGCAAAGAGATGCTAGTTTTCGAGTGGTGTGTCTAGAATGACTACGATGCACACTATTTATAGACACTCTCACACGGGAGAATCAATGCAGCCATTGATGCTCATCATGGCGAGTCAATGTCCATCATGACCATTCATGGCCATAATTGGGAGGTTACGGGAGTTACACGTGTAACCCCGGGAGTTACTGAGTGCATGATAATGCGACGCACCTAGACGAGGTGTTTGTCTTGATTCGTCCAAGAAACGTATCTAGACGCCTGTTGGACCAACAACGGATTGGGCTTCCGAATCCGAATTAGACTTCAACATGCAAGCCCATTTGCTTTAGTTTTTGGAGGACCAAATATAAAGCAATCAAGGCCCAAGAAACTCGAGTTCAAACCCGAGCCCGATAAACTCCACTTCATTAAACAATGAAGTAATTCATCCAAAACTCCAAACTTTATATTCATATCTCACTCACCACAAATTGGTTTTGAGCATATAAATATACTACCTCCATCTACTCTGGGAGTAGAATAATAATCTATCATTTAATTTAATAAATAAATTAAATATAGATTGTTAATATTTGATCAAAGACCAAATTCCAACAATTTTTTATTCACAATTAGGGTTTAGGGGGTTGGGTGGAAGTATCAGGGATTAATTAGCATGTTAATTAATTAAATTAGATCCCTGATAATGGCTCTATATGAATGAGACATATTAAAAAATGAAATTGACTCTATATAAGTGGTACATAGGGAGTACATTTATTTGAAAATAGATCATGCTTCGAATTTGGGATGGAGGATCTCAATCTGTAGTCTTATAGTATTTCACAACTTATATAATCCGAAAAATTTAAAGAATAATGTTAAAAGTAAATTTCTGATTAAAAATTTATTTTAAATCACTTAAACACCATGCTCACAGTTAACCCATTTCTCATATCAAAAGGAGCCAAAATTATTAATTATGTTTGAGTCATTCGTGGCGCAGTCTATAATTTTGTTTTTGTAAATTATGTTAAAAAGAACATTTAAAAGCCAAAATTGTTGGGATAGAAGGAATATAATATTCAACCCATTCAATATACGAACTCGATCTCAATCATATAGATAAATATGAAACATAATTACACCGGATGAGAAACAGCATTTCTTGAAATGAATACATTTTCTGGCTCTGCAGGCTCTTTCTGCAAAATAAACTAGCTAGGATTCAAACTAAAGGAGACAGAATGGAGAAGATTTCTGCCCCTACAAAACACATAACAAGATCGAAAGAGGACCGGTACGTGCAAAACAACTCTACTTCCAAAAATATATATTTAAACGCATGTATATATGTGTTATTATGTGTGGGAAATTAAGGAATTAATATTCTTGGAAACTGAAGGTGCATGATCGAGGTTGCAGGTTAGCATTAGCAAGCCATGCCTCTCCTACAGCGGAGTGCACCGGCTCCGGATGTGATGGTGGCTACTCGGGACGATGACTTGGCAGCGAGGCTGGAGGCTCTGGCATAGCTGGCGGCAGCACCACGGCCAGAGGGCTTGAAATATGCTCCGTTGAGCATAAGATCGCCCTCCGATCTCCAGTTCCAGTGCCTCCACCTGCCGTCGCCCGACCTCACTACTCGCTTGGTCACCTCTTTGGCGAAAGGGTTGGTTGGGGCTAAGTATCTGTTGCCTTGGCTGTTGATGGTTGGGTCAGCGCTCCCACCTATGGCGTACATCTCCCATGATGTGTAGTCGTTGTTCACTACATGGAAGTACCCATGTCTACACCTGATGAATTATATAATGCATCAGTCGTCATGATGCAGTGACATCAATATTATTATAATGCATCAATCATCCTAATGAATGAATGTATATTTAGTACAATTATAATCCAATCCACCAGTTAAGTGTTCGACGGTCAAGATCATTTCTCATCATCCATCGTAGTAATACGGAATTGCAATAGACGATCTAAATAAATGAAATGTTTTCACCTGGGCATTCGCTGGATGAGGCCCTTCCCGAAATGGTTGTACGCAATCGTAACCTGCATTACTCTATCTCGAGTATACGTATCGCTATGCCCCAACAACATCACCTCGTTATGGTGAGTGAAGTAGTTGTTGGAAATGGTAATAGCGGTGGAGCCCATGATCGCATCGATGAGGCCATCGGCGCAGCTGGAGAGCGAGTTGTGGTCGATCCAGATGTGGCTGGAGCCGAAGATGGAGATGCCGTCGCCGTCGGCCATGGTCCGCCAGCCGTAGTGGGAGGGGGAGCTCCTGACCATGGCGTTGCCGGTGGGGCGGCAGTCGTGGATGTGGAGGCCGTGGATGATGATGTTGGTGACGAACTGGATGGTGATGCAGGCGCCGTTGGCGATGTGGACGTTGGAGCCGCGGCCGTCGATGGTCTTGAAGCTGTTGAGGAGGAGCTCCTGCTTCAGGGTGATCACCATGTCCCGCTTGAACACGATCCAGAGGGGCCTGTCCTGGATCGCCGCGTGCCGGAGGGTTCCCGGACGGGGGTTCACCGGGTCGTCGTCGTTCGGGTCGCTCACCACGTAGTACCGCCCGTCGCGCCCTCCGGCGGCGTTGCGGCCGAAGCCGATGGCGCAGTCGGCGAGGCGGCGGCGGCGGCGGAGCCAGTTGCGGTCGCAGCGCCAGCAGTCGTCGATTGGGTTGCCGCTTCCGCAGGAGAAGAAGCCCAGTTTCCGTCGTCGCTCGGTGCTGTTTCTGGTAGCCCTGCAGGGTTATATTTTGTTGGATTTTTAGTATATCCATATACAGTATAAGTAAAGTAAACTAAGGGAGACTTCAATTCATTTTGTACTACTAGTAGGGAATTAATGAATGTAGATAATTCATTTGTCATCATACTATACTATACATAGATCAAGTTTAAATCAAGCCAGCATAATAATTTCGATTTAATTTAAAACTTGTTGGTTTACAGGAAAGCGCAGTGATGAAATTTATAGTTACAAATTACATATATATGTTAATATTGCAATTGGATTATAGCTATAAAGGGAAACAGAGGAATGTTAAGTGTGAAAAAAATCCTCATATAAGTTAGTACTACTATTAGAGTAAGAACCGCATTTCTAAGAGAAAATTAAAGGTGATAGTGAGGTAAGAGTCACTAAGTTAATTATGAGAAAAATGGTCTGAAGGGTTGATCGAAATTCATGTTTTCATTTTTTCAAACAGTGATCAAATTCTTTCAAAAAAAAAAAAAAAAGATCAAATTTGATATAATTATTCACACTATAAATCATCTCTTTTTTTCTTTAAATTTCATGTTCTCATCAATTGTTTATTTTTATTTTAGTGTTTCAATCATTGTAATTTATGTGTTGATTTTAGAATATATCCCCAGTCTAATATCCCTCTGTCCCCAAAAATAATGCCCTTAATTCCATTTTAGGTCATCCCCTAATATCGTGCACCTTCCATTTCTAGACATTGACCTACTATAACAGTACATTTTATGCACTTTTATAATTACATATTTACTATATTTATCATCTATGGTCCACCATTTAACATTTACACTTACAAATAAAAATGAGACTCAATCTCCACTCACAATAAATAATATAGTACAAGTCAATTAAATTATTTCTTAAAGCTCGTACCAATCAAACCGGGGCAATTTTTTTTGGGACGGATGAAGTATTAGTTTGTATTTTTGAAAATTTTATATTTTATATTTTTTGGGTATGTTATTGTTTTTAATTATTTTTGTTACAAATGATTAAATTATTATAAAAAATTATATTAAATAATAATATATATATTGTAATTGTATAGTTTAAATGATCGCGGGTAATTTATAAAAATAAATATGGTTAGCTAGAAACAAATTATAAATTTATTAAAGAGAAATAAATTAATTTAATATTATGAAAATGGGGCACACTTGAGTGAGCCCGGGTGTACTATGTAGTCGTTCAAAAGATTGACACTTTTATTTGTGTAGATTAACATTTTTCTGTATAAAGATTGACACTTTTAAAAATTGACACTTTTATTCGTTAAATAATTATGTTAAAGATTGACACTTTTATTCATATAAATTAACACTTTTCTGCATAAAGATTGACACTTTGACCCGACCACACTATGTGTCCGGCCTCATCCAAGTTTTTGCCTGATGAAAATAAATTGGATAGTTGAGTTGAGAAGGAAGTTGTTGATGACATAATTTTACCAGCATTGCATTGCAGTCGACATTGAACATGCAAAGGAATAGTTAGTTGATAGGACTATCCGTTTTAGTACAAGTAAATCAATCTGCATGTCAAACTGTAAATTTAAAGCACCAAAGTAATAAATCGGAAGAATAAACAGGGAGGCAGAGAGTATGAGTTTTCAATTAAAAAAAAAAAAAGAAAGAAAGAAAGAAAGAGGAAAGTCATACGGTTGATACGGAAAAGTGCATGATGTTTTGGTAGAAATAAATGCAGAGGTGGTACAGATTAAATAGTAGTAGTAGTAGAAGGCGTCGGTGGAGGCAAGACAGAAGAGGTCATTTAATGAGGGAATTGGAGATATTATCACTAAATAAATGCTGCTGCCCCTCCCGTACCCCACCTTCTCTAATAATAATAATAATAATAATAATCATAATAATAATTCAAAATATATGTCATTTTAGCCTCATTTACGCATATTAAAATAGAAATTTTTGAAGAGTGAAAATGTGAGTTTCCAGGTAAGTTAATCACGAACAACTATAGAAATTCAGAGACGAAGAAGAAAAAAATAATACTGAAACGTCATTTATTTTGAAAATTTTTATGAAAATCTAGGATGGCTGTATTAAAATCTATACGTAAATTAACTATCTTCAAATTATCAACTTTTTTACAATTGTTTTTGGAAATAAATTTCAGCGACAAAAAAACACACTAATTAAGAAGCAAAAAACTGAATTGGATATTAAATAAAACAAAGAATAATACTAAGTTATATATCCATGTCTCAATTTTCAGCTTGTCCCGTTTTTTTTTGTCGCAAAAAATTAAGGTGTAAAACACAATTGTAAAAAGTTAAATAATTTAACAAATAAATTATAAGCAAGTAACATCCTACATTTCAGACCTGAAAATGGACAATACTCAAACAAGAGAATTACAAGATTTATCTAAAATTTCATCGCAAGATGTAACATCTGGTTTTACTTAAATTCTAAACAAACTTTTTGTTCATATGTATGCTCCCGTTCGATTATGTATATTACCTTGAACACTTTAATTTATTAAATGTTTCACCTACATAGACATTATTTGTGAATTTCTTTGATGCAGCTACCAAATTATGTAGAAAATCAATGAGCAGGGATAATAATCCCCCATCATGAATGAATTAAAGGAAAATGTAATAGTTAAAAAAAAAAAAAAAAAAGGAAAATGTAATATCCATAATGGAACAAACAATGTATGTGGGATATAAAGAAGAAAAAGACACAAAAACAGATAAAATGGAACACATACACAGATCTCATAACATGGCCACGTGCTTAATCTGCCAAACTAACCATTAGCCAAATTCCAATTTCATAAAAAAGAAAAAATCGAAAATTAAGATAACATAAAAAATAGGGTCTACGGCATAGCAGGGATATGTACGTATAAAAATATATACATAGACATAACAAATACTCTTTTCATTTCATATAAAATGACACACTTTTTTTTGGCTTTTCTGGCACGTTTTTCCACATTTCTCGATGATGGGTTTTAAAATGGATTTTTGAAGAATTGTTTCTGTTACGGGATACTATGACAGTCATAGTATCCCGTAAAAGAAAGAATTCTTCAAAAATCCATTTTAAAATCTATCATCGAGAAGCGTGGAAAAGCGTGTCAAAAAAGCCAAAAAAAAGTGTGTCATTTTATATGAGATGGAGGGAGTAATCTTTTAGTTCATGAAAATTTTGCCTATTAGTAGTATTTTTTTTCTACATATACCCCCAATACCCCCACGTACACTCATTTAATAGTTAAACTCATAACATCATTTTATTTACATATTTTGCGATTATGACCTTAATTCTATTATAAACAAGATCTCTATTCCACTTACACTACAAAGTTTACAATCAATCAAATTAAAATAATTTAAAATTATACTTGTATGTAGAATTTACATTCACTCACACTATAACCAACTAATACTTTAAAACTTGTACCGGCTCTTTCGAAGCAAAAAATAGTTGATTGAGGGGTATTATATTTAGCTTACTGCGACAAAATGAATGCTGCATTATCAATAAATATAAAAACCAATACTCTGCATATTCTCGTTATGCATCAAGCAACATAAATTAACTTATACGTAACAAAGAAAAGAAAAAAAAGGAAAAGATTGAAATAGCAGAAAGAGACATATGAGAAGTGAAAGATGAAAATAATTATGGTGATGATGTAGAAGTTTTTTCTAATAGATTTGGAGTCGGTGAAACTTCCCATACGGACATTAAATACTCTCTCTCTCTCATCTCATGGTGTACGTACGGATCATGTGAGGCTCTCTCTCAACACATGATTGTTAGGAGCGAAATAAATAATTAAATTAAAAATTATGAACTCTCATTTATGAGAGATTCTAATTTCTAATGTCTCGTGTCTTAACGTAATTATTTTGTGCCGAAATGCTCTCTTAATAACCGTAGAGATAGTTAATATGTTTATGACTGACGTATCTATCAGATATATAAGGAAATTATTATATACCTAAAAATAAACTATGTAAAAAAAATTAAATAATTTTTTTTATTGATTTGACAATATCGCATCAGTTACCAAAAATAATTGAATAGGGGTAAAGAATGTAATATCGTTAAGGACTTACATATCAACCATGGCGGCGACAGCTTCTGGATCGTCTACGGCATCGTCGTGCTTAAATTCCTCTAATCTGTAATTCCCAAACAAACAATCAATTCTCTTTAATTAATCTCAATACTACTATACCCATCATTTTAATATTCAACAAACTTCAAATGCCTTTCAGAACAGGACAATTATTATAGTATTTACTTTTATAATAATTCCCTCTGGCCACCAATCAAATTTAATTCCCTTTTATTCCAAACTCGATGACATGTATACAAAAGAAAAATAATAATAATTAACATGAAGGCTAGGCTAAAAATTTCAACAGAATTAAAATCAGATCCAATCATAATAATAACTGTGTAACATAATTGCTTGAATAAACCCATCCAACGCTGCTGATTGCATGCACATTAACACCTACTATATTGCAAAAATACTAAAATAGAATGCAGGAGTCAAACCTTTCCGCCATTGTTGAGTTCCTCATGTTTTTGAGCTTTTGAATTTCTTCATTACTGTAAAAGCACAACAAAACAAGAATAAATTAAGCAAACCAAATAGGGAAAACAAAATTAAATAAATCAAATAATGCAGTTTAGATGAAATATACCTCTCTCTATGAGCAAGCGTATTGGCAAACAACAGCAGAGTAAGAAATGCAGAAAGCTGAAAGCATTTCAGGGAAACCGCCATTGACGCCGGTTGGAGAAAAGTCTGAAACAGAGAGCTTAATTACTACTCTGTGAATGGTGGTGTATGTATCTATGACTGTATCAGTATGTGTTAGTGTAAGTGAAAGTGAATGGAAAATAGAAGATGGAAGCAATGAATGTTAGCATTGGATTGGTGCAATGCGTGAGTGGTTTTATAATACAATAATACAAGGAAAGGAAAGAGGGAGACAATCCAAATAAGCGCCAACCCAATTTATCTATACAAATGGGCAAATGGCGGTGCTCTATTTCTCATTTTTACCTATACTTTAATTATTGGGTTATATATTTTGATCACTTTTAATTCTAACTACTATTTGCACAATCCTTGACTAGTTAAAATAGTTTTATACTACCTCCATCCCATGTAAGAAGTCCACTTTGTTTTATGCACGTATTTCTACCGAAACTTAGTACGAGTTTTAAAATATAATTTTGTAGTATCGTTTGTTTTACGGGATACTATGAGTGTCATAGTATCCCGTAAAAAAACTCATAGTATCCCGTAAAAAAAACGATATTACAAAATTACATTTTAAAACCCGTACTAGGTTTCGGTGGAAATACGTGCCAAATAGTAAAGTGGACTACATATATGGGATGGAGGTAGTATAACTGATAGAAGGAATTGAACTTTTAATAAATCTAAAGCGATAACAAAATAAATTCAGTAGGAAAAACTAAAAGTAACGTAATAGTAAATAAATTATGAATGCTAGCTCCAATATTCACTATGTAATATAAATATATATTCTGAAAAATAAATTTTATAAAAAAAATATCTCAGCCTTACTTAAAAAATTATCAGTATGACATTGTCACATCAGTAGTGGTTGGTCTAAATTAAGTATACATATTAGACATTAGAGTGTTTCTAAATACTGAGTAATAAATTAAATTAAAACAAACACTTAAAAAATTGCTAACTTAATTTTAGAAACAAATATCCTTGATTTATAAATTACCTTTAACTATGACTATTCTAAAACAACCAAATAATCTATGAATTTATGAATATTAAAAATGCAATTTTACAGTAAAGGAACACATTATCTCATTTTTATTATAGATTTATTGTTTAATTAACTTATCTTATCTAGTAATATGTTTTTATTTGAAGTTATCTAATTTTTAGCGCCAATAATTTAATTTTTTTATTAAAAAGTGTTTTACTAATAAATCCTATTTGAATTTATTTCAAGGAAAACAATAAATATGAAGTAGTGTTTTATATTTTACTCTATCACTTGTAAAAAAATAGGACATGTATCGATAAATGCATAGAGAGTAAAGATTGCTTCAATTGTTTTCTTTACAGAATCAGTCCGTTGGGATTAAAAAATAGCATGAAAGTAAGTATAAAATAAAATTTACCAAAAATTTATTTAGGGCTAGATCGTCCTATATAAAGCAAACCATGAGCATGATAGAAATAATTTTTCTATTATCAAAAAAAAAAAAAAATCTCTTTCAAAATCTCTGGAATTTCTTGATGACAATAAGGGCAAATATGAGTTGAATTGATGTGTGATGAGAACTCGATGGCGCGCCCCGAGCATATGCGAAATTCTAGATTTTTCGTCATGAACATAACATTTTGGTAATCATTAGAGAGTGATTGATGCACAACGCAATATCACTTATGGGCACCATCACGTCAGCATTTTTATATTATTACTATGCCGTTTTAAATTTTCCTCATCTCTCTTTTCCTCGTGCTTTCATTACCTCTTCTGTTCATTTCTCCTTTCTGATGTCACTTCGAATTCTTTTTTTTCTTTCCTTCTCGTTACAGTAGCAAAAACCATCCAAACTAAATAAAAAAAAAGACAAAATTCTGATAATTAATTCCCTTTCAAATTCGTCCGCATGTAGCAACATGGACTCAAAAATAATTATCTTTTCTTCAATTTGAAAGTCAGTAGCCCTTCTCTCGTACCAGCTTCTTGCCAACGCGAGGCTAAAATCAATAGCAGTTTTTTTTTTATTTTCACTTTTGACATCATCTTCCAATTGATTCAGTTGATAAGAGATTAGCCTTTGGTTCGATTTGGATGCCAAGGTGTGTAGACGATAATCGCATCAGTGATTGTGCAAGATTGAAAAAAAAAAAAAAAATTGTTGTATTTGCTACACAATATGATAATCGATGAAAAAAAAAACCCTATATCATAGTCGCGGAAGAAGGTTAAGAGAAAAGGCAAGAAGTTGGGAATGAAAATTGAGATTCGGTCGGAAAGAAGGTGATGGGAGAAGTGGGTTATGGGAAGAACAAGGAAGAAGAGAGATGAGAAATAAAGGCAATAGTAAAATAAATTATGCTGACGTGGAGGGTGCCATAGAGTGCTATAGTGTGCAGCCACTCTCCACAAATATATCCCCCGCTTTCTATTACCTATATAAACTTTGAATGCAAGTCCTTTTATAAAAACCAAAATATACTTATATGTTGACTGCAAATTTATTGATCACTTTGCAATTTTATTTTCATAATTTCTAAAAATTTATGTTGGTAATAGTAGTATTCACAGAATTCAAATTTAAATTTTAAAAACTCAACTTTGTATTTAATTTTATTTCAAAATCATTAATTAGAAGGGGGAAAAAAAAAAGACCTACTCTACTCTACCCACTAACTATTCCCCAAACTTGGGCTAAACACGTCACATGATTAGTGGTAACAAAATATTCAATTACAACTTTGCATTTAACTTCACTTCAGAATCATTACTTAGAAGAAGAAGAAAAAAAAAAAAACCACTCCACCACCAACTATTTCCCAAGCTGGGGCTAAACACGTCAAATTAGTTGTGCTAATTAACAAAATACTCAAGTTTTCTATTTTCTTAAAAGATGTGTCACTTACCAACGATATCACTTACAAAATTCGCCTCTCAAAACAGCCAAAATCGGAAGCTAATTAAGGGTCTTGGGTTTCCGACAGTGAAATTTTTGTCCCCAAATAAGTGTACTGTCACAATATTCTCACCAAAAATTAGGCCAGAGTAACCTCAAAAGGGTTTTCTTTTTCAGTTTTCTACGTAATAATTAGGGATATAGAGAAAATAAACATTTTATTCGGGGACGGAGGGAGAAACTCATAAGGGGGGCTGACTGTCGGGAACAAAATCAATGGGCTCGGTTTCATTCTGAGAGGCCAGTTGCTTTGCCTTCTTGAACCGCTTTGAGCTTCTGAGTATCACATCCATGGTGAGATCCTTCGTGGCTGACAAGCTGTTGCAACATAATACCCAATAATCAATCAAACTCTCATCACAAATACTAATGCAATACTCTATACCTATCACAAGTCATGCTGCTGAAACAAAAATGCATTGTCTATATCTTACATGTCTAATATTGTTACATTTAGGGCCTACTTCACACGACCCCTAATTCATCACATACTCCATCATAATTATTGTCAATTTTTTTTATTTATCCTCCAAAGCAAACCCCTAACATACTAGGTTAGTATAGATAAAACAATAAGCAGAGGAAAGACGCAACACAGCTTATTGAAAGTTAACGTCCCCAGGGAGATATCAAGTATAAAAATGGGGTTGGGCAAAGATCATCATTCATCAGTTCATTTTAAAGGTTCGGAGCAGATAAAGGACTTACTCAAACTTTGACGAAGATTTCTCTTTTGCATCATTGCATCCTGTCATTACAACGCATAAAATGTTAATCATAGACGCCAAGACAACACCAACCATAGAGGCAATCATTGGATATCTTTGCAAACAATTATACCAACACCAGTAACAGCACCCTCAAAAACCTATTGACAAATATTCATTACCACGTGTAAAATAAAACTGCATCACCTAGACATGTTGATACAATCCCATATAAAATCATAGCTCAAATAGTAATGCTTTTTGAAAAAAAAAAAAAAAATAACATAGAAGAGGAATGGTGTGTTAACTGTACTTCACTACATGTAAAAATCAATTAGTATATTATGTAGAGTGAACAAGTTCCTAAAATTCAAAGAGAAATAGTTTAGAGTGAAATCATATCAAAATAAAGCCTATACAAAAACAAACCAATGTATAACAACATATCAATGTTTGAAAACGTGCCAAAATACCTACCGAGTTGGTTAATTTGGGATCCAGGTAGCCCAGGCAGAATTTTTTTTTACTTCAATTTTTCTTTAATAATATTGGACAAGAGAGATGTATGGTTCGCTGTTGAGTTTATAAACTGAATATTAACAACATTACTGAATAATATTGTTTAAAGAGTAAACAACAAAGGAAAGAAACACCACTAAACTATAAGGGACTACAGGTAATCCCTCCTAAGAAGTCATGTAAGCACTCTAGGTGCTGGGGCTGCATACTGATAAAGTTAACATAGTGCTGCAAACGAAAACTAAACCATCGAATAAACTGATAGAAAAAAAAAAAAAACCACCTCATACAAGGTTCACAGGACAATTCTGGCCACAACAAAGCTGTTTCAATCCTACGATTATCCAAACATACCTACCCTAAGTCCCTAATTCATAACTATTTGAACTCCTATAAATGTGGGGAGCATGTAAATAAATTGGAGCCCAAGAAAAAGCCTTCTTTTAAAACAACTAACAGTATAATAAAGTGGCAACTTATAAAAATAAAACATATATTCTTCTAGAAAGTCTTCATCAAGGAACCCTTCCTGAGCTGCTATCCAGCTCAATTTGGCTCAAGTGAATTTTAGAGCATTGAGATATGTAAATTGTAAAATAAATAATATACACATAAAAGGAAGTTTTCATATCATCAGACAAATTATGTTCAAATTTAGAGTGATATAAGACATACCATTGTTAATTGAATTCTGGCTCAACTCACTTTCCCCTGCGGAGTCACCGAATGTGGATGAACTTTCTGATGGACTGAGGGTCCTATCGTCTGAATGCATGGTTCCATTTTCATCCCCAGAACTTTCGCCACTATTGTCTTGAAATATTGCTCCTGATTTAGCCAATGAAATCTTTTTCTTCGGAGTCTTCATTAGCAACAGATTTGTTGCATTCTGACCCAGCATTGGGCTTTCTTTTCTCTTATTGTTGTGTAAAATTGCTCCTGAATTAGCCAATGAAATCTTTTTCTTTGGGGTCTTCATTGGCATCATAGATGTTGTATTCTGATCTAACAGTTGCCTTTCATTTCCAACATTGTTGTGCAATGTCTCGGACCTTTCTGAGCTTGATTTATCCAAAGATGGGGTCTTTTTCTGGAAGGATGAACCAGTAACAATGTCATCGGGTTTCTCAGAAGTCATTGCACACAGCTCAGGACTGGAACCTTTCACCTCTTTTTCAGTAGTTTTTGAAGATCTCTTCAAAGAGTTGGGACTCATTTCATCCGGATCAGAATTATGCACAGAGTCATACACAGTTCTAACAGTATCCTCCTCCCTATAGGAATTATTCTCAGGTTCTTTATTTTCAAAAGACTTGACAGAGTTCTCTAATTCAGCTGGGATGTTTACAGAAGGTAAATCATTACTTTTAGCTTTTGTCGAAATCCTGGTTGCCTTTCTAACCTTGTCACTGGAATCAACTTTGTTCTGGAGTTGGTCAGCCACAAAATACGACTTGAAGTTGATTCCATCACCGCTCTTCCCAGAATTTTCTGCAAGACCATCAGTGTTTAGGACAAGCTCATGCCTCTCATCAACCTTTTCTTCACTTTTACGAGACAGAACTTGGGATGAGTCTACATATCTGCCGTCTAGTTCAGAATCTGCAAAAACTGAAGTTGGCTTTGTTGCTAAAAGTTCACTACCAACCTTTTGATTCTCAACTGGCAAATTTTCTTGGACATCTGTAGCAGTATGTCTTCGCTTCTTTTTCTTTTTAGATTTTGTATGTCTATTCTCCGTATTCTCATTATCCTTGTCTGTATGATTGGACTCCATAATGGTATTTTCTGTTTCTGCATAGCAATCACCTGCAGAACATCTGGTCTTCTCTGTCATCATTTTATTTCCGATGCTCACATCTTCTAATGTTTCAGTTTGAGTCTCTACTAAATCTGCCTCTTTTCTATTTGCATCCCATATGTTCTCCTGAGCATCATGGTTGGAAGCATCCAACAACATCATCTCGACATCCTTTCCGTCATTGAGCCCAATGCTTTCATTCTTTCCAGTTCCTGATGAAGAAGGCCAGTCCAAAGAGCTTCTGATGCTATGAATTTCTGCAATACCTGAATTCTCAATATTAATGACAGACTTCTTTACCCGCTTCCTTTTCTTCTGCTTAATGAAACTAGAGATTTGAGGTTCCATCACATCATCTGCATCCCGGATGATACTAGCCTCTTTCATTGCTAAATCTGGATAAACATGGTCAGGAGCTTTGCCGTCTGAAGGCGGCGTAACCTCGTTATCATGCCCTAAAGACAAACCATTTTCTCCAGCCCTAATTGTTTCATGGGTGTTCTTCATTTCACCGTTTCCAGTCTGCTCCACATCTCTTGTAGTTGTATCCTGGACTATTGCAGTTTTCTTTACTTTCTTTTTCTTCTTCTTCTTCTTCTTCTTCACATCAGTATTGACATCTCTCCTTCCGCCACCACCATCCATCAATGCAGCAGAAAAATTTGGGATGTTAATGCAAACACCTTCTACAGGCATTGTTGGAACATCCTGGTCAAGTTCAGAATCCATTTTACTCTCTAACGCATTATCTTCTTTCCTTCCATCAGAAAAACTGCTCTTCTCTGCATCCAGCAAAAGACTTGCTTCCTTCAGTGCTAAATCTGGACCAACATGCTCTGGAGCTTTGTTGTTTGACGGAATTATACCTTCATGATCATCCTCTAATGACAAACCCTTTGCTTCTGCCATGTAATCAGCGGAGGGCTTGATCCTTTCATCTTTCCCAACCTGCTCCATATCTGTCGTGTCCTGGAATTCTGATGCTGTTTTTGGAACTTTCTTTTTCTTCTTCTTCTTCTTCACATCAGTATTGACATCTCTACTTCCACCACCACCATCCATCAATGCAGCAGAAAAATCTGGGATGTTAATGCAAACACCTTCTACATGCATTGTTGGAGCATCCTGGTCAAGTTCAGTATCCATCTTACTCTCTAACGCGTTATCTTCTTTCCTTCCATCAGAAAAACTGCTCTTCTCTGCATCCAGCAAAAGATTTGCTTCCTTCAGTGCTGAATCTTGACCAACATGCTCTGGAGATTTGTTGTTTAACGGAATTATACCTTCAGGATCATCCTCTAATGACAAACCCTTTCCTTCTGCCATGTAATCAGTAGAGGGCTTGATCCTTTCATCTTTCCCAATCTGCTCCATATCTGTCGTGTCCTGGAATTTTGCTGCTGTTTTCGGGACTTTCTTTTTCTTTCTCATGCTTCCAGCAGTACTCACATCCCCGCCTCCACTATCATCACCCAACTTTCTAGCTGAAGAACCGGGTACCATAACTGAAGCAACCCCAAGACGACCGGCATCTTCACCCAATCCAGAATCCACCATACTCTCGATCCCCTTATCCTCTTTCCTTGTAGCAGAACTATTTATGTTCCTTGAATCCAAAATGCTTCCTAAATAACTTTTTCCTGCCATGCTTATGTCGGACACAAGCCTGCCCTCAATATCAAATTGATTGTTCCTCGCATCTGAGGCCTTAACAGCTAGGTTGGACATATTAGGCTTCCCATCGTTACCATTTGGACAAACCATGGCATCAACACCTTCCAACCTATAATTATGACCATCATCTTTTGTGTGCCTCACTTTACGTTTCTTCTTCACAGGAGAATTGATTCCCACGTAATGCTCCTCTGAATAAATACTTCTGGGAGAATCAGTGGTCTTTTCCACAGGTTCAATGACCTTAGGCTCCACAATCTTCTCTGAAACATCACTACCTAGCAAGGCCAAAGGAAGAATTTTATTCATGTTTGCGTCAAATATGAGACCTCTGCCGTCATCATCCTTATTGGCCATGACAATCTTTACACCACTGCTTGTGCCAAGCTCTGAAGAATCCTTGATTGGGAGACTGATGGGAATATTGGAAGCGTCGACTGAAAGAAACCAGTTCTTTTTTACCCCGAGGAATGCACTCCAAACAAGAATAACATCTGGCAGATGATAATAGTTTGCCTTACGTTTTACCTATGCAAGTTGCACAAAATCATCAGAACCGGATCATAGAAAATCAAACAATACACCTCTAAACCAATGTGCGTACCTTCACAGAGTGGACCTGTATCTCACCAACTTCTGGAAAGCACTGCTTATGCTCCATGGCCACCCTCTCTGCAAAACATGGTATGTGATAATCTGAGCAAATTATGTATCTTAAAAATTTTAAAAAAATAAAAAACATAAAAAAAAGGAAAAAGGACCACAACCGCCCTCAAAACCTAACCAATTTGCACCAAGAATCATGATCAACAAGAATACTTTAAAATCACTTCTCAGATATTCCACATTGATGCGATAATTATTCGCCAGAAAAGACTTCATCGACAAATTAAGCATAACGAAACAGAGTATTCAACATTTATCCGAAAAAAAGCATAGCTTAATATCATTTTACATGGAAAATTGCCTATTCTAAAGTAAAATTACAGAAATAGAGATAGATTCAATACGTTTGAAGTCTGAAACTGTGTCAGAGCTGCGGACGAGCACGGCGAGGTGGGTACCGAGGCTTGTGTCCACGTACACTGTCTTGAGCTCCGCCGACTCTGCCGTTGCGTCGCCGGGATCCGAATCACGACGTCGTTTCGACATTGATGAAGCCATTTTTGTCGTTCCAAAGTTGGCGCTAAGGCATGAAGCAGCGTTTTGTGTTTAGGGTTTTGGGGCTTAAAATAATCAAAATAGCAAGCAATGTTAGATGAAATACTTTAAACTCGAAAAAAAAAAAAAAAACAGTTTCAATCCGCGATGTGGGGAACAATTATGTTATACTCCATCTATACAATATTAAAGTTGAATTGTTGACTGTGATTTTCCCTTTAAAAGCTACATAATTATATTTAAAAGACAAAAGACATAACATAAGTATTGACTAATTAACTATTTATATGTATAGATCAAAGTAATCTAATACTGAATATGCTAATTTTGGGATTAAATGTCTTATTTTAGCTAGAATTTAAATTAGAGTGGAGTTGCATGATTTTCCCTATCAATGCAAGCATCATTAATTATTCTCGTCAAGTTTTCTACACTATAAAACTACTAGTATTGCACCCGCACGATGTGCGGAGAATAATTATCTAAAGGAATTGTCATCGGAATTTTATAGATCAAGATTATTCACTTAAAAATTAAAAACTTATTACTTTACATAAAAATCTAAAAGCAAAAAAAAAACAACAAAAAAAAAACAAAAAACAAAATAATTTTATAGAAAAATCTTAGTTTACAAAAGTTTTTCAATGTTGGAAAATGGAATAGTTGTCTACAACACTCATACATCAATTACTTTAAATATAAGAAGAATTTATATACAGTTTGTGTTAAGAAAAATATGTTTACACACACAAAATGCAATATTACATTTTCATTATGGAGATATATTTAATTTAATTAATTCGTACAATTAGGGCACATATATAATCTAATTACATGTATATTAGCTATTGAACCAAAATCATAAATGCATAAAGACTTCAAGAAAAAATAATATTAATAGATTAATAAATAAATAGTTCAATTTCAAGTAAGCATAGAAATCATTTACAAACCAATTCTAAGACTAATTGTTAATCAGCAAATTGTAATAAGAAGTACAAAAATGCTCTCCTACTCATGGTGGACACATTCTCATCGCTTATGTGGCAGTGCCACGTCGTTAATAATTTTTGTTTGGGGTCTAGTTTTTTTTTAGGGTTTAGTTTTTTTTAGTAAGGTTTAATTTTTATGGTATATATTTAAATTAATTTTCTTATTTAAAAAATTGTCACGTCATTCATGGGCATATTAACGCTGGGCATTGGAGCATTACACATAAGAAGCAATATCATGTTCAAGTAATATTCCTTCTCTCTCACTTCAGTAGTCTCATGGATACAATATATGTAAGGTATAAAATAATAAAATGTGATTACTGAAGTGGAACCGACTCCTTAATTAGAAATAGAATGCTGGGGATATTTATCAATGCCTCGACCATATGTTTTCGAATCTCTATGTATATTCATACAGTTGACATATATAATCTATTTTTTCTATTATTTTTAAGTTGACACATATAATCTATTTTTTCTTTTATTTTTAAGAACATAACATAAGTAATTATTTGATTAAATTCTAGTTGAACTCATAAACTCTAATTTAAAATATATAAACCTAATTTGAAATGAATTAACTCTAATTGGACTTAATAAATTAACTTTATCTATATTAATCAATTCTAAATTAAATGAAGCATATAGCATTAAATGATTTAATATATTAATAGATGGATAATGCTGTGTAATTGGCAGTTATTATCAGTTTCAAAAAACAAAACGTGAAGAGGAAGGAATTTTTCGTTTTAAAAAAAAATACCGATTAGATAATCGTCTAAATGAATGACCTTCAAATTGATGTAATTTACAAAATTGCCATTGCAGATTCCCTCTTTATATTATATATAGATTTCTCAATGTGTTTTCACTTTTCTTTGATTTTTCAAATCATCTTCTAAAACAACTACTATACCATAACTATATCATTTTTAATATTTTTCTTTTCTAACAAAAATTATGATTTTTGCTCGAAACTTAATTTATTCATCTGAAAAAAAAAAGTGTTACGTATTTATTTTCTTTGATATTAGTTCTATCATCATAGTTGCATTTTAGGCAGTCTTATGAATATTATATTACATTTGCAAGAGATATACATATACTGAAGCAATCCAACTACATACACCTTTACGAGATTTATACATATTTTGAAAAAATGGCTCTTATATTTATTTATTCTATTTTACTGTACAACAGTCAAAATCTGCATGCATCGAATCGAAAAAATTAGACATTATTTTACAAACATAAACATGATTATTATAAAAATCAACAGGGTGGACTTATTATTTGTTGTAGAAAAATAGATATAAAGATGAACCGGAAGTGTGAAAAGAAGAATTGTGTGTAAGATTGGCTTGATCTATATATATATAATCGTATAATATATGTCTTGCCTCTTCAGCATGAGTCACTTGACTTTTCAAATTTCTAACAAGATAACTTAACTCTTATTCATTATAGTTACTTGGCTTTTCGATTTTTAAAAAGATACATTAATTGAAAGCTACACAACACAACACGACAAGACAATACACTTGGCTGAAAAAAAATAACATGACAATACAAGACAATGCACTTGGCTGAAAAAAAGATAACATGACAAGACAAGACAAGACAATACACTTGCATAATTGGAAATTACAGAATTCATACCAATTGAAAATTACACAAAACAACATCACAAAACAGTAAGCAGACATTCGTGCTATGTCTTCTTGATTTGTCCAACCTTGTTTGAAGTTTTTTGGGAGGCATTTTGAGAAGATGGTTGATATTCAGGAATAGAAGAGTTAGTAGAATTATGTGAAAATTGAGAATTCATATCGAAATGAATTTGAAAATTCACCCCGATCCATAAGAAAAAAATAGAAAACTATGAAGGATATTATGTATAGAGAAAGAGAAAATTTGGAAAGTGTATAAAAATGTATCATGTTTGTCTCTATTTATAGAGAATAAAAAATCATGAATTTGATATATATATTTTTAATTATTTAAAATATAAAACATAAGGTTAATTATTTAAAAATCTAAATAAAATTTGATAGACCAATGAGAAGGAAAAAAGTGTCATCATCTCATCGGTCTATCCAAAAAATCTAATCAAAAAAATTTGAGCAAACAAAGTATTTGCTAGTGCCTGCTCATTCGTCTGCCGAAATGAGACTATGCTCCATTATTATTATTATTATTATTATTATTATTATTATTATTTGGGTGTTCGAACACCATGAGGAGACCACCGATAATGGTAGTCTAAGAGAAGCACCTAGCCTAAACACAAGTTTCAGATTTATTGTAAATGCACGTACGTGGTGGGTTTTTAATTAATTGTTATTGAATTGCACTGGACCGAGGTTGATAGTTTATTCTATCAATGTTTGCATCGTGTACCAAGTTTGATCATTAATTTTTTATTCATGACCTTTTGTTTTATAGGTATTTATATTCCACATGTGGATGTGGCTCATCAATCATCACTACATATATTATTGTGCTCAACATTTATTGGGCTCGAGCTATAGCACGCGGCTGAGCTATACATGTACTAGTAATACTAATACCATTATTTTTAGAATTAATATTCGAAATTCAATGACCTCTATAGGTCTAGGTCTAATGCCAAATTGAACATGAGTTTTAGATCTCTTCAATTGAGCAGAAACTACTTCCAATACGTAATTGACAATTACACATCTTAGTATTAATATTTTAAAATTAACTATATGGAGCACATCGAAATTCGACGGATAATAATGACAAATATATAAAAGTAATAATTTAATATTTAAGTGAGAGTATTGAAACCATTAATTCTCAAAAAAAAAATAAAAAGGAGTATTGAAACCATTAATCGAAAACAAGACATATCAAATTAATTAATTCTTGAGTTGTTCATTCTTGCAATTCCAATAGAGAGCCTCCAAGAATCAAGAAGAGGAGGAGGCAAGATTGAGGAAAAGAACCACTGTAGGGAGTGGGCCCAGTAAGGGGTGCACCTCCTTTCATACCCAATGAATCTAATAGCTGCTTCCACATATTTCTCAGGTGATGGTATAAATACTGTTGTTTTTTCCACGAATGCAACCTCTGATGCCATCCTTGTGGACACATATAGTGGTACCTGTGCTTTACAAATACTATTATTTAACAAATAATTAAATCATAGAACGAGAGAAATATATATGAGATCCTGTAGTATAAAGTAAATTAAATTGTACATAAAAAATAATCCATTTTATTTACAATTATAATACATTCCATTTACAATTGTAATGCATAATCATAATATTGCATTCTTAGTACTATTGCAATGCATAGCTCGTCACAATATATATATATATATTTTAATAATATTATAATGCACGGATTAATTTACACCGTAAATTATAAAGTGATCAATAGTCTAAATCACTTCTTATTTATACTTATGACTTTATAAAATTTAAATTATTTTAGAGTACATGCAGATATATATGTTGAGTAGATGAGGAATTGTATATTAAATTATTAAATTGGTTTAATTAAACTAATAAAGTCATAATTCTTTCCGCTTTTACATATGGATTAAAAATCTTGGGATATCTCTGAAAGAAAAATAAGTCAATTCGAGTGGGACGGAAGGAGCACCTGACACTGGACGTCTATACCTTGATGTTTGTACTCGACATAGAGGCTTCTGGAAAATTGGTCCACATACCTGCAAGTGATGATCACCTCATATTTCAGTAAATGGAATACATATATTTAGGAACTCAAACACACTGCAGATTTATAACTACATTACCAGCATATCAATACCAACTCTTTACTCTTTCTAAACACGAAGATTTGGTAGATAAAAGAAGGCTTATTTCTCTAAGACTAAATAAAGTCCGTTAATTATCTATATATAGTGAGTTTGCCGATAATGGTTCGAAAGCATCACTGTCCAATTACCCATTATATCAACAAGGAAAATATTAATTAGAGATCACGTGCTTTTCACGGAAATGGGATACTTTGCCTTGCCTTTGGCTCAGACCTAATAATCAAAGACGGTAAGTAGTTGGTTGCTGCAAGTAATAACATTGATGGTGGCGGCGATAGGGGCGGAGACAATGGTGGAGCCAAAAATTTAGATCGAAGAATGTTAATATCAAAAATTTTATCTAAATAAGGATGTTAAAACTAAATAAAATTTAAAATTAAATGTTTTATATGTAAAAATATTGTAGTATATTTTTTTGATAGACGGGGTGCTGGTGCTCCCGCCAGCACCCCGTCCCTCTGCCACTTGGTGGAGATGCTTACGCTTTGGTGGCGGCGTAAACGGCATAAAGCGGATGAGAAGGTACAACAACTGATGCACCGGAGCCAATATTAACAACAGCGCCTCTTCCTCTAGCAATCATCCCATGTACAACTGCTCTCGTAACATGAGTTGTACCTTCAACATTCACCCTCACTAAATTCATCCATACTTTCTCATCCACCTTATCAAAATACATGGCTCTTGGATACGTGACGCCAACGTTGTTGATCAACACCCCTATTTCGACACCCTTGATCGCCTCCTCAACCCTAGAACCTACGTCGTCGTCTCTCAAAAAGTCGAGCTCCAAAAGCTTGATCTTTGTATGGGGGAACCTTGCTTGGATTTCGGCGGAAACTGTTTTCAGCTGTGCTAAGTTCCTGCTAACAAGGACTAGGTTTAGGCCGTTCTCGGCCAGTTTGAAGGCGAACGCTCTCCCGATTCCATCAGTCGAACCAGTGACCACTGCCCACGATCCGTAACTTCTCAGATCCTTTGCCGGTCTGAGAAGTACGGAGACGATCCATCTCAGAAGAGAATAGATGTTCTTGATGAATGAGAGGAAACCAAGAGAGGAGATGAGAAGGATCCAGTAGGGCTGAGTTGTCATGTGTTCAAGACTGGCTGAGAGCATCTTGAGAGAGATAGAGAGAGAGAGGGGGGCTTAACTAGTTGCTTGATGTAGGAAACTAAGATTAACATGCTTTTGAGGTAATCTAGATAGCTAGATATACATGAGAAAGAAAGTTACATGGGTAGTCTTTAATGGAGCAGCAACCTCCACGTTTTCTTGATGAATAATTTCACCTATAATTTGATGAAAGAGGGGATGCTAATTTGAAAGATTAATGAACTTTATGGGCATTGAATGAAACCGAGAGTGACAGTTAACTATCTATATTGTGTAATTAGTTATGCCTATAATCATGATGGACGTCACATGGGTTCTTTTTTGTTTTTGAGGGGACGTCACATGTGTTCTTATGTCCCAAAATTCTATATTGCATAATAAACATTCAATTTTCAATTATGAATGTTATTACTATGATTTATTACAATATATCAATATTTATTATAAAATTAATAAAAATTAATGTTTCGAATACAATTAAGACACAAAAATAAGGATAGAGGATCTCATGGTCTGATGTATTACTAATCTTAGTTTAGAAGATCGATATGTCACAAACCATTTGTGAACATGCATCTTTGGATTTTTATTTTTTATTTTTTTTTTCTCGTATCTCTGAAAATTATAGTTTGATCATCAAATTTACAAATTACTCACTCCATTCCAAATCAATCGTACTATATTTTGTATATATATGAGATATACAATAATAAAATGAGACCGTTGAAATGTGAGACTGAGAACATATAACACTAGAAGCATGATTTAATGCAATGCGAACATTAAATGCGAACAGTTTTAGTAACATTGTGTTTCTGGTATAATGCTCAAATAAAATAATGTATGTTGTATTAATGTTATACGTGTGTTTCTCTTGACTATATGCATCTTTCGAAATACCGTCAAACTATGGTGTTTCTATTTCATAACCCCACACACTTCTTTATATTATACTTTAGACCCATTTTTCTCATTATTTTTAAATTAATATTTTGTATTTTTTTTTTCTTTCGAGTGAGCTCAAAACTCAATCCCTATTTAAATTTTTTTTACCAACTATACCTATTATATTCTTTTTATTAAAATCTATGTCATCAAGAATACATCTTACTCTTAATGTCTTAATGGAAGGAAGGTTTTTTTTATTTTTATTTTTTTATATATTTTTTAATCCAACTATGTTGTTTTTCATTTTTTTTTAAAAAATCGAGCCTTAAGTCTAAAAATTACTATAAGAAAATAAAATAATTTTTTTTTATCAGGCAAACACAACACACTCGCACACACAGTCAAATTTGTACTGCATGCACTGAATCGAAAAAATTAAAGATTATTTTATAAACATAAACATGACGATTATTATAAAAATCAACAAGGTGGACTTATTATGTGGTAGAAAAATAAATATGAAGATGAATTGAAAGTTTGAGAAGAAGAATTGTTTGTAAGATTGGCTTGATCTATATATATATATATATATATATATATATATACAAGGCATATATTATATATATATATATATATATATATATATATATATATTGTCATATAATATATGCCTTGCCTCTTCACATGAGTCACTTGATTTTTCGAATTAAAAAAAAAGATAACTTCACTCTTATTCATTATAGTCACTTGACTCTTCTGTTTTAAAAAAAGATATATCAGTTTAGAAATACACAATACAATATGACAAGACAATACATTTGGCTAAAAAAAGATAACATGACAAGACAAGACAACACACTTGCATAATTAAAAATTACAGAATTCACACTAATTGAAAGTTACAAAAAATAATATCACAAAGCAATAAGCAGACATTAGTGCTATGTCTTCTTGATCTGTCCAACCTTGTGGAGTATTTGAAGTTTTTTTGGGAGGTATTTTGAGGAGATGATTGATATTCGGGAATAAGAGAGTTAGTAGGATTATGTAAAAATTGAGAATTTATATCGAAATCGAAATTTAAAAATTCATCGGAAGTTGGATGGTTCTCAAAACTAGGATAATAAGCTTGAGATGTATCGAAATTTTGAGAATTGCAGAAAAAATAATCATTCCGATCCATAAGAAAAAATAGAAAACTAATTTATCATGTTTGGTCTCTATTTATGTGTAGAGAAAGAAAGAATTAATCTGAAAGTGTGTGAAAATGTATCATATTTGATATCTATTTATATAGAATGAAAAATCATGAATTTTTATATAATTTTTTTAACTATTTAAAATATAAAAGATAAAGTTAATTATCTAAAAATCTAAATAAATTTAATAGACCAATGAAAAGGAGACAAATGTTACCATGTCATCGGTACATTCAAAAAATGTAATCAAAAAGTTTGAGCAAATAGGTTTGCTAGTGCCTGCTCGTTTGTCCGCCGAAATGAAATTATGCTCCATTATTCTTTTTTTATTATTATTATTTTGGATGTTCAAACATCATGAGAAGACCACCGATAATGCTAGTCTAAGAGAAGCACCTGGCCTAAACAAAACTTTTAGATTTATTGTAAATGCACGTACGTGTTGGGTTTTTAATTAATTGTTATTGAATTGCGCTGGACCGGAGGTTGATAGTTTGTTCTATCAATGTTTGCATCGTGTACCAAGTTTGATCATTAATTTATTCATGGCCTTTGTTTTATAGGTATTTATATTCACATGTGGATGTGGCTCATCAATCATCACCATGTATATTACTGGGGATTTTAAACATAGCCCCACTTCTCTCACCATAGCCCCCAAATATAATAAATGCAAAAGTAATTATAAATGTACTTTTATACTCGTATATAGCCTCCATCGAATTTTTAAGTAAATCAAATTACAATTTTATAGTCTCCGCTCAAATTTCAAAGCCTCCGCATAGCAGCCGCAAAACCTATTTGCGCTTAAAGTGGATTGTTGGACTCATTTTCCTGACGGAGAATGATGGTATTCATATGAAGATATGGTGAAGAAGAAGGATGAAGAAGTGCGTAAGCATGGAATAAAGAAGGGAGTGAAGGATATGAAGAAGACGGAGGAAGGATGAAGGAAGCATGAAGACGTGTTTTATTTCTTACGTTTTTATTAGTTGCAGCTGTTTTTTATTTACTTTATTTTTTCCTTTTTCTTTTTTATTTTTACTCATTTGCTGAGTCAGCATATGGCTGAATAAAAGGCTATGTAGCACTGTATGTATGGTATCTTTTGGGAACAAAATTAGTTTTCTTCTTCAATGGAGTTTATCTCGCTCTCTGCAAATTTTCTCTCGATCTACAATTTTATTATGGTATCAAGAGCCTAGGTTCTTGCTGTGTGTTCATAGTCCAGTTATTGTTCTCTTCTCTACAACATGGTGCGTGGAAATCGCGATAAAGAAGTTCAGTTCTTTCCGCCTGATGAACCTCCTCCGATCCCTCCGTCGAGTCCACTCTATCTCCATCCCAGCGACAACCCTAGTATAGTTCTTGTCACTGAATTACTCAATAGTTCAAACTATGTAAATTGGAGTAGATCTATGAAACAACACTTCTAGCTAAGAATAAATTGGGTTTTGTGGATGGATCTGTTTCACGTTCTCTAGATTCTTCAGATCCAAACCAGTCTCAGTGGGATAGGTGTAATGGAATGGTTGTATCCTGGTTACGCAGTGCTTCTATACCTCAGATTCAGTCTAGTTTAATGTATCTTGAGTCAGCCTTTTAGATCTGGGTAGATCTTAGAGAACGTTGCTCTCAAGGTAATATTGCTAGGGTGTATGAGTTAAAACAACAACTCTACAACTTAAGACAAGGGTCTAGTGATGTGAACAATTACTATACAAATTTGAGGATAATTTGGGATGAGTTTTTAGACTTTCAACCAAAGTTTTGGTGTGAATGTAACGGATGTGTGTGTGATAGCCCTCAGAAATGGAGGGATCATCAACAACAGGATTTTGCAGTTCATTTTCTTATGGGTTTGAATGATTCATATGCTGCAATTAGGTCTCACTTTCTCAGTCTGGATCCATTTCCACCATTGTCTAAGATTTTTTCTCTAGTCATATAAGAAGAAAGGCAGAAAGGGATAGGTATATCTCCTGGTTCTTTGGTTGCTGCACCTGTTAGTGAGCCTCCTGGTTATATAAATGTTGTTCAGAATCATAATGGTGGTAGAGGCAGAGAGAAATTGTTTTGCACACATTGTCAACGCACTAATTATACTGTAGATAAGTGCTTTCAACTGCATGGCTTTCCCGCTAGTGCAGGAAGGGGAAGAGGCCGAGGTTCAGGTTTTGGTGGATCTTCCTCTAATATGCAAAGGTCTGTGCATAATGTGGATGCTCAACACAGCAGTGACATTCCAAACAACCCTCAACCCAATGTTTTACCTCTTCCTACCTCAACTCCTAACACTTTATCTGCAGATCAATGCCAGCAATTGATTTGTTTTCTTCAGTCTCAAATGCAAGGTCAAATCATCTCTAATGAAAATGCTCCAGCAAATTCTTCTTCAGGTTCTTGTGACTTTGGTCCTTCTTTCAGTGGTATGTTCTCTCTCACTCCTCTCATAGCTTCTTTTTCACATTCCAAACATCTCTGGTTGATAGATACTGGTGCAACACTGATGGATTTGTATACTGGAAAGCATGCCTTTTAGCTTGTATACATGTGGTTCCATATTTCACTAACAATTTCCTATCTGATTATGTATGAGTTGTTTGTTAAGCATTAAACATCTATCCATTATCTCAAAGTTATAGGCTATATGATGTGTAGTAGATCACAGAAGACCGTAGTAGCCGGTGTCTCTTGAGATATAAACAGTTATCACAGTTGAGATAGTTTCGGATAAAACTATCGGTATAGACTGTAGCATAAATAGATGAGTAGCTTGTCTTGGTTGCTTGTTTATGCTAGTACGTTGATCGTATTGATAGGATCACGGTGAGGTGAATTCTTCTATTCTGACCTAAGTAGAAGAATCAAGACCTCGGGGACTTATATGTTATTTAACGTCACACCTTAACTCTAATTGATTGACTAAGGGTGTATAGTTACAGTCTGTTGCTTTAATTTACCATGGCAGAGGGTTCTGTCTTGTAATCCAATATGACCCATATCTTGGGCAACAACTATAACTAGTACGATCCTTAGTGCATCTGCAATAGAGCACCGTATCCTGGTAGAACAGGTTGATCACATTCCCTGAGGAATTCGTTAAGGATTATCATACTAAACCCTGCAGGTGGATTAAGTTCCAGTATGATGAATAAGGTATGAATGGTACTACTCAGGAATTAAATAAGAAGTTAATTAACAAAAGCAGTAAGAAGCTTTAGATTAATTAACAGATGTGAGATATCTTAAATACGGGGGTGATTTAAGTCTAATACTAGCCCTGAGCTCAACAGGGATAAAACGGGTAGTTCAGTATTATTACTTTAGTGGAATGTTTTAATACTTATGATCTGAATTCTACTCTGGGCTGAGTATAGAGAATTCAGAACATTGGGAGGCCCAGTTTTATCTGCTAGTAGATCCCTGATCTGGCCTACAAAGCTCAATAGGCCACAGTTAAGGAAGAAAGGATCCAATCATCATTGAAGCCCAGTAAGGGGGCACCAATTATGATGGTGGGCGGCTATGTCTAGGCCCGTGAGCCAAGTCTGCAACTTAAGCCCATTCTTCTCTTATATATACTCACTTAAGGCCTCAAGATATTCATTCATTGATCTCTTAATCTAAGAGAGGCTAGGGTTAAGTGAAAGAGAGAGAGAAGAAGCGGCGGTGGCTAGTGAGTACGGCGGCGGCGGCGCTTCATCTTCCAGTGGCTGAATTCATAGCGTGTTGTCCATCCAACATCGAATTCGAGCAGGGAAACAAATTAGAAGATCTTCTGGCGAGCTCTTTCACACAAACGCAAAGGTATATCGATTAAACACCCTATGATATGCAATTAATTTCACAGGAGCATGATAGGATTAAATCGAAATAAACATATCCGAAAACGAATCCTTGGGCGCATGAATCGTTCTTCGCTAATCGATTCCTACAAACACACCATGTGTGCTGCAATTCCTCTCAGTTCAGTAAGATGACTAAAGTAGATGTTGCTTTTATCACACTTCCTAATGCTAAAATGGTTCCAATTTCTAGTATAGACACAGTTCCAATCTCCTCTTCTTTAACTTTGGAATCTGTGTTTTATGTCCCTAGTTTCTCCTATAACTTACTTTCCATTAGTTGTTTAACCTCAGCAAATAAATGCTCAGTCTCCTTCACTCATGACCATTGTTTGATCCAGGATGCTTTCAAGGGAACTCAGATTGGGATGGGTAGAAGAATTGAGAATCTCTATGTGCTTGAACCTGACCAGTCTGTTGTCACCCCTCTTCCAAGAGTTTTTTCTTCCATTAGTTCTGATGTTTGGCATTGTAGACTTGGGCATCTAGGCCCTGAGAAACTCAAACTTTTGTCTCCTTCTCTTTCAATTAAACATGTATCTCAAAAAGTTTGTAATGTCTGCCCATTAGCTAAACAAAAGAGGCTCAGTTTTCCTCATTTAGACATCATAGCTCCCTTAGTTTTTGATCTTATTCATTGTGATATTTGGGGTCCATTTAATCATGTTACTGTTCTTGGAGAAAAATATTTCTTAACAATTGTGGATGATCACTCAAGGTTTGTTTGGACATACCTTATGACTAATAAAGGGCAAGTAGGATCCATTCTCACTCAGTTTTTTCAGCAAGTTTTTATTCAATTCCAAAAAGCCATTAAAGTTCTTAGATGTGACAATGGATCTGAATTCATTTTACCTCAACTCTATCAAAAATTTGGGACACTTGTCCAACATTCATGTGTAGAAAGACCACAACAAAATGCAAGAGTAGAAAGAAAACATCAACATCTGTTGAATGTTGCTAGAAGTTTGTTTTTCCTTTCCCACATTCCTTTAAATTACTGGGGAGATTGCATTCTGACTGCATCTTATCTCATTAACCGCATACCATCTTCCATACCTCAGCTATCTAATCATACACCATTTGAGCTTATTTTCAAGAAGCAACCCAAATACACTCATCTTAGAACTTTTGGTTGCCTTTGTTTTGCTTCTACCTTGTAGAGAGATAGAAGCAAGTTCTCCCCTCGTGCCATAAAATGTATTTTTTTTGGGGTATCCATCAGGATACAAAGGGTATAAGTTGCTTGATTTAAGCAACAACAAAGTCTTCATTAGTAGAGATGTAGTGTTTCATGAAGAAGTTTTCCCTTTTAAGTCAGCTTCTTCTGAAAATTCTTGTGTTGATTTTCCTTTGTTCACTCCTCTAGAATCAGCACCATCACAACCTTCTTCCTGTTGGAAAAGTAGAACTTGCCGGGCGTACAATACAATCGAAGATTACAAGTGAAATAAGAAAAAACTACGAACAAAGTGAAATTTGAAGTCGAGTCGAGGAAACCCTCTTTCCGCAAGACGAATTACGCCCCGAGTGCTCGCGGATTTGGCGCTTCGTCCCCAAAGATAAAACGACTTCTCGTCTTCTTAGTAGCAGCACCACAAACTAAGAAGCTCCGGCGAACTGGAAATAAAAGGCGAAGGAACTGAGCTAAAAAACTGAATGCAGTAGAAGAGAGGATGCAAAATGCTTTGAGTTGTGTGTCCTAGAATGGCCTGCAGAGCCTTCTATTTATAGGCTGCTCATTCAGGAGGGACATCAATGCCATAAAGGCATTAACAGCCACTAAGGTAGTGGGTTAGTGGTGGAGTGGAAGAGGCTGACTGTTCAGCTGAAGAGACACTTTCCAGAGTCTTCTTCCGGATGGGCCACGAATTGGGCTGGACGGGTAGGCCTCATTAGAATTGGGCTGGGCAATTGGGCTTCCACATGGCCCAAAATACTATATATTTTGTGGTCCAAAAAATATAGTACACAAGACCCCAAGCCCAAGCCCAAGCCAAAGGCCCAAAGGACCACCCAAAGGACCAATTGCCAAGATCCAAGTCCACGGCCACGAAACCCGAACCCGAGCCCGAGCCCGAGCCCGAGCCGGAGCCGGAGCCGGAGCCGGAGCCGTCCGTGCCGTCCGGCACAGACGGCGGGGCCGGATCGAGTGTGTGCTCACGCGAGAGCCCAACCACACACTTATCCACTTACTTGGTCCACTTGTTATTAAGCCCACATGTTTAAACACTTTTAAACAGCACACCACATTAATATTTAATCAATGTGGTATAACTTACACTTCATTAACTAATGAAGTAACTCTCCACCAAACTTTGAACATTTATATCTCACTCACCGGAAATCGGTTTTGAGCCTATAAATATACCACGCTCATCTACTCCGCGAGTAGAACAATAATCTAATATTTAATTTATGTAATAAATTAAATATTTGTTATTATTTATTTGGTCAAAAACCAAATTTCCAACACTTCCATAGATCATGATGTGTCTATCACTTCCACTCCTTCTGCTTCTAAATCTCTTCCTACAACTATCTCAGGTAGAGTTGTGAAACCTCCAGCATATTTGAATGATTACATTTATGGTGCTGTAGAGACAACCTGTGCTTACCCTCTAAGTTCTTTTCTTAGATATTCTTATCTCTTCCCATCTTATTCCACTTTTATTGCTTCCATCACTGATGTACCTGAGCCACATACTTATGCACAAGCTGCTGCATATTCTGAGTTGAGAGAGGCCATGAGATCTGAACTTGAAGCTTTGGAGAAAAATAAGACATGGTCTTTGGTACAGCTACTAGCAGAAAAAATAACAATTGGTTGTAAATGGGTGTACAAAGTCAAGTTTTCGTCAGATGGGAGTATAGAAAGATACAAGGCCAGATTAGTAGCAAAGGGGTTTACTCAACAAGCAAGTATTGATTATATTGATACCTTTTCTCATGTGGCTAAACTTGTATCTGTGAAATTGTTACTAGCCATATCTGCAGTGAAGGGATATCAACTCACCCATCTTGACATTAACAATGCATTTCTTTATGGCGAGTTGAAGGAAGATATATATATGGACATACCACATGGATTGTCTATTCAGGGGGAGAAGAGAGGGCTTGTTTGCAAGTTGAATAAATCACTGTATGGACTGAAACAGGCTTCAAGGCAATGGTATCTGAAATTCACTGAAGTTCTTGTTGCTTTTGGCTTAAAACAATCTGTGGTTGATCATTCTTATTATCACATGGAACTTGAAGGAGTGTATCTAGGAGTAATCATTTATGTTGATGATATATTGCTGGCCAGTTCTAACTCCATCATTGTTGAGAATTTCAAGAAGCATTTGGGTAAGCATTTCAAATACAAAGACTTAGGCAGGCCTAAGTACTTTCTTGGGTTGGAAATTGCTCAGAATAAGCAAGGTATCTCAGTATGTCAAAGAAAATATGTACTGGATCTACTACATGACACAGGTCTCACAGGTTGCAAACCTAGTTCAATACCTATGGACTATAATACTAAGATTCAAAATGATGGCTCTCATTTGACAGATCAGAAAGCATATAGGAGGTTGATAGGAAGACTTCTTTATCTGTGTATAACAAGGCCGGATATTACATTTGCAGTGCACAAACTGAGTTAATATGTGTCTAATCCTTGTGAACATCATATGGTAGCAGCTCACCGGATCATCAAGTACCTAAAAGGCAGCATATGACTTGGATTATTCTTCTCTTCTACATCAAGTCTTGATCCAAGTGTCTTTACTGATGCTGATTGGGGAAGATGTTCAGATTCTAGAAGGTCGGTATCTAGTTTTTGTTTATTTCTTGGAAGCTCTCTTATCTCCTGGAGCTCCAAGAAACAAAGTGTGGTTTCCAGATCATCAGCAAAAGCGGAGTATCGTGCACTTGCACAGGCAGCTTGTGAAGTATCTTGGATAGATATATTACTGCATGATTTTAGGATAGTTCGTTCAAAACCAATACCTATCTTCTATGATAATGAGGCTGCGGTATACCTCACTTCGAATGCTGCATTTCATGAGCGGACAAAATACATTGAAATTGATTGTCATACAGTACGTGAAAGGTATATCAGTGGCTTGATCAAGCCTATGCACATCAAGAACAATCTGCAGCTAGCCGATCTCTTTACAAAAGCTCTCTCTATATCTCATTTTCAGCGTTTGTTGAGCAAGATAGGTCTTTACAATCTCCATCTTGAGGGGGAGTATGAAGATATGGTGAAGAAGAAGGATGAAGAAGTGCGTAAGCATGGAATAAAGAAGGGAGTGAAGGGTATGAAGAAGACGGAGGAAGGATGAAGGAAGCATGAAGACTTGTTTTATTTCTTACGTTTTTATTAGTTGCAGCTGTTTTTTATTTACTTTCTTTTTTCCTTTTTCTTTTTTATTTTTACTCATTTGCTGAGTCAGCATATGGCTGAATAAAAGGCTATGTAGCACTGTATGTACGGTATCTTTTGGGAACAAAATTAGTTTTCTTCTTCAATGGAGTTTATCTCGCTCTCTGCAATTTTTCTCTCGATCTACAATTTTATTAATTCACATAATGATATAAATTGAGGCAAATTCGAAAAAGACTCAAACAAGAAAGAGGAAAACTCAGAGAGAAGCTGCCCTCGATGTTTTAATTTGGTTTACTGTCGGCCGGGACATGTTATCATATGCTTCAAGACTTCTGTTTTTAATGCTTCTTCTTTCTTTTCAATTAATCAAGAGATCATGGCATTCATGCGCCCCATAGGGCCATAACAAAGAAAATGAAATTACAATTGAACGATGAAGAAGAGCAATGACAAGTGCAGATAATTAAATTTTAAGCCTTCTAACATAGCTTCCACATATGGGCCTTCTTATTTCTGGGTGGAGAAAGTGATGATTGTAAAAAAAAAAAAAATTAAAAAAAAATCGAGCAGTCCACTGTCATCAACTTTTCTTGATTGCTTCTGCTGCTGTTGGAAAAAGAAAATGAATGAAATTGGGAATGGTTGTAGATTAATGAATATGCGAGAGGAAAATGAATATGCAAATTACAATTTGACCAACTAGAGAAATAGCAATCCAAAAATGGTGTGTATGTACGAAATTGGAATTGTAATTGGGATTCGAAGTGAATAATACTACGACGTTGGCGGGGGCGATTACAGAACCAAACCACCGTTTTTTTAAAGAAATCAATTCAATTTGGTAGGAAAAAAGCAGAGGCTATAAAGTTAATAATTTGATTTATTAAAAATTTGATAGAAGCTATATAAGGGTATAAGGGTACATTCATAATTACTTTTATTATATTATATTTGGGAGCTATGTTGAGGGAAATGGGGGCTATGTTTAAAATCCCCCATATTACTGTGCTCAACATTTATTGGGCTCGAGACATAGCACACGTGTGTACTAGTATCGTAATACTAATACCATTATTTTTAGAATTAATATTCGAACTTCAATGACCTCTATAGGTCTAGGTCTAGTGCCAAATTGAACAAGTTTTAGATCTCTTCAATTGAGCAGAAACTACCTTTCAGTACGTAATTGACAATTACACATTTTAGTTGTTGAAAATATAAAATCGACATATTGCAAAGAAAAATGAAAGAAGAATTGCAGAGGGAAGATGTAGAGAAAGAAGACGGAATTTAGGGAAATATTCTTTCATTAGCTATATTGTGGGAAAAGTTACATCCAAAATACAAGAGAAATGCTACTTATACTGAAAACTAAAAACTAAAAATATGTTATCTAACTAATAACAACTAGCGGAAATGTATATTTTTGCCCACTTAGAGTTTAAGAAATCAAATTTTGCCCACAACATAACAATACACAAATAATGCCCATTTTTTTACTTAATGGGACTAAGTTGCCCTTATGCTTTGAATTTTAAATGTTTTGTCCACCTTCATCCCTTTCTACTCTTCACTCTCTTATTCTCTCCCTTTCTACTCTCTCTCTGCAAAACCAAAACCCTAGCTGCACCTATCTCTTCTCCTCTCTTCCCCTCTCTCGCACTCAAAATCGATGCAGCCATTGATGAAAAGAAGCCGCCGACCTCCGCTAAAGCACGGCGACGAGCTAGGGTTTGGAGGGAAGGGGCGACAGACTCTATTTCCCCTCTGTCTTCGGATCTTAGCAGCAACAGCAGCCACTCAATCTCATTGCCGCCGCAACATCCACATCCTCCGACGTGGCTACCAGCAACGCGCACATCGCCGTCGCAGCAGCCTCCCCTCCTCTCTCTCTCTCCCTTCTCTCTCTTTTTTCAGAGCTAGGTTTCTTTTTGTAGATCTAGAGTTTTTTCCCAAGGCTGAATATGAATGTTTGTGGTGCAATCGACCACTGGGCTTTGTTCTCCTCGGAAATACGAAGAGATGAAGGGGTGGCTCGCACATTTTGGTGGAGAAATAAGGGAGAGACACGCCGGAGAAGATGAACTAGTCGCAGCCAGAGAAGATGAACCAGTCGAGTTGGTAAGAATTTATCCGTCTCTGAAACGTTTGGTAAGAAAATAGTTTTATTCTTACGTTCGATAGAAAATTACTTCATTCTTACATTTAAGTTTGAGGTAAGAATTTGTTAGATGATGCTGTTGGAATTTAAGTTTGATGTTGGAAGTTTGTTGTTGTAAGAATTTTATTTTTTTTCTTATTTGTTAATGTTTTTCATGTGTATGAAAGTTGCGATTTGCAACTCGAATTCTTCTACTGGGCTTAATAAATTTGATTTGTGTGTGTTTGCTCCATTTTTATGATTTATGTGTCTTAAAACTCGATATAATTCTATTGTTGGTGTACAGATTTGGTAAGAAATTGAAATTTCAAACCAATTAACTTGGTAACGAATTTTAATTTCTTACCGCTTGGTAAGAAAATTCATCAAATTTGGTAAGAAATTAATCAATTTCTTACTTCTAGCTTGATATGAATTTTTTTTTTAATATCTTTTTTCAAGTTATGTAAGAATTGCATCATTTCTTATTGTAGGAAGTGTTTGGATGACATGAGATGGGAAATACGAGAAGATGTCAATTTCTTAACAATCTGCAGTTTTTTTGATATTTTTTTTTGCGATTTCTTGGTGAGAAAACTAACAAGTTCTTACCAACACTTGTAATTTATTATCATTTTCGAAACTAATAATAGTGCTTTAAATGATTAAGTGATAAGAAATGAGATGTATTTCTTACTGATGTGTGTGATTTCCTGTATAATTAAATATAATTTTTTCTTTTTTCTAACCTTCTACTACTTTTTTGTTCATGTGTCTTTTCTGGTTGTTCGTGTTCCTTTTGTGATAATTTTTTTTTACCAAGTTTACGAGTTGGAGAAGGTAAGAAATTGAAATCTGTATGAAAAAAATTATTTGTAATCAAAGATAATTCGTAAAATCATTATAGTAAAGAGAAGTAAGAAATTATCGATTAAAGAGAGCTGGAGAAAGTAAGAAATTGTGAATTTCTTACCAAGTAATTTGGTTGAACTATCAAATTAATTTGTACTACCTCCGGTCTTTTGAAGTTGATACACTTTCTTTTTTCGGCCGGTCCCTTCAAGTTGATACATTTCTATTTTTTGGAAAGAATTAACAAACAAAACACATAATTAGTGAAAATTAGGGCCTACTAATTGGACCCTTATTTTTTTAATTAACAACCTAAATCCAACCAAATTTAATTTCACTCATCTACCCACCCAAACATAATTGAATGCAGCCCATTTTTATCTCAACCCTACTTCATCCATTCTTTTGATTTCTGGTAAGCTGCTTCGTCTCTCTCACCGTCCAAACCCTAGTTCTTCGATCTGCAACTCTTCAATGGCCGACGGCGGCTGGAGATGTCCGAAAGCTGACCGGAGATCGGCGCGAGAACATGAGGCACCTCTCTCACCCGAAACCCTACTTCACCCCATCTCTTTGCAATCCCAATTGGTGGCCCGAGGATGACCTTGATTCGCCACAAAAATGGCCGATCTGGCCGGCGGATGATCCAATCCTTCTGGGTCGGTACAGTAACCTCCGAAATCCTCTGTAGCCCTCTCAATTTCCGGTCACTATGAAGCCATTGCCGATCTCTTCATCTCGGCAACTCTTTTCGGGCTCTAATTCGGGTGTCTCTCGCTGCCCCCTCACCGCGATGATGGGTCGGAGCGGTGGGCTCGCTGGCGGAAAAGAGACGCCCCAACCCCATCGTGACCCCCACTGCTACCCCCCATTCCTACGACCTGTATTGGGGCCGCTGGCGGTGTGGTGGAAGCCGAAGATTGGGATTCCCACGAGAGTCCACTTCGAACTTCGCCAGATAATGAATCTGAACTCTCGGACCTAAGTACTCCTCTGTGGTGTCCATTCACTATGGCTGGAGAGATCTGGGATCATGTGTGGCAAAAGTGGACCGAGAATTCATTGATCTTGAGGCAAAATTAAGGGCAAAGAATGGGAATTTTTAAATCTAGTATGAAATTCCTACTTCCTAATTCATTTAATTGTGGATTGAATATTAGACCTGTTCTAGCATACTAAGTGTAGGTCCCGATAAATAGATATTGGTGTATGGGGGGGGATACACCAATTTGCCAACAGTTTTGACTTTTCAAAACAATTTGATCTTACTGAGTCGTCACTTCAGTTTATCAGAGCAGTTTAGTTTTTCCAGCTCAAACAGTGAACTGCTGAGCTTGCAAAACTAACCTGCGTGCGGAAGTTTGGTGGAAAGGTTGACTAACAGTTTTCAAAGCAGTTTTAGAAAAGACTTCAGTTCATCAACGATTTATGCAAGACAGGTTGCAATGGTGCAGGTTGTGAACATGCAAACTGTGTAAATAAAGATGGAAGAATAAATAGCGAGAAAAACACGAGGAATTTTTATCGTGGTTCGGAGTAAACAGCTCCTACGTCCACGCTAGATCCCGTCGAATCTGTAATCCCTTAACTTGAGATTTTTCGCTCCTTTTAACACTGGTGGAGGTTCCAGTCCAAATTCAAGTCTCTCTTCAGACTGAATCTAGCACGATTCTTGAGTCGTGTCTCTTCTAACTTTACATACAAACTTACATACAATCTTACTAATGCTAAACAACTAGCACTAATAATCAAACTGGAAAGCTGTGAAAAGCTATCACCGTTTGGAATACAACTCTATCAACTACACTGAATATCAACAGTGATGGTAGTGAGAGTGTGGATTGTGTTCTAGTAAGACAGATTCTAGAAAGAATAGAAATCTACAAAGATCAACACTTGGGAAAGCTCTAGTGATTTCGAGTGTTGATTGTGTGAATATTTAGCTTGAGATTTCTGCAGCGTTTCAGCTTGTAATTTGAGTTTCCCGTACCTTCTTTCTGGAATGACTTGAGGTATTTATAGAGAAGCATTTGTAATAGAGCCGTTGTATGTGTCAGGATGTGCAGAACCGTACACTGACATAATTATAGACGATGAGTTGAGGACAGGTTCCTCAGCCACAGCTCAAGTTGGACTTTGCAGGTCAAGCTTCCTATACCTCGAATTGTCTTCAGTCTTCTGTAATCTTCGCAAGAAATCTTCGAGTATTGGTAGAGCAGATTACATAGACAGATTACATAAAGGAACATTATGACAGGTTTGAGTAGAATAAGTACAAGGTTGCACTACCAACCTTGACCTTTACATAGCAACCTGTCCGGATTAAGCTTGACTGATCCAAACACGGAGACCAGTCTGTTCCATTTAAAATCTATTAAGTGTGGTTTCTAATAGCATTATCAAAACTTAGTTCAAAGAGAGAAAAGGTTCCCAACACTAAGTTTCAATGATGTTGGTTAGCTGCCCTCAATGTGTTGGTTTTAATTGATGAATTATATCTGCCCCTTCTCTGTTGGTGACTATGAAAGATTTGTTGTGGTTGCTGCCTATATGTGGTTGTTGCTCATGTGTGTGAACAATTCTGAATCAAACATGCTTAGTATGCTATTGCAATCCACTTAAAAGTAAAATAAAATGCACTATAACTTCAAAAAAGGAAGAATTTTACACCTTTTTTGACTAGCTAGTGCAAACATTGCCCCTTTGAGGTTCATAACTAGTGTAAAAAAGAGTTTCATAACTACTGCAAAAAACTTGCTTGAATTTTGCCCAAAAAGATTGCTTAGTCTGCACAAAAAGTCCTTCAAATCTTCACAAAAAATTGCTTCAAATCTGCACAAAATGTCCTTCATTTGCTTCACAGAAACTGCTTCAAATCAGCACAAAAAGTTCTTCTATTCTTTGCCTTAGAGTTGAAGACTCCCAAAAAGCTCTAGCAACCCAAATCTCCCTTGTATTCCCAATCTGTAGCCAATTTCCACAATGCCATTGATTTGTCATGCCTCAATCAAAAAAGTGATTGCTTCATTCACTAATTCCACCCCCACTTCTAGAGTAAGAGGTAATTGCCCTGTTCTGATGAGTGCATCCTCCCCCATATGTGGTAGCTTGAAATTGTTGTGGCCCTTAACCTTCAATATTTCAATGAGGCAGCTTTGAAGTGATAGGAAAACCTTGTTTAATGTTGCTGGGGATATGTTGTAGAAGGATTCCTTAACAATGTTCACTGGTTCATCTAGTGTAGTGCATGGCCTTTCATGTTGCAGAAACTGAATAACATTGAAAAACCCCAAGTCCAACACATTAGTGTCTGGAGAATTGGGTGGTTGTTGAACTAACTTCATGGTAAATCCACCCTCATTTGCTGCTTGTCTGAAATCTAGATCATCATCTTTGATATGAGGCTTAGCATTATCTTGCTGAATCTTAATGTGTCTGCTTGCTCCGACAAGCCATTTATGTCTTATGGCTGGCAGTATCTATTTACATTTCATGAAACAAATATGTCAGCATGTCATACAAGGTTATTTGGAAAAGTAAGAATTAGTAACCTCAGTTGCCCCTCCAATGATCAATGATGAAGTTCACTTTCTGAGATCAAGCATCCCTCCAAGTTCACCATCATTTTGTTTTAAACATTAATAAACTTGACTGAAGCATGCATTTTCCATTTATTCATAACATAAAACTGAATTAATATAACTTGTTGCTTGTATTGAATGTTGTTTTCAGAACTCTTTCATGCATCATTCTAACATCCAATACAAATAACTGATTTATTAATAGAGTTTATGCATGAAAAATAGGAAAAACACACCTTCTCAATCAATGCTTGTTTCATCACATCTCTAGTGATTGAGTCCATTGGTTTGTTGTAAGTTGTACCCCTCGCCCTTTGTTTAGAAGCTCTCTTAGCCACCACAGATTCTAGGAATGGCCAAATCCCTATTTTACCATCAAACAAGACTTCTCCATTTTTAGCAATTAGAGGTCTTGAAACAGCACAAAGGAACATGATTTTCCCTATGAATTTTTTATTTTGACAAAACCGATGTGGATCCTCTTAATCTGGGGCAAGATATTACCTGTGGCTGCCCTTTGTTATATAGAATCATTTCTCATCTATATGCACAATGTTGTGCATATTTGAGAATCTGATTTTGTTGAGGATCCTATCCAACTCTAAGGATTCCAAACTGAACCTAAGTCTCAAGAGCTTGTTATCTTGACTAAGTTGAGGCCTTAAACATGAAGTGTGAGCTCTTAATAGATGCATCTTAAACCATCTTTGGACTGTGGTTTTGCTCACACCCATTCTAGCAGTAGTTTTTCTTTGAGAGCTTCTTTCACTCTTAGGTATGGCTTTAAGCTTTGGATAATCAATAGGCTTTAGAATTCTTTTTGCTCTAGTTTTCTTACCTGAAACTGAATGTATGCCCTCATTCCTCTCCATCCGTGTTCTTGTAGCTTTCCACAGCCGAGATGCAGTGCCTCTTGTGATGGAGAATTTTGTTGCAACTTCCTTGAATGCACCATAGGCTAGTTTTCCATGGCTGCAAGACTGTAGCAGAAACTGCACAACTCTGTTTCTCTCCTCTGTGGAGAGTTCCTTATGCTTTCCCATGGTTGATTTTCTCTTTTTCAGAATTGAAGTTATAGTTTTAAAATTAAAAACTGAAATGGAGTTATGGACTTCTATTTATAGATTAGAGTTGATAGATTAGTTTTATGTACTTTTAGTTTAGGTGGGAATTTTGAATGTTTGATCTTGGCTGTAATTGGAGAGCCAAAAGTTTCATTTGGGCCCCATCTTTGGATTGAAGTGACATATGGAACTTAATTTTTTCAATGAATTTTAGTGTTTAATTTTCTGAATTCTCATCCAAAGTGCTCGAATTGAAGCATTGATAATAGTGTGTACATTTCAATTCACCCAGTAAGAGTTTAAACTGAAAAATATTATCCATTAATTTTCCAAAAAAAAATTAATTACTTAATTATTAATTACCTGAAAATGAAAAAAATATATTTTACATTTTCGTATTTTTTTTTATTTTAAATTAATTAAAATATTAATTATAATCCTAAGTCAATACACTTCTCAATTACCAAACTCACTTAAAACAATAAATACTCCTACCTTAATTCCCGTGCCGAAAAGAAGTGTATCAACTTCAAAAGACCGGAGGTAGTAGCTCCTTATAGTATAAAAAAAAAAACTAAAATATAAGGCGAAAAACAAAAAAACAAAAAAACATAAAGTCTACGTTTTTGGGGCCCATGAACACATATTCAGAACATTAATTCCAAAAAACCACCCCCTTCCCAAACATTTTTCAATTGTTTGGCAATATCATCGGGATTGATGTGGGGACCATTGTTGTGGCGTTTGCAGTGGTAGCATTCACGCGGGCTTCTTCTTCTTCGTCATCACAATCCTTGGTTCTCTTCTTCCTGGGGTCCAACATGAAGGCGAAAAGTTTGCCAGCTGGATCATCTTGGAGGGATTTCCAATAAACCATTTCTTTTTCGCTCTCATATGCCCGTAGCCTATCATGAAGGTCCAACAGATCAAAGAAAGATTTTCGCAAATAAGTAAGAATTTCGTTACAGAAAGTAAGAAGTTATGCAATTCCAACAACATAATTTGCAGAAAATAAGAAATGTTCAAATTCTTATCATGTGAATAAATTATAACTAACGAATCATGCATCAATCAAATAAATTTCCTAATTCTGACCAAGTAGACCATAAGAAAAAATACATTTGTACCAAACAACATTCTTAAGATAAGAATCTTCGAACAACATAATATGAAAAAGGTAGGAAATGCTAAGATTCCTACTATAATACCAAAATCTTATGAACCAGAATATAAAAATAAATATTATAGTTCTAACCATACAATATTCATAAGATAAGGAATGTTCAAATTCTTACCATATCCGGCTTATCGAGCAAATGAAGTTCTTCATGCTTCCAATCAACCTTGCACACAATTTACAAACATGACAGATAAGAAAATTATCCCAAAATGTAATCATAATGGTAAGAAATTAGCATTTTTAAACTAAAATCTTTATCTAAGGTCAGAATTTGACATATTTTGACCAACAACATCAAAAGAATTTGTGAAATGTCAGATTTTTACCAAATATCAATTTTCTTACCAAAGCATCTACAGAAATGTAAGAACAAACAATATTCATACCGAACGTTTCATAGACTGTGAGAATTTGATAAATTCTTACTAACGCGACTCAGTCATCTTCTCCAGCGTGTCATTCTTACCAACACGACTTAGTCATCTTCTCCGGTGTGTTTCTCCCTTATTTCTTCACCAAAATGAGAGAGCCACCCCTTCATCTCTTCATCTTTTCGAGGAGAACAAAGCCCAGTGGTCGATTACACCACAAACATTCAGATTTGGCAAAAAAATAATCCTAGATCTACAAAAAGAAACCCAGATCTGAAAAGAGAGAGAGAGAGATACTAAGGGAGGCAACATTGTGCAATCGCCGGTTTGCAGGCATCGCCATCGTCTCTGCGTCGAAACCCTAGCCCATCGAAACACCGGCGTCAGTTCGTGCTCTCTTCCTCTCTTTACTCCCAGCGGCCATGACAGAATCGGGCTAGGAGAAACGTGTTCGCAGTGGTGAGAAACGGCCGACAGCAGGACAGTTTGATGGGCGACGGCGCCGGGAATATCTAGGGTTTGTGAGAAAAGAGGGTGTTTAGTGTATTTTTGTGTGGTTTATATGGTTTGATATGAGTTTTTTTTCATATGTTTTGTTCGTTGTTATGTGTTCGTTTCGTGTGTTTTAGTTAAAGTTGGATTCGTGAGGACTTTTGGAAGAAAATAAGCAAACGATTGAAGAAATGAGTGAAATATGAAGATTAAATTTGGATGATATAAAAGCATAACATCGAAGAGGGGTTTGATACCAGTGCGTAGGAAAAAACGGAGGTCGATTCCGAGTTCGGACGAGGGAGATACGGCCGAAATAAAAAAGTCGCGCACAGCGGACTGCAGCTCGGACTTGGCGACCGCCAAGAGGGGTGAGCGGCCGCTCATGACGAATTTGAGAGATTATTTCCTTCTTTAACTAGGTTTTTGGTATCCTATATATATGTAACCTTTGGTAACGAAAAAAAACTTCTATTTTCAGCCTCTAAAACTCTAGATTAGTTTAGATTAGCTCTTAGATTTTTGCTTTGAAGATTGGAGTTTCGATTCAAGATTTAATTCAAGTTTAATTTAAGTTCTTTGTTTTTTTCTTTCGTCTTCGATTCGTAAGTTTAATTTATGCTCTTAGATTAATTTTATATGCTTTCTTTACTTGCTTTGGTTAATTGCTTTCATTAGTTTAGATTAATTTGCTAATATTAGATTTAATTGCTTTCTAGTTTCTTAGATTTATTTTCAAGCATGTTAAGATTTGTTTGCTCTAACTTAGATTTATTGCTTTCCTCTTAGTTTAATTCTTTATCCCGGATGACAGACGGGAGTTCTTTTATTTGCTCTAAATTGCTTTCTTTAATTTTAAATCTAGGTTAGATTTATTTGCTTTCTTTTAATTAAGTCTAGGATTTAATAATAAAACTAAAAACCCCAAATTCTTTACTTGCTTTCTTAGAGTAGATTTTATTTGCTTTTTGTTGCCACATAATTGATTACCTTGCTAAGTCTTTCTTGAGATTCAACATTGGGTTAACTTACTAGTTCTACGATAGGCCTAGTTCTATTGCTAGCACTTTTAGGTGAAACAATTTTTATTTCTTATTTTTTTATTTTTTTATTTTAACTAGAGCTTATGTAGGTACAAAGTACTAACTAATAGGTACCAAGATCATTTCTTCTATCTCCTTTCCCAATATTTTCTTTTTAAAGAACACTCCTCATATCATTCACAAGTTAATTCCCATCCCAAGGCTTTTTCAAAGAAAATTAGGTCTAAAATAGACCTCAAGGCTCAAAGGGGCTAACTAGGATAATATGAGTCAATTTGGACAAGGAAAAAGGATAAGAAGGGCTAAGAAAAATGGCCTAAGATCCTTTCTTCGTCATAAAACACACTATGTAATCTCAAGAGAGAAACCAGCGCAAGTTCTAGAGATAAAATTGCATGCTTAAAATTCACACTCAATAAAGAAATGACTATAGTGATGTAATAGTAAAAAAGGCTCAATTCTCACATAAAATAGGCTCAATGATCTATGTTCTTAAGAGGCTACAAGTCTACATTTACCAATCATGCTTAGCAAACAATGACATGCTTCACACTTCTTTTTCAAACAAAACCAAAAATCACATCATTAGCCCATTATCACAACTATCACTCATGCTTGAAATGACTCAAACAACAAGTTAAGACGCAAAACAAAAGGATTAAACATGCTTCACAAAACAACATTAACACATAAAACAAAACATAAACACATAAAACATTACTAAAAGTTTCTAACCCCTCCCCCACACTTAAATCAAGCAATGTCCTCATTGCACCAAAAATAAAAGAGAAGGAGTTTAGAAAACTTCACAAAAACGACGACACAATTGGCACCAATCTTCACGAGTCACATGAACTCCAAAGCTAAGTACCTACACAACACAACAAAGCACACAAAAGCATAATATCCATTAACACAAAATAATAAAACCAAAAAACATACGAAAAATAAAAGAAAGAACAACACAAAGTTACCAAACTCATGATGGAGAGGGATTGGAAGAACCTTTTCAAATATAAGTGAACAAGAGCTGGCGGTCGCCAGGTAGGACTGGGCGGCCGCCAAGTACCTGATGCGGAAATTCCTTACTTTCCTACAAAAGAAAAATGAAAAATTAATGATACAACTAAAAAAAGAAAAAAAGAAAAATACCATAATCGTGGGTTGCCTCCCACGAAGCGCTTGTTTAACGTCATTAACTCGACGCATTAAGCATTTATCAACCAAATCCAGTCACAGCTAGCAACGTGCCAAATCCTATGGTGTCTTTTGTAGTCTTCATGAGCTTGGAAATTTTATTGACCACTCCCGACCCAAATTTGGGCTCTTCCTCCACTTTGGCTCGAAAATCGAGGATTGACTCATCTTCAACTCTAAAAAAAAAAAAAAGAGTTGAATAAGAGCATAAGTAGGTAGAAAGAAAAGATGAGATTGTAATTGTGCTTAGTTATGTTTCGAGCTTTATTGTGATATGACTTGAAGTAATGTGGGGGAGGATTGAGTGTGAAATGAGAGTAAAAAGAGAGTGAATAAGCCTTTGGGGTTGTTAACTCACTTTAGCCAAATTTCCTTACCTACCAAAGAGCCTACATTACAACCAAAAAGAAAGTCTTATTTGATCTTTGTCTTGAGCACACATTTAAGTAGTGGAGAGGTGAGACGATATGTAAGCATATGGTAGACAATTTGTGTGAATTGAATTGAGTGTTTCTTTGTCCTAATCTAAACACTTGAGATATGAGAGTTCACTTTCACATTTATACCCATGTCGTGAGGATTTGTGTTCAAGAGGTTAGAAGTTGAAACTTGTTATGACTTGCTTAGTGAATGGTGAAGTGCTTTGCATGGTGTATCTTGTTTTTGGAAAATTTCTGAAGCCAAAGTCATTATCACTTCTTAAGTTCATGTTTTGTAAATGGTTTGAATGATTTTGCTCGAGGACAAGCAAATGAGTAAGTGTGGGGGATTTATTTAGTGTATTTTTGTGTGGTTTATATGGTTTGATATGAGTTTGTTTTCATATGTTTTGTTCGTTGTTATATGTTCGTTTCGTGTGTTTTAGTCAAAGTTGGATTCGTGAGGACTTTTGGATGAGAATGAAGAAAAGGAGCAAACGATTGAAGAAATGAGTGAAATGTGAAGATAAAATTTGGATGATATAAAAGCATAACGTCGAAGAGGGGTTTGATAGGAGCGCGTAGGAAAAAACGGAGGCCGATTCCGAGTTCGGACGAGGGAGATACGGCCGAAACAAAAAAGTCGCGCACAGCGGACTGCAGCTCGGACTTGGCGACCGCCAAGAGGGGTGAGCGGCCGCTCACGACGAATTTGAGAGATTATTTCCTTCTTTAACTAGGTTTTTGGTATCCTATATATATGTAACCTTTGGGGAACGAAAAAGAAATTCTCCTCACTTATTTTCAGCCTCTAAAACTCTAGATTAGTTTAGATTAGCTCTTAGATTTATGCTTTGAAGATTGGAGTTTAGATTCAAGATTTAATTCAAGTTTAATTCAAGTTCTTCATTTTTTTCTTTTGTTTTCGATTCGTAAGTTTAATTTATGCTCTTAGATTAATTTTATATGCTTTCTTTACTTGCTTTGGTTAATTGCTTTTATTAGTTTAGATTAATTTGTTCAAATTAGATTTAATTGCTTTCTAGTTTCTTAGATTTATTTTCAAACATGTTAAGATTTGTTTGCTCTAGCTTAGATTTAATTGTTTTCTTTATTGCTTTCTTTTCAATTCATACCTAGATAGATTTATTGCTTTCCTCTTAGTTAAATTCTTTATCACAGGTGACAGATGAGAGTTCTTTTATTTGCTCTAAATTGCTTTCTTTAATTTCAAGTCTACGTTAGATTTATTTGCTTTCTTTTAATTAAGTCTAGGATTTAATAATAAAACTAAGAACCCCAAATTCTTTACTTGCTTTCTTAGAGTAGATTTTATTTGCTTTTTGTTGCCACATAATTGATAACCCTGCTAAGTCTTCCTTGAGATTCGACATTGGGTTAACTTACTAGTTCTACGATAGACCTAGTTCTATTGCTAGCACTTTTAGGTGAAATATAGGGTTTGAGAATTTTTGAAATGGGGGTCTAGTATCTTGCGTAATGAGGGAGAAAAAATGGGAAGGGGACAAAAAATGGGGATAAATTGGGGGGGGAACTAAATTTGGGGTTGAGGGGGTATTTTAGGCCCATTTCTTAAAAATTGGGCAAAAATTGTGTAAAATTATGTGGTGGGTAGATTTTGTTTTTTTATGCTCTAAAAGGGCATATTAATTGTTGACTCTAACAACTATTGCATGAATAAAATATATTTTCCTTCTACATTCTTAATAGAGGAAATACCCAAAAATAATCATTTTGATAATATAAAGATAAACTTTAGCCACCAATAAAAGAACATGTAAATTTTAGCCATTTTTATTATGCAATGACATACTTACCCTTTTGTATATATGAATTGAGTTTTAAAGATTCTTTTGGGTTTCTTTGTATGTTTGTTTAAACTTGAAATTGAATGATTATATGCTCTTATACGTATTCATAGATGCTTATAAGATCAATTTATTAGTTAATATTGCTCCAGATTATGTTTGTGATTGTAAAATCAAACTTAGATTTTTCTGTTCTTAAATACACGACCACGACGATTACATGACCACTGGTCGTGTAAACGTGGTCGTGCATTTCGGTGGTCCGTTAACAAGAGGGCCAACATGCAATGCACAACCACAATTACAAGACCAATCGGTCGTGCAATAGTGGTCGTGTATTTTGGTGGCCCCATGTTTGTGCTGCACCGCAGAGAATTACACGACTGGGTGGTCTTGTATTTGCGGTTGTGTATTCACTGTGTGGGGGTAAAATTGTAAAAGTGGCTAAATGATCACCACTTTTCGTAGCAATGCAATAATATCGAAATACGTATATTTTGAGTTGAACCACAATGATTGTTTAACGAGAGTATTCTAATTAGTAAAACGTGAACACCTAAACACTATCCAAGCGACATATTCAAATGAGTTGTTTTTGATTTTTCTATGATTAAACAAATAAATCAAAGTAACTAAATAAAACTTCAAATATAAAACTCAATTAGCAAGCAATGATCAAAGAAAGTAGGTTCCAACTATACTTTAACAATCACTAATCACATATGCTTGGGTACTTGCTTTGATTAACCAATTTAATCTAACTCCGTAGGGAAATTCTCAAAAGATATCCAATTACCCTTTTCTCAAAGTGTTAATGGAAGTGGATTAATCCTAAACATATCTCCTACTTAGACTCAAGGTGTAGAATCAATTCCAAATAGCCCATTTATGTTCTTAAACTTCCTATTAATAAGAATTATTAATCATGTGTTAATTTGATTCCAAGTGCCCAAATCAAAGCCTCCTAAGTATTTGATCAAACACATTGTAGGTAATAGTAGTGGCCAATTACTACTACAATTTAATTCAAGTCCCAAATCACACAAACTATGGAGTAGAAGGCTAAATCAACAACAATTACCCAATCATATGCTGTAGATCATGCATCCATATAGTTGAAACCAAAATGAGATTAGCTAGACATAATTAAAGATAATCCACCATAGAAATGAAGAGAAAATATTAAAATAAGCAAACACTATTAATTTGAGGAAGAAATGTTGGCTTGATCTTCAAATCTTCACCTCCAAGCTTCCTCTTGAATACAAAATTAACTAAGGAAAAGTAGAGCTATGTTAAGGTTCTAGGATTAGTTAGGATGAAAAAGGATCCCCAATTCTAGCTAAAACTTGCTATTTATAGTCTAAAGGTGAGAAAACTACTAAAAATCCAGAAAATATAAAAACGTGTTTTGGTGGAAAAGTTATCGAACCGGCTACCCATGCACGTGGGTCGCCGGAAACGGCCCCGAAAATAGGTATAATTTGGCCACCCACGGCTCCTCCCGGCTACTCAAGCATGGGTCATCGTTTTGGACTGCACTTTCCGGCTACCCACGGCGGCTACCCATGGCTCGACAAAATAACACTAAAAACGGGCTCCTTTCTAGCTACCCACCGTGGGTAGCCATTTTGGTCTCCTCCTTCCATTTCCTTTGTTTTTGCCCTGATTCTCAATTCCTTTCGTATTCATCACATTTTTTGAGTCTCTATCTTCAAACCATGACACAAACTTCACCGTTTAAGCTCCCAAACCTACAAAAACCAAAAAAAACACGAGAAACACAACCAAAATACGAAACACGAGCAAAATGCGACACAAACACAAATAAACAACCACAAAACATGACTCCAAACAAACTAAAAAAGAACACAAAATTCGGGTTTATCACTAAAATTTACATATTTCTTTATTGGCGGCTAAAATTTACCTATACTTTATCAAAATGATTATTTTTGGGTTTCCCCTTCTTAATACTCCCCTAAAGATGGGAGGAAATGAAATGCAACTCATCTTGCCAAACAATGCAGCAAAAACATTAAGACTTGAGCCACCAAACTGGATTCGTAGAGATTACGATGAAGAGATGACAGGTGGAGTAGATGATGCAGGAGGAACATCCATGAAATTGGAAGAAGCTCATGAACACATGAATGTGAACATCTTGATTCTAACTCCTCTTTAGTAGAAACACCATCTTGAAGTGAGGATGCCTTGATGAACAACCAATCAATAGAGATGCAAAAAATTCTCCAACAAACCATCAAACTTTCACACAACAATTCCACAAAATCATAACTAACAATCAAGGCTGAATGTATTCATAATTTGAGCCAATCACCATCACATGTCAATATAATACCCAAATTAAACGAAAATATGAATTGTCATAGCTAATATGCACTCCCCCTTACCATGAAGGCTGTAAAACTAGAGAAAATCCAACCACTAGATACAAACCATTATACACTTCAAATAGAACCAGTAATTATAAAATCAGCAACACAAATGCTGAAACAAACTCCAAATGATTTGTAGACCAGTAACTAAAAGATAAGAGATGATTTGGATAGAGTAACTATTTAACCCAAATGTGTACTCTAGGTTCTCGCAATAGTAGGAGATCTATCGTAGATGAATAAGCTAACCCAAGTCGAATCTTGTGAAAAACTTAGCAGGGCTTTTCAATTAAAAGTACTAACGCAAAACAAGAATTAAAAATATCCTAAACATTCTAATCAAGGAATTTTGAGAATTGAACTAAGAATTAAAACAGAAATAAACGTAGAGAACACCAAGAATTAAAGGCTAGGATTCAGAATATCTTCCGTCAATAATTCAAAATCACGCATGCACTTATTCATTCATAAAAAATTCTTAAGAGTTGCTTAATTAATAACTTTTGTATTCATATTTAAGCCGTAACCATAACTCTCGTATTCAAGTTACACAAATAAGAATTCAATGAAAAACAAACAAGCAATCGATTCATACGTAACCGATGTTGATTAAACCTCAATCCAATACTAGAATTATATCCCAATCTCAACTAGTATTTAATAAATTCAAACTGTGATCAAGCGTCCAAATTAAGCAAGTGCAATTTAATCAACGAGCACGTAGTAAATCATGAAATTCGATTATTGATTTTTGATAATCTGAATCCTATAAGAGAATTTAGTAACTCATAATCATTAAAGCAATCGAAGACAAGAATTTCATACGAAGAAAACTTACCATGAATTGCAAAACAAATCTGAGATCTAAATCCACAAGTTCAAGTCTCAATCTTCACTGAATTATCCATAGCAGTTTCAGAGTAATACGCTGTGAAAAAAATTCCTTTTAAAACATCCCCTAACCTCTGATATATAGTTCCCTACTTAAACTAAAAGATAAAAACAGAATAAAACAAGACAGTTTTTTTTTTTTCGCCGGCAGCGATCGCGGCAAGTCCAGCAATCGCTCTTATGCCATTTTTCATTCTTTTCCTTGCTTTCTTCATTACTTCTTCTCCTTACTTCCTTTCATTTCCCTTCTTCTCTTCATTTCTCAACAATTCTCGAATCTTCCTCTAAACACCTATCAACAACAAAAACAAGACGAAGAATGGTAAAAACCAACTAAAAAAAATAGAATCAAACTAGAAATCCTAACATAAAATGAAACAATTATAACCTAAACAGTAACCAAGAGAGATCAGACTTGAATCACATAATTCCAGAGATAGATTTGAAACAACCGATGAAACACGGCTAAAGACAGAGAGTAACAGATATTTTTCAGAGAGGAAAATACAATCGTAACTCACGATCTTGGAGAACAAACTGAGAGAGAGGCTTAGATTCTCACATGAGATCCAGCCAAAAACTCCAATCAATTATAGATTGGGAAACAAACTTGAACGAGAGAAATCGCAACACACGATTTAGAGAAATTCACAACTCGTAAAATAGACAAGAGATATAAGATCCACACGGATTTGAGAAAGACAACCAATCATAGGTTAAAACAGACAAATTAAAAGGGAGAGATTATCTTAGATCAGAGAAAAATCATCCGAAACCAATGGATCAGAGATAGAGAGAGAGAGAGAGAAAAATCGCAACTCGCAATTTTGAGAAATTTTCATAACAGAGAGAGAAATCAAATTTGCAACTCACAAATTTTAAATCAGAGAGACAAACTTGAATCAACATATATCCAAAAGAGAGATGATAAAACAACCAATCATAGGTTGAAATCGACAATGAGAGATATAATCGGTAAAAACCGAAGAGAAAAAAGAAGAGAAACCAGAAATTCACATCGAGATGGAGATTAAAAAACTTCTGAACAAGAGATGCAACAAATATCGCAATTAATAGCAGAAACTAGACAAAGACAGATTCAATTGAAGAACAAGAAGAAACCTGAAGTTGAAACAGAGAAGATGCAGCTGTTGTGGCTTCTCCGAACAAAACCAAGTCGGTGCAGATCAGAAATCCATCACCTAAACTGAGACCATTAGACCAGAAAATTGAAGAACTCTATAAGGTAGAATCAGTGGATAATCTCTCGATGAAACCATATCTGAACTATTGCGATGGATAAAATCAAACCAAAAATTTTTGCAGAGGAAAAACGATAAGGAAGAGAAAAAAGGAACACAACGGAAACCTTGCTATTGGTACCATGTTGAAAATATGAAATCGACATATTGCAAAGAAAAATGAAAGAGGAATTGCATAAAAGAAGAGGTAGAGAAGAAGATGGAATTTAGGGAAATATTCTTTCATTAGCTATATTGTGGAAAAAGTTATATCCAAAATACAAGAGAAATGCTACTATTAGGATATATTGTTAAGGGAAAACTTGGATTCAATTATGTTTTGATTGGATTCAAAACCTTCATAGAATATTTCCTTTATTATCTTTGATGATCCAGCTCAAGTTACAATGTATATTTTAATGTATTAGAAGAGCTTGCTTGTTAGGGAGCTCTCATCTTAAGTGTAACTTTAGAGCGTTTAGGTGAAAACGCATGTCTGAAGGAAAGCTAAAGAGCTTGTTTGAAGGAAAGCCAAAGCGCCTGTCTGAAGGAAAGTCAAAGCGTCTGTCTGAAGGAAAGTTAAAGCGTCTATCAGGACCAGAGCGCGCTTCCAAAGCCAAAGCGCACTTCCAGTTCAAAGCGCCTTTCAGGACCAGAGCGCGCTTCAGGTCAAAGCGCCTTTCAGGACCAGAGTGTGCTTTCAGAGCAAAGCGTCCGCAGCAAAGCCACATGGAAGCAGAGCGACTCAACAGCTCGAAGAGCATGCTTAACTTAAAGCGTGAATGAGCTCGCTTTCATCACGCAAAGTGTCTCCACTCTTAGCCGATTGAGCTTCATTATTGAAGCAGTCAACTTGAACGAGAGCGTCTGACAAGTAGGTCAGAAGTGACAGCTGCCAGACCACGTGTCCGCTTAGGATTGCTCGACGGACTGTGATATGTCTAATCGCCGAATTTGCAGGGCTAGGCTCCACTAGTCAACGGCTATCTTCCTAGGACTGTGCTCTATCAAGGAAGAATTCAAATTCAAATTAGACAAGTAAAGAACACGCACTCTATCTCTCCAACGGATAGATTAGTGTCCCTTACTATAAATAGAAGGTTCAAGCTACATAGAAAAATGGTAGAGAGAGCAAGCAAAAAAGGTAGAAACCATCCGACATCTCTCCCAAAAGATCTTAGGATCTCAACCTTCTAGATTATCAATAAGGCTTCAACTTCTATATCCATAAGCCTTAGAGAGAAATCCTAGCCTTCTACATTATGCTTCATTGTAAAAGGATTTCTTATTTGTTGGAAACTATACGAACCCAAACCCAAACCTAATTTGAGAGTTTAGTTTGTAAAGGTTGTAAGGCTCGTGAGTGCCTATCGCATAAACTCATAGGCTCGTGAGTGCCGATGGTATAAACTCACATAGGCTCTTGGGTGCCCATTGTAAACCCCAAGCTTTGAGTGAAGTTCATCACTGGGTGAAGGTGATGAGAGTGGATATAGGAGCGTAACCTCCGAACCACTATAACTCTTGTATTATGCGCTTTACATTTTTTATGCTTTGATTTATTGCACACACACACGCGCGCTCTAAGTGATAAATTGTTTTAAGTGCAAGATAACTAAAGCGAGTATAATAGCTCACCACATTCCGCACCACACACTCGCCAAGCGAGAAGCTTTGAAAGCGTGAAACACTTTCAAAGCGTCCCGCGTAGCAAGAGGCTGAAAAACGAAAGAGAAGTTAAACACTTCTCAACACACGTATTCACCCCCCCTTCTACGTGTGTTACTCGCTATCTTTCGGGACCAACAAGTGGTATTAGAGCAGGGGTTCTAACTGACCTCTGTTTCTGTATACTGGTAGCGTGAAAGCATTATAGTAGGTCTACCTGAACTGATCTTTCTAAAATCTTGCATTAAAACCTCACTTACTGCATCTTGCATATACTAATAGATCTTCAAGTATGTCCACAGTGAAGCTTTCTCAGTACTCAGTTAAAGATTTCTCCACATGGAAATTTCGCGTGGAATCACATCTCAACTCAATTCACAGCCGCATGTGGGAAGTGATGGAGCGTGGACCTATCACTGGACTAGAGTGTTTGGATAATGTTGCTCGCAATATTATTCAAATAACCATCTCCGATGCTCACCTACCTCTCATCATGAAGTGTAAATCTGCCAAGGAAATGTGGGAGACTCTTAGCTCGTTTTCCTAAGGCTCGGAGAAGATCAAGGAGCATAGGCTCTCGGCACTCTTGCAAGAAGTCAACGATCTTGCAATGAGGAGGAATGAAAGGATTGAAATGTTTGAGACCCATGTCTTGAACTTACTTGAAGCCGTAGGCTGTCTTGGAAAAGATCTCTCTCACAAGGAAGCTAATAAGAAGATCATCTGCGCTCTTGACTGGAAGTGGTAAAATATAAATGAAATATTTTTATCCACCAAGGATCTTGGAGCGATGACTCCGGAAACACTCTTTTCTGAACTCAAAGCGATTGAGTTCGATTTGAAAGAGCGACCGGGAATAGCTCAAGTTTCCCGCTCTCAAGACAAGTGAGAGAAGTTCAAAGCACGCGTTGAAAGTACATCCAACGCTTTAACTGCAAGAGCGTCAATGAAGCGTCCCTCTCAAAGCGTGAGCGTCCCTCTTGATGCTTTCACAAACTCAGACGATGATGACCAGACGAGTTTGTGAAATAGAGTTGGAGATTGCTTTTCCATTATTGTCTTCCTAAGAATATATCAAAACCTGGCAAGCAGTATATGCAGTCCATGGAGAATGTCTCGCTGATTGTTAGGATATCAAGTTAAGGGGGAACCATCAGCTCGAGAGGAAATTATCCTAAAGCATCTTCTTGGATCTTTAGCATTTCTCGCTTCTCTTACGCTTTGAAGATCCCCGCCTCAACCCTCAATAATGCAGTGATCTGCCTTCCGTGAAGCTTTCAAGTGTATCTCTAATCCTCAAAGTCTTTCAGAGCTCCATTGGAAGAGTCGTTTTATACCTTGATAGTTGGTATCAAATCATTGTGGTTTTCGATGATACCAAAAAGGGGGCAAGATGTGAATGAAAAATACCATCTCATGGTGAGGGGGAAGGAGCGAGGAAACATTGAAGAAATTGAAGATTTGAGTGATGTTCAAGTGGAAAAGAAAATCTTTGACATCCAAAGTGCCTATCTCACCGCCCGTAAGTTTATAGGATGTTTTATTATTCATTCGGGTTTTGGCATCATCAAAAAGGGAGAAATTGTTAGGATATATTGTTAAGGGGGAACTTGGATTCAATTATGTTTTGATTGGATTCCAAAACCCTCATAAAATATTTCCTTTATTATCTTTGATGATCCAGCTCAAGTTATAATGTATATTTTAATGTATTAGAAGAGTTCGCTTGTTAAGGAGCTCTCATCTTAAGTGTAACTTTAGAGCGTTTAGGTGAAAGCGCTTGTCTGAAGGAAAGCCAAAGCGTTTGTTTGAAGGAAAGCCAAAGCGCCTATCTGAAGAAAAGTCAAAGCGTCTATCAGGACCAGAGCGCGCTTCCAAAGCCAAAGCGCGCTTCCAGTTCAAAGCGCCTTTCAGGACTAGAGCGCGTTTCCAGGTCAAAGCGCCTTTCAGGACCAGAGCGTGCTTTCAGAGCAAAGCGTCCGCAGCGAAGCTACATGGAAGCGGAGCGATTGAACAGCTCGAAGAGCATGCTTAACTTAAAACGTGAATGAGCTCGCTTTCATCACGCAAAACGTCTCCACTCTTAGCTGCTTGAGCTTTAGTATTGAAGAAGTCAACTTGAGCGAAAGCATCTGACAAGCAGGTGAGAAGTGACAGCTGCCAGACACATGTCCGCTCAGGATTGCTCAACGGATTGTGATATGTTTAATTGCCGAATTTGCAGGGCTAGGCTAGTCAACGGCTATCTTCCTAGGACTGTGCTTTATCAAGGAATAATTCAAATTCGGATTAGACAAGTAAGGAACACGCACTCTATCTCTCCAACGGATAGATTAGTGTCCCTTACTATAAATAGAAGGTTCAAGCTACATAGAAAAATGGTAGAGAGAGCAAGCAAAAAAGTATGGCTTGGGTAGTGCAAAACAAATATTACTACTACTTTATATATTAGTATCATATTCTTTTAGAATATGTTTATACATTATCTGATTCCTATAAAAGTTCGAATAAAGCTGATAATTACAAACGAATAAGTTGAACAATGTAAGAGAATTTAGTCTCTACATTTTCAAATATACATACTTATATGGTTTATATAAAATTTCAGATATCAATACATATATTTGAATAAATTTCAAAGGAAGAAATTAAAGGATAAACTAGAAAAGATGGCGCAACCTTCAACATTAACAAAATCTAAAAAAATAAAATAAAATAACGAACGGCAATCGTTATCTGCCAAATTTCCTGTGCATAAATTTTCCACTTCCATCAGCGCGTAACATAGCAGGCGTAACAAAAAGAAAAAACACTTGAGCAACTGGAATGCTTCTTGAATAACATAAGAATATGGATAAAATGGTTCAGAGTAATGTGATTCTTATAATAAAATACTACTGCTACGTATTAAGGATCTCAAACCCCTCATTCCCTCACTAATCTTATAATAACACTCCTCCTTTAATTTGCAAGCACAAAAGAAACGCAATATAAAACCATCTACACCTATGATTACTATTTGAGTTCGTTATACAGAAAAAAAAAAATAATACGTACCATGACTCACTGCAATAAATCCTTTGTTGAGCAATTTGTAAATATGAACGATGTCCTTCCCAATAGAGAAATTTTAACAGCTAATCAATCAAATGCAAACACAACTGGCACATCAACCAAACAAAGACAAATAATAGATAGAAAGAGAACTAATCTGATTTCGAAAGAGCAACTCAAAATTGGGACTGAGAAACTTATTTATATATATAGTTTCAAAACATTTGAATTCAAAATTTTAAAATGGCAAGACACCGTCTGATTCACGCTTACCAAATGCCGCAGCAACAACTTTTCATAGTAGTAAATGCACAACAATTTTGTAAATAAAAAACAGAAAAAATCTACCACTGAAAGAAAGATGGCATAACCGATTTTCTAAAAGATGAATGAACAACACTGTAATCGAATCTTGATATCCTGGTGTACCAATACATTAACAAAAACCATAAGAGAGAGAAAATGTGATATTAGAGGCGAATAAATAGTGTTATGTAATTTGAATTTCATAAACTGCAAATCGAAGAGATAAATATAAAATCGAAAAAAAATGGGGAGAAATGGGTGAAAATTTGCATACCTAATACCTAAACTGGTGCTTGGTATCTTAATTGAGGATTTTATCAACGGCGATTGATCTTCCGGTTCTTGTTGCTCATTCTAGGGACAGAAATATCTGGAAGAAGAAAAAGAATTGATTGCATCGAATGGCGTGTAATAGAAATTGAAGAGGCCGCATGATACTGAAGAGGTTGTATCGGGAAGAATAGATGCATTGGGAAGTGTCTAAATCTCATCAATAAATATAATAAACATAAAAAACAATTATGACTCTTGAATAAAAAAACAATTAAATTATAATATTCTGGAAGAAAGTGGACATTTGGGCGGGAAAAAATTTGACTCATGTTTTCTGTTATTATATATATATATATATAATAGATAATAGATTTATTCTTAAAATGCTAGTCAAATGCTCAAAGTCAATAGCGTGTTTTGAGTTTTTATTCGTGTGAATACCTATAAGTAGACATTCTCATAAGACAAAAGTCTTTTTTGGCCAATAATAAGTAAATGATCTAATTTTAGCTCTTTTTGACATGAAATGACACTTATACCCTTAATGAATTTCATTAATAAAATAAAACAAAAATTTTAAACGTACAACCTCGTTGCCAAAATCGTGTTCGTGTGCATGATCACACTTATTTCATTCGTGTTCGTGTGCAAGAACACAAACACGCTTGTATTGTTCATGATCGTGTACACGAACACGAACGAAAGCGATCATGAAGTCGGTGTGGGTGCTGTAGCAAAGTGTGTGTGTGTGTGTGTGTGTGTGTGTGAGAGAGAGAGAGAGAGAGGGAAGAACATACATGGCCAAATCCAGCAGCTTCGAGTGCTCCGGACCATTAGTAACGACACCGTTGGAGAGCTGCTCCGAGCAAGCTAAATTGAAGTCCACTGCGATGAGGTTTGGAGGTCGGATTTCTTCATACGCAACTATATTTTCACTTCTTTCGGTTGCTCTGTCAGCAGAATCGAGTGGTACATCACCGTTTTTAGCTTAATTATGTTGGAAATTATATCAAGCCTCCGTTGAAGAATTTTATCGAACAGTTTGCGTACACCAACAACCTCGCTCTGGTTTGTTCCAACAGAGCTCTGATTTCCTTCAACTTCGCATTGTTCTCGAGAAATCAAAACCACGAAGCACTAGAAACTTCAGATTTGGTAACGTCGCCTCCTTCAACTTCTAGCTCTTCCTCATTTGAGCTCTTCAAATTGAAGTCTCTGTTCGTTACCGAGCACGATTCAATGTACGAAACTTCCATAGCTCCATCGATTCATCATGATTTCTGCTCGCATTCTTAAATCTCTTCCTATAATATCATCTCATAACAATTCTCTCAAACTTGTCGCGAATTTGCGGTTGATTTAGGTTGCTAACTGTCAGAAGATGTGAATCCTCGCCGGGAAACACAACAACAAGTGAGATGTGAAGCCGCTGACGGCGAGAGAGCTGAGATCGGACTGTCGTCAAACTCCGATAAATCTTCTCATCGGACCGTATTCCGACTGCTTCAATCGGCGGCTTCGTGGAGGAGGTGGAGGAATTCTCGCGGCGGCTGAGTTTTTTCAATTTGGGAATTTCGTGCCCTTGATTTTTTGGCTCAGTGAGTTTCTTCTTCTTTTTTACCTTTTTATATATTTTTTTTCTTTTTCATTTTATATTTTTTAATGATTAGTAAGGGTACAATTGGTAAATCAAGTAAGAAATGGCTAAAATTAGACAATTCTTTTATGGTTGGCTAAAAACGACTTTTATTGTATCATATTGGCTATTTTAGGGTTTGACTCTTTTTATTTTCCTAATTTTGAAATCTGAATCTTTCTCCCTAGTACAGAACTCACACTCACGGAACATCTACACAACCCTTTTATAATTTATATTTATTCAAAATTTATGTTTTTATGCTTGTGAAATGGTGACAATTGAGATCTCAAAAAAAAAAAAAAAAGTAGACAATTTATATATTCATTTGGTGTATTTGCATTTATTTTTAGGGTGAAAATCAGGCTAAAAATAGAATTAGATTTTGGCTTTTGTCGATTTAAGTATAAACCAACTAACCGACCGGTGGGCCATCGGGTCGGTTTGGGGGTCGGTTGATTTTCATTTACGGTCGGCCGGCAGTCAAGATTTGAGCCGACAGTCGGTTAGTCAGTTGGTAGAAAATTGGTTGGTCGGCCGGGCCGACCAATGCTCACCCCTACTTGATGACGATGCTAGTTATTTTGATGATTTGCAAGGAATAATAGTGTAATAATTTTTTTTATATGTTTTTATATTTATATTTAATATTGCCCAACATGTATAAGAACAAAAAAAAAAAAAAAAAAAAAAAAAAAAAAAACTCAAAAACTAGTAAAACTGAATTATATATATAAATCGTCTCAAAGTATTCAAATAATTTGATTCTACTATTCTAAACATCACAAAGTATACATATACAGAAGTTGTACAAAATCTCAATACTACATAATAAGAGTGATCTTTCTATTCGTTAAAAAAACCTAGATGAAAAGTTGTGACATGCTAGATGATATAATCTGATCCATCTTCTTCATCCTATTTCTCACACAACAAAAAAGAGTCCTATATATAACAAGCAACAAGCTTCGGTTGTTGCAAAACTATTATCTTCTTTAAGTTTATACCAAAGTCTGCAAATATACAAAAATATGAATAATATTAAAAGTTGACAGCAAATACTTAAAAGTAGTATTATTCTCGGATACTGTATTTGAAACAAACTTTCTATATTGACGAAAGAAGTACTATAATTATCATTCTTCTAAATCTACTCCTACAGATGCAAGGATAAATTCCTTCAAAATTATCAGAAATAACTAGTAAAATGCACATATTAACTTAGCCAATTAACTGCATTCATTTGTGAAAAAACAAGACATTAATTGAGGATCTTCATTCTAGATTTTCATCTTATTTGCAAGAATCACAATCAATTTTCACTCCATGTATGAAGTTCAACTCATTTTCTTTTGGAGGCTTTTCATAACTTCATAAAATCAGCTTCCTTGTGATCTTGCACTACTGTAACAAAATGTTAGAAGATCAATTCTTTTTGTAAAAAAAATCCATAATCACTTTAATTGGCCTATTGAAAATAAAGAAATAAAATACATACACTGATCAAAAGTATATTTCTATAGTCGAGGGCAGAGGCCAGCAGCTGAATCGCATCTGCATACCTAGCCATGGACAATTTAGCTAGGAGGTCTCAACTTTACTTGGACTTTCTCAAAATGTAATTAAAATCTCCCTAGAGTGTATCAAATACTCCTATAGAAAGATTCCTTCCTTTTAAAACACTGAAAGCAAAATTGTAACTTATGACTATACATATTAACTCACCTAAATCAAACTATATAGAGTTCGTGTCTAGAAAGACTATTATATCATCAAGAAGTAAGAGTATGCATACTATTTCCAGCATATGCAACTGCAAAACTAACAAAATTGAAAGACCAGATCACTACAAAAATACGCGTTTTAGCGACTGAATTAACGTTCATTAGTGTTCTATGAAGCCAAATATGATTTCTTGCCTTAAATACGACGATGCATACAAAGTACAACCACCATGATTCCTATTAATGCAAAAAAAAATTAAAAAAAAATACTACACATATAATTAGGGAAGGTAACTCGTGAGCTACTGGAATCTCATCTTGATATATGTTCATCCAAGTTTGTTTAGTTAAGCTTGTTAAGACACTACTCGGCTTCTTAGCATGTGAGCAAACTCCATGACACGTGACATGTATGTATAACATTGAATAATAATCAAATATTGTTTGGTGTTACGTTTCTCCTACTCCATTGGTACCATTGGTATCAACAATCTCCATGTATTATGAACATCAGCATTTTACATATGACTTATATCAATCTATATGAAGAAGATGGAACACAATTTGTATGATAAAATGATTATAAAATATGCTCATTACCTAATCTGATTCAGATGAGAGACGCCAGCTAATGCCTCCGATTAAATTGTTCAGTGCGTGAGAAGCCATAGCCACAACTATGCTTGATGACAAACTTGTAGCACAACCATACACAACTCCAACAAAAGTTGCCCTGTCAAAGGTTTCAAGAATTACACGTCAACTTACAATAATACACAATGTGTTTCTAATTAACACCATGTAAGTTCTATTTTCTGTGTCTTTTGTTTCCCTAAGAACATTTTTTCATCAAGGACTTGCTAACTTATTTTTATTATAGAAATATATGAACATGATTCTTACATAATGATTTACATAAAGCATCAAAAGTATAAAATCACGGGGTTTCTGTAAAGTTATAATGAATATACCAGACTGCAAATGAATATTTTCGGCCACTTCCAACATGTAGTACACCAAATAATGCAGCAACTGCAAAAATACTCATCCCATTAACGCCAAAGAGAGGCAACAATGCACCACGGAAGAGGAGTTCCTGCTCAATTCCAATAACTTGGAAATTTTAGTTCCAAGAAAAACAGTTATTCCTATATAGAACTTATTTCCAGGCTATGTAAAGAAGTATCTGGCGTCACAAATTTCTACCTCACTAATACCAGGTAAAAATGCTACGAACAAGTAATCGAGAGGCTCCAAGGAAGTAAGGACCTGCAATTCAAGAAGAAAGGATCAATGCTGTAATAGTTACTCATATCTATGGGTGTCAACAGTGCAGAAATGGACTAATACATTACGACAACTTTCAGGCTGTCAAAACTGATTTATAAGCCTAAACATACTAGTACTCGTTATAAAAGAAACCAATGAATTGAGGAATATACCTGCCGATTAGCTGCTTTACTAGACTCTGCAAATTCGGGCCATATCTTCAGTAGCAAGAAACGACATGAAGATACCAAAATTACAGATCCCATAATCAACCCGAAATGCCATAACTCGAAACTAACTGCACAAAATTCAGGATCTCGAGGTAATGCTGAAGGCAGAATGAACTATTAAAAGTATCACATACTTAGCCACCAAAAGTAATTTTTTTACCATATCTCATTTTATAAAATGCCAAATGTTTCCTAATGGTACTTAAAGCTTTTGCAGTATCTCTTTTAAGTCTATCTATCACCTATTCCTCTGAAAGAGAGCTATCCTTCATAGACAACATTCTAAGCCTTTCAGAAACTATTTAGGTTTATTTATAGTTGATTCATCTCATCCACATGGGAATAAATATATAATGGCATAAGAGCATGGGATGGGAGTAGTGAGTTTAACATAATTTGTACTGATACGACACGAAGTATTAGATTTACTACTGAAATCATCAAACTAATCTGCATATCATAAACGATAGACTATATACCCTTTTCATATTATTTGGTGTCAACATGATCCATACGAAAAAGTGGCAGCTGATCTTACAAGTTATATCTTCGGAACAGTCAAGAACAGGCCATCCCTCTCTTGATGCAACGTGAGAAACCTACAAATCCAACAACAATCTAAGATAGGCTTTATGTACTGTTTTTTGTGTTTTTCCTTTTTCATCATGCTTTGTGCAATTTCAAGAACACAACACATGCTCATGAACAAAATGCCTGCAATTCAAGAGTATCCAATACTATAGCAACTTTAAGCATGATCAATGCACCACCAGAATCATCTCAGGCTACTCAGCTTATGATGAACAAAGCTTGTATCAACAATACGAAGATTATAGATTAGCCACCAGCAAATAATTAACATCCAACAAAACGAAGATCACAAGAGCTGGAAAATTTTCGAAACTGACCTAATAAAATGTACCTGCCTAATTAAAACGCCCAAAGCGCCAATTGAAACAGAAGTGACCGTGCATGCTTTAAGCACAGCATTCCTTGATGCTGCTGCAACTGAAGGCTGAAAGTCATCGGTTTCAGGAGAAGACGTGTTATCTTCCTCTACACTTTCTTCCTTTTCATCTAAAATCCGCTCTCCTTGCAGTAAACCTTGCTCCATTTTCTGCATTTTTTGTCGTTTTCTAAGCTTTTTGGTCTGGTTTTGGCTAGCCAAAGCTCTTACATAACTATCATATCTCTTAAGAGATGAAAAAGAAGAAGATAACAAAAACAAGTCTGTCAAATTATTGGCTAAAAGTGATGAATTTTCGAGAATGGAAAGAGAGAGATTTTACAGAATTGAAGACTCACGGAGCATAATTTGGTGGAGAATATTGGTGAGCTACTGTTCCGACAAACATGTAAATCTTTACCTGATATCAACATCTCAATAGTTATGCAAATTATTGAATACGATTTCGAGAAAACAAAAGTATTAGAAGAGTAAAAATGAAGAGAAATTACCCAGGAATCGGGAGGGAGAGAGCAGAGGAGGATTGCAAGATTTTAGGTGAAAGCAGGAATTGGTGGTGAGCAAATCCATGATGTATCTCCTCTCTAAACGCAACCTTAATTTTGTTGGAATATGAACATCGCATTATGTCTTTGAAATATTTACAATACAAATTTATGGATATTTGTAACTAAAGTTCGTTGTGACGGAAGTGTAGGAATATCCCGTTTAAATGTAGGGGAATAGTCTCACTTTTCGGTGAAGTGGTGGCGTTTTATTTTGTAGATCTTTTAATATAATTCCACTTTTTTTTTTTATCAGAAAAAACGGAATTTTATTCAGATGAGACCGATGGCACCAGAGGTACCAAGAAATACAACATCTGCAACTAATCTCACTTCCAGCGTGCAGCAAGTTTCAAATTAGACCAAGCATTATAATTCATCTTTGTCTCCACCTCCCCTCTCACAGCGCACCAACTCCAAAAACGGCACTTGATTTCTTCAATAACCCTTCTGAAATCCCATGTTCTCGAGTCGAACACCATCCCATTCCTCCACCTCCAAATAACCCAAGTAGCACCAATCCACAATCCCCCCAACCTCCTTCTCCATTTTTTACCTTTAAGGATGTCTGCGAAGCTTAGCAAATGCCCCTCGATGTGAGGTGGAGGCACCCACGCCACTCCAATCCAATCCACAAGATAATACCAAACCCGCACCACCTCACCGCATTCAAGAAAAATGTGAATTGCCGACTCCCCCGCATTGCCGCAGAACGCGCATTTCTTAACCCCATCATCCAAGTTTATTCTCTTGTTAAGATTGTCTTTAGTCGGCAAGCGGTTCCAGAGAAGCCTCCACGCTGACACCTTGGCTTTTAACGTAGCCGACGCCTTCCAGATACAAGTGAGGCTTGCCGCACGAGGCCGGTGCCGAACCGGAAGACTGCTCCTGCAAGCAAGAACTGCATACGCCTCCTTAAATCGTGTATTTTTCAGTCGCCTGTTTGAATACACTTTGAAAGATCATAGGCCGAGGAAGAACCATGAAGGATCCTGAAGTGTTTCAAGCAACGATATATTCTTCATATTTTATACCTTGTTATCTTTCACCAATAAGATTCCTGCTATAGCAAATTCGTATTTGGTATAGGGGAGTCTGTCTCTTGGATTTATTGACTTGTTAAGAGGGAATACTTGATTTCAAACTCATGTCATGTAGTATCTCAGTAGTGCGTATTTGATCATTGATTGAGCTTCTTAAGCAAAAGAAAATTGGGTTCTTTGTCAATATTGTTGATGAGGAAATTCGAATACGCTTCTACATTGATTATCATTTCCAGCATTTCCCTTGAATACACTTGAGCTACTGTTGGACGTTCAATCACACAACATTTTGGCTTTCATACGCTTTAACGATTTCTAAGTACATATGTTTTTCTTTGTTGACCTCACTGCTAAGTATAGTATGCGCTTAAAATATATTAAATTCAAAATAAATTGTCAAAAGACAACTCATGCGTATACAACCTCCCCCACCCGGCCCCACTCTTGACACTCAGGGGAGAGAGAAAGGGTGCTAGAGGGAACACTAGTACCCTCCACCATTTTTTTTATTCTGCCATGCCATTTATTTTTGTGAAACTCAGAGATAATTTTTCATCCTAATTGGAGAAAATTATCCATGATACAATACAAGTGAAAATAAGGATAAATAATAGAAAAGATTTTGTTTTCCATCCGTTTTCATCAAAGAAAACACACCTTAAACAGAAAATATGCAGTTAAAGATGATATTAGTTATGTTCAAAAGAAAAAAATATGATATTGGTTAAACAAGAAAGAAATAGAGGACTATTTTTACCGAAAAGATGTAAATAGTTTTCTACTTTGTAAATAATTTTCTGGTTACTAAACGTTCATCATTTAAATGATAACATGTTTTGATAAAACCATGAATGTACAAGAGTTTCATACAAGGGTTTCCTCATTCAGCTTTATTTATCCAACAAACAGCGAATTTACTCACAGGCAATACAGACTTGAACATGAAAAACGAAGCACGTATATATGGAAACAATGGTGCCACTTACAGCTGCTGATCCAAAAAAGGATCGTTTCGGGTATTTCCTCCAAAAATGGACGAGCCCCATGCTATCCATCCCGTTTCAGCTGCCTCATTTTTCGCAAGCACACTCTGCTGCTGCTCAGCTCTCAAAAGATCGAGTCTTCTCTTCATCATATACTCCTTAATAGCTTGGACCCCTCTGTTCACTATATCTATTGGAGGAATTACAAGTGGATTTTGATCTAAGTTAAGCTTAGTCAGATTTTCAAACTGATAAATAGTTTCGGGAATAACACGGATTTGGTTGTTGCTTACATCAAGCTCTCTCAGATTTACCAGATCACCAATTGATTCAGGTAATTGAGTTAAATTGGTAAAATTGCTGCCCACATTCAAGACCTCGAGCTTTTTGAGTCTCCCGATTGCATGTGGTAAACTATGGATTGAATTGAAATGAGCATCCAGATTTCTCAATGATTTCATTTCACAAATAGAATTTGGTAAAGCCTTTAGTTTGTTCAAGTGGATAGAGAGGTTTTGAAGATTCACCAACCCATAACCGATATTTGCAGGCAAAAACATCAAGTCGTTAAAGCCTGCATGCAGCTCAATCAAAGACCTGCAAATTCAAAAGAATATTATAGTCTGGAAAATAGTGTGAAGCTTTAGTCTGAACTCAATTATCTACGGTTAAAATGGTTACCTGCAACCAGCAAGGCTTTCAGGGAGTTTCTTTAATCTATTACTGGAAACATTCAAGACCTTGAGATTTAGCAACAAGCCTATGGAATCTGGCAAGGTTTCTAGAAGATTGGATGATACATTCAGCTCTTCCAATTTCTGTAGTCCTGAAATTGAGTCGGGAATGATCTGTATCAAAGCCATACATCAGAAGTTTCCAAAAACAATTTCTGTAGTCCTAAAACACATTTCATTCAATCCAGTAAGCCAACAACTTAACTACGAAAAACGAGAAATGGAAATAACATAGGTTAAAACACAGTGTAGCTAAAACACATTTCATTCCTATCCAGACGCAACTCGGGAGGATCTATCTCTGTAGAACTCCGAGTACATAGATCATATCACTGATCGAGGCTATATTCATACGGCTTCCAAGAAATTCCAAATGGGAATCAAAGAAGTTCCTTAGTTAATTTCATACTAGTTTCCAAAAGACATGACAGTAGCATAAGCATAACATCCAGAGTAAAGCACAGTTGTAACTGATTAATACATGAGGAATCCAGCAGGTGAAGTTGTTAATAGAAGCAACAGAGCTTACAACAGGAATGAAATAATACAACTGAAACTGATGTTCAAAACCTGATTATTTCAAGCACTACATTCTTAAGTTTCCAGATTTAAATATTGATAGTAAGAACTCATTACCACATAAACGATGTCAATGATTCATTCCCACTCCGATAATGAACATTACAAAACAAGTTCAGCACTACAAAAGGACACACAGTCCCATTAAATCAAATTATACGGCCGTCCAAATTAATGAAACGAGATAAGCCGATTCGGATCACTTCTAAAGTGATGATAGAGAACTCCAATTTCTTGTTTTACTGTATTATAGTAATCAATTAGATAAGAAGGGTAAAAGGAAAGAAATGAGAGGAAAGAGATCGTGATCTCAAGGGAATCAAATTATACAAACCTGGAGTTGATTGTGTGAGACATCGAGAAGAACGAGAGCAGTGAATTTTACAGAAGGGCTCCGGCAGAAATTTGAGGTGGCGGGCGGAGAGGTTAACTCTTTCCACAACCTTACCGTGGTGGAGGGCTTCTCTTAAAATCCTAATAACCTCCTCATCGACACCTCCGCCTCCGCCTCCGTCGTCAACGACATCGTCACGCAACTGTATATCCACAAAATCCGTCTCGATGTTTTGTTCCATTTGCCTTGATGTACCTCGTTTACTAGTCCATTATGTATGTTAATGAACTAAAATCCGAGAGAAAATGGTGCAGTGGGAAAAATGGGGATTTTAGGCTTATGTTCGTACCGGAGATCGACCGGCATTAAATAATAAATAAATACATACTGTATCTGTCTGTATTCATAAACGAATAAAAATACTGATAATTTCATAACTTGTAAAAACTCATCAAACTCATACCAAACAAAATTCTACATAATATAAATTCAAATATCACATTTTATACATAATTTTAGTATTGAAACATAAATTTACTCTTTCGGTCCATAATATTTATGTAATAATCTCCTGTCACGTGTTTTAATATTTGTAATGAGTCGACGTAAGGGTCTCGTCTTTTGTAATGTGTATATTAGAATATAATGGATATTAAATTATATTATAATTGATTTTTGAAGGTAGAACTAGAAAGTGAATGATGGATATGGGGTAAATGTCCAAAAATAGGTTGTGCACAAATATTATGAATGGAAAAGGAATTATGTATAAATATTGTGGTCGGAGAGAGTATTTACTTTTATTGCATATTTTTATGTTCAACAAATATATGCAAAAAAATGTATTATTATAAATTTACATATATGTGCTCACGAGTGTGCCCACAAATATGGGTGTAGCGTATAATTTCTCATTAATATAGATAAATGATATGTTACACCACCATTCGTGGGCACCTTTGTGAGCATTTATCGTTGTTTGTTTATTTAAGCATTAATATATTCAATTTGTTCAATCGTTTTATATTCTATTACCTTATAAATTAATATTAAAATAATTAAATTTATAAAATATATAAAAATTCAAATTTAATTTGTCTTATTATTCATTTTCTTAAGTTAGAGGGGAAGAAAAACAAATCGAGCTTGATTTTTTTATATATTTTGAAATTAAATGATTGCAATATTAATTTACAAGGTACTAGAATATATAAAACAATTGAAAAAATCGAACAAAATAATACTAATGTGAACAAACGTCGATAGTTGCTCGCGAAGGTGCCCACGAGTAGGGGTGTCGCATATCATTTCTGTATTAATATATTTAACAAATATCTGTATTATGTAGTAGAAAGTTACTCCCTCCGTCCACGATTTAGTGACACTATTACTATATTGGGACGTTCACGATTTAATGACCATTTTTATTTTAGGACGTAGGCTCCACAATCACTTTAACATTTTATCACTCTACTTTTTAACACTTTAATATTTTAATACAATTAAAATATTAGATCGGCTCATAAATGTCTCACTTCAATACTTTAACACTTTAATTTATTAATCTATCCTCAAAACACATTAAACTTCGTGCCCAAAATTTTGGCTCACTAAATCATGGACAGAGGTAATAGTAGTAGATAATTTTGTCAACTGCTCTACCTCTATCAGACACTTTCAAAGTTGTAAATATATTTATATATAAATACACTATGGATCCAAAAAATTTGGGGGCCCCGATTTTTCGGAGGCCCTGTGCGGTCGCCACCTCGCACATGCTAGGGAACCGCCCATGCTGAAAAGGGAAATCATAAAGTTGAAAATTAAGATTTCAAGACTCCCTTGGCTGAATCTGCAAAATTCTTGACAAATTCTTCTCATTTTTTTTTGACATGGAAATAAAGAGAGAAACTGGCGATTGATTTTTAGGCGAGTTTTTTCGCAAGCCACCGTTAATTTCTATATATCTTTCGTGATCCACAAAGTAGAGCTGTCAAATGCTCGGGCCGGGTCGGCCCGAGCCCATTGGCTTGTGACAAAATTCGGGTCGGGCTGGGCCAATCCAAAATTTCATCGGGCCGCAAAAATCAATGTCCAAACCTGGTCCGTGAGAAAATTATAATGTAAAAATGATTGGGCCGCCAGGACTCATCGGGCTTTTGAGTGTCTTGGGTCGGGTCGGGCTGACCCAAAATTTCAATGGGCCTCGAATTTCATAGCCCAAGCCCGCCCAAACTACGGGTAGGCCGAGACTACCCGTCGGGCCGGGCTTTTTCGGGCCAAATTTAACTGCTCTACCACTAGGGTTGCAAACGAATCAAATCAAATCGAATATCTCAGTATTCGATTTGTATTTGTTAAACAATTTGCAAATTCGAATTCGAATAGAATATTATGCGAATATGAAAATCCGAATATTTTGCGAATATTATGCGAATATTAACGAATCCGAATCGAATACTCGAATAATGAGAAAACTTAAAAGGAAACATTAAAGTATTTTCTTATTTTTATCTAAGACTAAAATCAGAGACTGAAATCACTAAATTATTAAAACTAATTAAAAATTCACAACAAACATAAGTAATACATAATCTTGATTAAAAAAATATATATAGTTTGATGAGTACTGCGCATTGAGCAACAAGAGTGTTCTAGATTTTTAGGGCCTATTCTCTTTTCTTTTCTTTTTTGAAAGTAATTCTACGCGCTACGGAGGCCTACAGTTTATTCTCTCTCTCTCTCTTTTCTTTTCTTATTTTATTGATAAAAAAAGTCATTCATGATTTGATTTGGATTGGGCTTATAGTATTAGACTTGGCCTCTTGGACTCATATTTAATAATTATAATTAAATTATATAATATATATATATATATATATAATTTATGAATATCGGGTCGAATCGAATTGAATACTAGAAGATTTGTATTTGTATTTGATAACTGATCGAACCAAAAAAATATTCATACTCGATTTCGAATATAAAATTTTGAATATGAATACCACAATTCGAATACGAATCACGAACTGAACCAAAAAAGTTCGATTTGTTTGCATCCCTATCTACCACTGAGCATGATCACCGGTTGTTCTCTTCAAAAAGAGATTATCAATTCATTATTCGTAAAGCGAAAATTATTATCATCATTACTGAGTAATTATGCAAAAATCGAAGATTGTGCTGGTGCATTCTTTTTTCATAATCAAAATTTGCATTTAGAATGAAGGTAGAGACAATCTTTTCAATTATTCTTGACCGTCGCCGAGAAAGGGGCTACATGATTTCTTCGGAAATGGAAAAGGGGCTTTAAGAACTAGGTTTTATGATTGATATAAATTGTGGGATAATAGGGTTAAAACAGGAAATCAATTAATTTGGGGGCTATGTATAGAATTACCCTTTATTTTATTTAAAACTACTTATATGAGTAGTCAGTCCGGCTCTTAGGCGGCCCAAACTATTCTTAAGAACAAAGCCCAAAATTTTATAAGCCCTAAATTTTAAATTACAGAAGGCCCAACTAATTAATATTTTATACTCTTTGGGTAATTCTATACATAGCCCCGTTTTACTCTATATAGCCCCTAGTTAAAAAAATCAATTACAGAATATTGATGAATTACAAAGTTACAAATGGAGCATCAGTTTAATTTATTATTACTCCCTCCGGTCTTTTCAAGTTGAGTTATTTCTTTTGGCAATTCTGACAAGCTTTTTCATGCTTCTTGATGATGGGTTTTAAAATAGATTTTTGAAGAATTTTTTCTTTTACGGGATACTCAACTTGAAAAGACCGGAGGGAGTAATAAATAAATTTATAATACGTTTATCATATAACTACCCAATCACCCTCTCCTTTCTCACAACCCCCCAGTCAGCCATTGCATCTCTGCTATTCTCACTATTCATTCTACTCCTCCGGTGACGTAGCACGGCCGTTCGACCACCATAATCACCATAAATTTTTTATTACCCTATTCCTCAAGTTTTGACAACCCTCGTCGAAAATTGTTTACATTTGAACCAAGTTTTATGTGAAATTAAAAAGCTAGAATTCATATTCAATAATTAAAACTCACAACAACAATATGCCCGGAGTATTATTTTTAAGTAATATCTTGAAAAATTTTAAGGGCCTAATTTCATAATTAGCACATGGCCTTAATATTCATTGAGACGAGCATGTGTAGTTAGAGTTAAAAATTATTGACTAAATGAAGTTGGTGAGATGACAAATGTCTTTGTATTGCTTTATGAAGTTTTGAGTTCAAATCCTCAAATCTCACACTTACAAAATTTGGTGAAAAGTTTCACTTGGGAACACTGTTTTAAAACTTGGCCCAACCCCGCTAGTGGGACCGGGAACCTGATTTGATATCGGGCCGGGTACGTAGCGCTACAAGCCCGGAGAGCCACCCACTTTCAAATCGGGAAAACCGAATTAACCCGGCGGTGTAACCTGTGAGCTGTGACCCGCGGACGTTTCAAGAGAACCACTATAAGAAAAACTGTGTCTAGTGACAAGAATATTGTCAACTGTTGTCACTATACGACCTATCACTATGCTATATAGTGATAATTTTTGTCAAAACTGTCACTATATAGCATAGTGATAGGTCATATAGTGACAACACTATTATCACTAGATACAATTTTTCTTATAAAAAGTTGTAAGAATTGGTTATAATATTAATAATAGATTTTTACTAACTCGCGAGTTAGTAAAAATCTATTATTAATATTATAACCAATTCTTACAACTTTTATTTTGCCTAATATACCCCTATTTTAAATCTATTTTAAGGGTAATGAAGTAATTCTGAATGTAATTTTATTATTGAATTAAATTTATATAATATTATCCAACTTGAACTACAATTCTAATTATGCGCTCTTATTTATCTACTCAAATTTCCAAGAACATTATGTTGGGGTTGTTGTGTATAGCTAAAGTAAAAACGTGTTTTAGTATATACGACATGTATTCCACTGTTTACAATCATCTATCTGATTAAATATATTAATAAGAATAAGCCCAATATCTCAGGTTTTAGAACATGTGGACGGCTCGGGTGTCAGGGAGATCACGCAGCGTTCGATGATAATTATGAGATATAAATAGTGTCACAGTCGAGATAGCTCGGGAAAGCTATCGGTTTAGACTGCAACATGACGGTAGTGGTGGGTGGGTCTCAGTCGCTAGTCATGTTGGTACCGTGGAACGTATTGACAGGATCGAGTGAGATAATATTCTTCTTATACTAACCCTAGAAATAGGTAAAGAACTAGAGATCTCGGCATTTAGAGATGTTATCTTAATCTCGATAGGCTATTAGATGTATGTGTTGTTCATTATTACTTTGATTTGCAAGATAATGGTCTATCACAACATCCTTGATGACTTGTGTTGGTAACCCTTTGCAGTTGATTTGATGATGTTTTTCGAAACCACACTTAGTTTTATTTTACTCTCTTAAGAGTTTAGGTTGATTAGAATGACCTGCCCTGTCTTCTACAGGTCGACACTTCTATCTGTCTGTACCAGTTTGATCACCCTGTAAAGATAAGATCGTGTTCAACGATCTGACCTATAGAGATCGACCTAACCTGCTATTCTTAAGTCAACCTGTCCTAGGAGTCCAGTTGTCCTGCCTTGAAGACTTCAAGACCGTTGGAGCTCTACAGATCGAAGGTCAAGCAGATTCACCTACATGAATCCGGACGACCTGTCCTCTGGTACCTGTTGTCAGCTAGGACGAAATCTCCTAACGGCTAGCAGTGAGTCAGCAGTACGGCCTCTCTGCCATCACTAACTTTTTTAAAAGGCTAGAATTCAAATTCGAAGCCTATAAATACTTCAAGCCTCATTCCAGAATCCTTACGGGAAATTCAATATAAAAGCCAAAACTCTACAAAAATCTCTATGGATCAAAGCTCAACTTAGCACTCGAAACAAGATGATTTCCCAAGTGTTAAGTTCTCAAGATTTCTGATTCTGGAATCCTTTGTTCTTAAGTATTCATTGCTGCTTAAGAACATCTTTATTTCTTCACTTAAAAGTCTGTAAAGTCTGAAAATGTTAGAAAGATTGTTAGATCTCTCAGTTGTTAGGTTTGGATTAACTTAGTAGTTTAGAGGTCTGGTTTGTTTAAAGGATTGTAATCTCTGATTTAAGAGAAGATTGTAAGGGTCACGACCCAAAACTCGTGTTTAGTTTTCGTCGAGATTAGACGGAGACTGAAATTGATTCTCAGTCAGTATAAAGAAGAAGATAAAGTAAGGAATTTTAGCTACGACGGTAGCTGTAATGCCCCATAATTTCACTTAACTAATTTGGTAGTTAATCTCGATAGTTAAAACATATATTATCAATTTAGTATCCGAGATTTCTAGAACAATTGCTTAGAGAGCAATAATTGAATTGAGTAGCGACTCGACTTCTATAGTTAATTCATTCGGGAAATCGATGGAGAAGCGATGATAGAATCAAGTAGCAACTTGATTCCTATATTCTTTAGTTTTCAATCAGTAATTAGTAATCGAATAAATAAATCGTTATCATTCTCGATCACATTAGATAAATGTGATCGAATTAGAAATTGCATAAGTAAGAGATAGTCTTTGACTTCTCGATTCTAGATAATTAGGCCAAGGCCAATTGACGAATTAAAATGGGCCAGGCCCACGTATAGATTAGACGAGCCAAATTTATAAACTATGGGTCGAAGCCCAACTATTAATAACTTGGGACGAGCCCAAGTAATATATGAAGATTGCAGCCATAGTAGTGCAATATATTCTCGAGAAGAAGTTCAAATATAGATCATATACATGTATAGGTATCTAGATCAAGAGAGTAATTAGGTTAAGACTTGATTACATTCTCGGATTGGTACAAGGCTGCGTGAGTAGACGCACAAAGACAAATCTCAAATCTCAAACAAATCCCTGTTACAGTCTAACAAATCAATGAATAAATAACACTTAAAATAACTTCTAGCCTAAAGGGGAAAGCATCATCTCCTTGAGAGAACCAAAACTCAGCAACAGCCTTGTCTCCTTTCAATACCTGCAAACAAGAAAAGAGGAGAGATAGAAGTCAACAAATAAAACAAGGTTAAGAGTTCAGAAATCTGCAGCAAGACAACAAACTGAATTCAAATCCTAACCCACGAAAGAGGAAAGGAAGTCGGCCCCACTCTTGAAAGGCTACACTCTATTACTCCCAAGTCAAATACCCCTTTTAGTTCCAATCGACCTCTATATCACCACCCTTTCACCCACAATCAGAATTCACTTCACAATTCAAACAACCAAAATAGAGAGAGAGATAGAGAGTGAAGAAGGAGGAGCAACTGGGAAAGAGAAGGGGAGGAGCTAGCAACTACAACCCATCTTCTCTAGGTAACAACCGAAAATCCATTATCATGCTACCTTTCTCCTTAAGAACTTCAAGAATAAATTAGTAGAGTTACACCCATGAGTAATTACTTTGCAGTTTCATCCAATAGAAATCCACGAGCATGAATAGATAAACATCCAAACCATAAAGCAAGCATACTCTTGATCCAAACCACCACCACTTACCAAGCATAATAAACACTTGAAGTTAAGAACCGAACACCAGTAAACCAATATGCAGTATGCAAAAATCCGATTTCCAAAACAAACTTAAGACATAGGTGTACTCTAATTACATAATACACAGCATAGGATTTTATATCAAGATGAAAGAGGCACGAATCTATACTCAAAATTAGAACCGTAACACTAACATTCATAAAAACACCCGAACTTAAGGCATAATGAAATTAAGCTTAAGCATAAGAGAAGTAGAGGATGCGGGACCGAACCTCTGTCGAAGCCCGAAGCCTCGACGACAAAGAAACAGCAGCGAGCAGCAGCTGTTGGGGTTGTTGTATATAGCTAAAGCAAAAACGTGTTTTAGTATATATGACATGTATTCTACTGGTAACAATCACCTATCTGAATAAATATATTAATAAGAATAAGCCCTATATCTCATGTTTTAGAACACGTGGACGGCTCGGGTGTCAGGGAGATCACGCAGCGTTCGACAATAATTATGAGATATAAACAGTGTCACAGTCGAGATAGCTTGGGAAAACTATCGGTTTAGACTGCAACATAACGGTAGTGGCGGGTCTCAGTCGCTAGTTATGTTGGTACGGTGGAACGTATTGACAGGATCGAGTGAGATAAGGTTCTTCTGATACTGACCCTAGCAATAGGTGAAGAACTAGAGATCTTGGGATTTAGAGATATGATCTTAATCTCGATATGCTATTAGAGATATATGTGTTGTTCACTGTTACTTTGACTTGTATAGCTAAGGGTCTATCGCAGCATCCCTGATGACTTGCATCTTGGGTAACATGAGGGCACATAGTATGTCTAATTAGTTATATCGAGACACCGTGTCCGTATTAGGTTGAGAGATATCCCCTCAGGGAGTTCACAAGGTTTATTATACCAAGTCATGCATGCTGATTAAGTTCAGGTATAATAATAAGGGGTGAACGGGTACTACTTGAGGAAAATAAGATGTTAATTAATTATGAGCAGTCAGAGGAGCTCTAATTAATTAATGGATATCGGAGTCATTAAACACGGGGATAGCTCTAAATAAAGTATCAGCCCCAATCTACAAATTGGGACAGAGCGGTGATTCAGTTGTGATTCTTTAGTGGAATGCATCACAGCTCTAATAAAATAAATGTTCTGGGTTGATCATGGTTATTTCATTAGGTAAGGCTAAACTCTGTCTGGTACATAGATCCCTGGGGTGGCCCAAGAGCTCTTCAGGAAAGGAATTCATGGTATTATTGAGGGATATCAGTTTTGGACTGAAAAGAGGCATTATGGGTTTGAGCCCATTAATGTGGCGCCTACTGTAGTGTAGGGGACGCCAGTTTCCTCTTTTAGTGTCCATCTGATCTCAATAATTGTACTCTGGTTAATTATATAATTATGGAATAAATTAATATCTAATTAATTAAGATTTATTCTTAATTAAGGAATTAGATAATTAATTTAATAATTATATATTATTTTCCTTATAATAATTAGGATTAATTCTAATTATATTTAATTAGAATTTGTTCCAGTAATTATTAACTAAACCGGGCTTTAATTAATTAAAGCCCGTGACTTAGTGGACAAGGAAAGTGGCGCCCCCTCCTCTTATAAATAAGGAGGAGGAGATTCTCAAAAACCTAAGTAAAGTGTAGTGTTGAAGCAGTGAGAATCGGCGCCTACTGCATCAGAGGGAGAGTTCCTGGTTCCAAAGTTCCTAGACGCCCACACAGTCGAAGAACTTCGAGGAAAGGGATCACACCTCAGTAATCTAGACCTGTAGATTACTCCGTCAGCACAGATATGAGGTATAACATTCTAAACTCGATTATATGATTTAGTTGCATTTAAATTATCACATCCAATTCGAAGATCCTGTGGGAAAAAGGAATGCTTTCAAGCAGCAGTTCCAGCAACTGGTATCTGAGCCACGGTTCTAGAATTGGCTCTGTGATAATTGGATTAAATGTATGTTCATGCATTCGAGTCAATTATGCTATAAACTGTGCATGCTGCTGTCCGGGAACAATGTGTGTTGTTTTTGATCCCGTTTTATTCGGTTTTTCGTGTTGTTTTTCAAATCGGTGAGAAATAAGGTACCGATTAGAATAGGATTCGTTTTTCTGTAAATTTCTTTGTATTTGTCGATTTCTTGTAAATTCTATATGGTGGAGATCGAGTGAAGAAATTGAAGAACGAGCACAATAATCGAGGGGATGTGGCGGCGGCGACCGCACAAGGCGGCGCGTCAACCGCACGCGCGTGGTGATCAACGACGGCTGCAGTTGTTTTGGCTGCGTTTCAGCCATTGCCTTCGTCGTTCACGACGGCTAGCCTTAGAGTTTAAACCGTAGGGCAGAAGCGGCGTCGGAACGGAGGCAAGGGGCTGATGAAGCGGCGGACGACAGGTGCAGCAGCGACGACCAAAAACCCTTAGGGTTTCGGCCTATGCGCTGCTGCTGTGATTCACGACGGTGTGTGCGGACCAGCCCAGCACTACAATGGTGCTGGGCAGACTTGGACAGCGGAGGTGTGGCGACGGACGGCGGCGATGGGTGCTGCAGGTGGCGGTGGTGGTAGGGGCCGAAACCCTATGGGTTTCAGCCATGGTTGCTACTGCTGCAGCAGAGATCGATGGCTGGAGATAAGGCGGACGAGCCTAGCACCGTCGAGCAAGCTCGGACGGCAGAGGAGGTAGCAGCGGATCCGGCAACAGCGGCGGAGATGGGCGGTGGCGAAAAATTTTCCGCGCACGGCCCTAATTCCGACTGCTGCGGCTGCGATGAGCTGCGGGGGGCTGCTCGCTGCTGGTGTGGCTTCTCGGCGTTGCCCGGGAGACCTGCCGGAGCAGTGGGAGCACTCGGCGACAGCGGTGGCTACGAGCGGAGGCGGACGATGGCGGCAGCGATAGGGTTTTCGGTGCACGCACGCCGTCGAGGGCCTCTTCTCCGCTGCTGCTGTTGTGATGGCTCGAAACCGGTGCCTCCTTGGTGTCGGGAAGCTCGCTGTTCGAGTGGGAGCGGTCGGCGGCGGCGGTGGTTCGTCGGCGGAGGTGCAGCAGCGGCTGCAGCTCGATGAAGACGATGATGATGATGGTGATTGGGCTGGGATGCCGGGCTGGGCTCGGGCTAGGCTGCAAGGGACGCAGCTGGCCCGTTCGCCCAGCCCACGCGCGATCCGACCCGATCCGGCCCGTTTGACACGTACGATGACGGCGCGTGTGATGCACGCGCGTACGTCATCGTGACACGTGTCGGTGACGTGGCAAGCGAACGAGGGATGTTCGTTTTTCAATGAACGGTCCTCGTCATTCAACGAGGGCTAAGGTTTTCCGAAACTTTAGTGTGATCGTTGACGGTTAGGTTTTCGTAACCTAATTCGTTTCAAAAATCATTCGTCTCGTCTCATTTTGGAAATAGGGAATCCCGCGCCCTAATTCCATTTCGAGTTGTTTGCTAATTATGGAAGGTGGACTTGAAGACCAAGTGAAGACTTTCCAAGACCGAAGCTTGTTTCGGATTTAATTAATTAAATTGTAATAGATAGGTTTTATCCTTCCCGGTCGGCAGCCTATTTATTTATTTAATTAATTATGCATGCTATGGATGGTTTAAATTACGCAATGTGATGAAAGCATGTTTTGCATGTTATTGTTGCTTTTATTAAATGCGTAATAGAAACGAACATGCCTAAGGTGTCAATAGCATGGATTTATGATTTCAAAAGCGAGCATGTTTTATTACTTGCGTTTAGAAATCATGCGGTAGGACTTAATTGTCAACGTGCTTCGTATATCGCACAAAACGCTTTGAAAATAAAAAGACTAAGCGGTAAAATCAATTAGTTTTAATTAATTAATTGGGGACCTCCATATTTGGTTTTAGACGAAGTCAAGGATTAGAATCGGATAGACGTCCACCTACGTGGCCTACACGATATCGAACCCCTTGCCCGTATATTCGTCGGTAAAATTTCTCAATAACTTAGAATATTCTTTAGGAGAGTGGGAGTTGTACGAGTAAACGTTCACCCTACGTGGCTTGCACGTACAGGCTCTAACTCGGTCCTTAGTGGAAATTTTAAGTGAGATAATCTAAGAGGGCATCTACAATACCGGCATAGTTCTCGTTTTCTATGCTATCTTGTAGATAAACTCGGTTAGGTGAATAATATGGTTAAAGCTTAGCTACTAATTGATGAATCCTCCCTACGAGGTCACTTCTCAAAATAGTAGGGTCCGGTTAAGGTACGGGTTATTATTTCTTTAGTTCACAAGGGTCCATGTGATGATAAGAGAAATAAACTGGCTCTAGAAGTCATGGTCGAAAATTTCATGCTTGCCTGGTCGCCCTACGTGACTCAAGTATAAAATTTTTGGGCTACTCGTTTGTTGGTTCAATGTTATTTTGTCAAAGGGTTATAACATTGATAACATAAATTATTTTTATTAAATAAGTTGTTAACTGTCAACTTATGTTATTTGGTTTTAGATATGTCTATGGATCCTTTTCGCAATCAAGTTTTTAATTCCATTACCTCCTCTAAGATAGTTCCTATGGATGTAAGAAACCGCGTTCTGAGGTTCCAGACTTTTGGGAAAATATCCTCTAAGAAATATGAGGATAATTATGACATGGAACGTTATGTCATGGAATTTCGCGAACTGTTTCAGACTTATGAGACATATGGCGCCACACTTTCTGGACAAGTAAAGTGTGACATTGTCTTGGCTTCTCTATCGGCTTCTTTTACTGCTCTTCGCATGGAGATCATCAAATCTCAAGTCGACCATACTGATTTGGAAACTCTTTTCGAAGAGCTCCTTGAAGTCGACAATGAGAGAAAGAAGGTGGTCATGTGGTCGAGAGAGGTAAAGAAGATATACGATAGGGTGAGGGCTAAAAGTGAAACGAGTCGTGATTCCGAAAAGGAACCTCCGAGGCGACATAAGAAACAAAAGATGGATGAAGGTATGTCTCTAAATGTAACATGATGAAACATATTAGCATTGGTTTAGTCCTTTATTGGACGGATTGAACTGGTGGATACTAATTATGGTTTGTTACATGTGTTTCTTTGTAGGCGATGCCACAAAGGATGATGAGGCGGCTTCGAGTCCTGGTGTCAGCAAGCATTGATGGTTGATGCGGTTGCTGATTACTCGAAGACTTCTGGTTCTTTGTTTTATCTTTTGGTTTTGAGATAGATGTTTGGGATGATACATTACTTTACTGTTTTTCATTACATTGGTGCCAAATTTTGGCGGTACATTTGTTTTGAATTGGTTTATGGATGATTTCGGTTTTAACATTTGTGTTAATTTGATTTAACACTGGTTGTTAAATGTTTTTCATTCATGTGTTGAAGTAATTATCTAGTAACATGGAATATCTCAAATATGATTAGATAAATGTAGTTGTTTCTTTGTTTCTCACCTCTTTTCTCATCTTGTTTTGAAACATTACTAAACTATGTCAAGTATCTATAATTCTACCTTACAATTTGAGTATAAATTGGCATTATGACCGATTTTAACTCAAGTTGGATATAAGGGATATTTGCATGTATCATACAGCAAATTAGTTGAATTAAGATTGGTGATAAGTTGGATTAGTAAAAGTTTCAATAAAAGATTAAAAGAATAAGGTGATGAAAAAGGTCGTTATTGAACGAATGTTCAAAAATGATAGGATCATTCAAGGAATTTCAATAAGTCAAGAAGTACAAGAATGAATAGTCACAAGTATTCTGCACAAGGTCATCTTTATTGCAGTGGGAGTGTTTTTAGAAATAGAACACTAAATCGTTTTTCATATACATCAAGAAATTAGTTTTCTCGGAAAATGTACATGAGGAAAGAAACGACCACGTGAACATGAAAGTTTAATTGAGAAGGTTAAAGTAATTGATACGATCCATGTTAATTTGCAAGGTTCATTGTTGGATTTAGATCCATGATGAAAAGTGCAAATGGCAATGGAAGAACAAAGTTGATATGAAAAATATAGAAAAAGTTTTTTATATTTTTATATTAACACTTTTTGTACCTCATAAGTTATAATCCAATATCTGTTTAAAGTCAATGGCTTTTGGCAGGAAAATATTTGGATATAACGGTTATGTTGGATCAAATGTGTATCAATTAAGGACATTATTCTGAATGCTTGATAACTCTTGCGGAAATTCGAATAATAGGGGCATTTATGGAATGACATGCATAAAATCAAGTTTTATGGAACGTGTCAATAAATGTTATAGTTCTCATGGTAATGAAGATGATAGGTGTGATTTTCTTGTACATTATGTGATGATATCACTAACTTTGGCAACATTGTGAAAGTATTATCAGACATAATAGTGATGGTTATCCGAACAGTTTAAGACGCAGAATTTGAATAATGTAGGGTACATCCATAAGGATAGTATACATGATTCAAGTATTCTACGTAGGTTACTGTTCTGACTAGGTTATCGATATAATTTATATCGAAAAAGTGTCAGATATTTGTTATTGCTGCGTGCAAGGTAACAAATATAGTTCATTAATGAACACGGATAATCGGGGAGTGTGTTGGTAAATGAGGTAATCGACCTTAAATCTATGTGTTCACTTAGAAAAGGAGAACCATACCTTGGAGAATCTCGGAACAGTAAAATGTTTATGAGAGTTCTTTCATGACAAGCTAAATATGTAGTGGGAGCTACTAAAGCAGCTGTATGGTTGGAAACTTTACTTTGTGAAATGGTAGTAATCCTATCTTGCAAGAAATCTCAAATGAGTTTTCAAGTGCAGAAGCAAGATCTATGGATTTGTCAACCTGGAAAAACACATAGGAGTACCGATTGGCTTATGTAACCATAAGGCGATATTGCGTGTATAAAGGAACATTTAAGCAGGAATGTTTATATGGCGGTTTATTCACTAAATTGAGTATGCCGGCACCTCGGAAGCACGTGGTGGGCATTGTCTCAGTAATCCTCCCACGGTAAAATCTTTCAGTATAAGTGGGAGAAGATGTGAAATACAGTGATGCCATATAGTTTCCGATAGACACATGGGTATACTAAAAGTTTTTACTTTAGTATAAGTGGGAGATTGTTGGGGTTGTTGTATATAGCTAAAGCAAAAACGTGTTTTAGTATATATGACATGTATTCCACTGGTAACAATCACCTATCTGAATAAATATATTAATAAGAATAAGCCCTATATCTCATGTTTTAGAACACGTGGACGGCTCGGGTGTCAGGGAGATCACGCAGCGTTCGACAATAATTATGAGATATAAACAGTGTCACAGTCGAGATAGCTTGGGAAAACTATCGGTTTAGACTGCAACATAACGGTAGTGGCGGGTCTCAGTCGCTAGTTATGTTGGTACGGTGGAACGTATTGACAGGATCGAGTGAGATAAGGTTCTTCTGATACTGACCCTAGCAATAGGTGAAGAACTAGAGATCTTGGGATTTAGAGATATGATCTTAATCTCGATATGCTATTAGAGATATATGTGTTGTTCACTGTTACTTTGACTTGTATAGCTAAGGGTCTATCGCAGCATCCCTGATGACTTGCATCTTGGGTAACATGAGGGCACATAGTATGTCTAATTAGTTATATCGAGACACCGTGTCCGTATTAGGTTGAGAGATATCCCCTCAGGGAGTTCACAAGGTTTATTATACCAAGTCATGCATGCTGATTAAGTTCAGGTATAATAATAAGGGGTGAACGGGTACTACTTGAGGAAAATAAGATGTTAATTAATTATGAGCAGTCAGAGGAGCTCTAATTAATTAATGGATATCGGAGTCATTAAACACGGGGATAGCTCTAAATAAAGTATCAGCCCCAATCTACAAATTGGGACAGAGCGGTGATTCAGTTGTGATTCTTTAGTGGAATGCATCACAGCTCTAATAAAATAAATGTTCTGGGTTGATCATGGTTATTTCATTAGGTAAGGCTAAACTCTGTCTGGTACATAGATCCCTGGGGTGGCCCAAGAGCTCTTCAGGAAAGGAATTCATGGTATTATTGAGGGATATCAGTTTTGGACTGAAAAGAGGCATTATGGGTTTGAGCCCATTAATGTGGCGCCTACTGTAGGGTAGGGGACGCCAGTTTCCTCTTTTAGTGTCCATCTGATCTCAATAATTGTACTCTGGTTAATTATATAATTATGGAATAAATTAATATCTAATTAATTAAGATTTATTCTTAATTAAGGAATTAGATAATTAATTTAATAATTATATATTATTTTCCTTATAATAATTAGGATTAATTCTAATTATATTTAATTAGAATTTGTTCCAGTAATTATTAACTAAACCGGGCTTTAATTAATTAAAGCCCGTGACTTAGTGGACAAGGAAAGTGGCGCCCCCTCCTCTTATAAATAAGGAGGAGGAGATTCTCAAAAACCTAAGTAAAGTGTAGTGTTGAAGCAGTGAGAATCGGCGCCTACTGCATCAGAGGGAGAGTTCCTGGTTCCAAAGTTCCTAGACGCCCACACAGTCGAAGAACTTCGAGGAAAGGGATCACACCTCAGTAATCTAGACCTGTAGATTACTCCGTCAGCACAGATATGAGGTATAACATTCTAAACTCGATTATATGATTTAGTTGCATTTAAATTATCACATCCAATTCGAAGATCCTGTGGGAAAAAGGAATGCTTTCAAGCAGCAGTTCCAGCAGCAGCTGCAGTGGAGACACTCCGTCGTTTGTCGGAACCTATAACAAGAAACAAAGATAGAGAGTTAACGAGTACGAAAAAAAATTAAACCCTTCCCTAGTAGCAATGAATCGAAATAGAGAACAATGGTTAATAGCAAGATTAAAACTCAACAACGACAATCCAAGGGACGAATTCCCCTAATTCAAGGGAATTAGGGCTTTTAGTATGGGCGTCTCGAAGAGCGCAATCGGAGCGTGAGAGTACGGCCAGCCGTCGGGATTCATCGGAACAGAGGCAAGCACACCGACAGGAGCCGAGCTCGCCGGACCTGTTCGGAACTACAATGCCCTCCCACACGGCGCCATCTCACCACAGAAATGAAGCGTCATTCAGAGGCCGTTGACGGCGTATCTCACCGAAAATCGGCTGAGGAAGGATCTGCCCAATTTTCAAACCGGACTAATTTCCCCAAACAATCGATTTGAGAGGGTTAAGAGTCGGACAAGAGAAGAGAGGGAAGATGGCAACAGGAGAGCGACGGTGGCCCATTAATTGAGGCGCCGCTCGATGACAGATCCCGGAGAAGATGACCGGAGAACCGGGACGAAGAAGAAGAACGATGGGAGCAGAATTGCGAATGGAGAAAGAGAGAGAGCGAGCTTCGCTCTGTGAAATGAAATGACGAGAAGGAAATGGGGCTAAGTTTTGTTTAGTGGGCCGGGTCTACTTGCTAGTTGGGCCTGAGTTCATTAATTAATTTACGAGCCCAATCTTAAAGTAATTATGGACCGAGACCGACTAATTAAATCATAATCTACCTGTGAGGAGATTTTGATAATTCGTAAGAAATTATTTCGCGACTAAAATAATTAACTTAAGATAAGTTAATTAACCAAAAAATTATAATTTAGATTAATTGATTTAGCTAATCAATTACACAACTACAAGCATAAATTAGCCTAGTTTATCGATAAACCAGAGAATGATTTATAGAAATTTTTAAATAAATTATTAACTTATGGTAATAAGTTAATTAATCAAGATTTAATATTAATCGTAATTGATTAAGCTGATCAATTACACAATTAATTAAGTAGCTCAGTTCTCAATAAATCAAAGATTGATTTATTATAATAAACTTATATGAACCGTTCACATAATGGGATCTATAACTCGAGCATAGATAACAGTAACCACATTACTGGATTTAGAATAACCTCCGATCATAATTAAAACTAAAATCTTAGATAAGATTTTATTTGTTAAAATACGAATCTTACCTCGATTTTTAATCGAAGGGTACGCGAAGGAGGGACAGTAGCAGAAGCAGAGATCAAGTCTCGTTGCAGTAGAAAAAAACAACGAGGTGGGCTTTCTATAAAACAAAGCATGTTTTATTAGATCAGCAGCTCTTTTAAAAGTATTGTCATGCCATAAATGTTTTCAGTTTTTGTATGATGCCTATCTGCTAAGTGGCTAAATGCCAATTCATGAATCGAATTCGGGTCCTCGAGTGATCAGCTATCATTCTTGGACTAGTGTACACATCGATCGTGTCATTCCAGATAGTGACCGATCACGTGACCGAGTGAGGTGGCCACCTCCTCGGACACAACAAACTCAGATATGGTAGAGTACTACAGAACCTAGACTGCAGTCACTTTGAAGATAACTTAGTTTTTCGTGAACATAGGCCTTTCAAGAAAAACCTATGCTTCACTATGAATGGCTTGACAATAAAAATGTTTTGGGCATGTGTCCACTGAGTACTTCGTACTCACGCCCTGTACATTATTTCCAATGTGCAGGTTGAGCATGATGAAGGGAGAGTGACCGGCGATGCTTTTGTCAAAGTTAGCAAGTAGTATTAGTTGAAGATTTCTCTTGGTAATACATGTCTTCATACATGTATTCTTAAACACATTTCCGCTGCGTACACTCTGATACTTCTATTTCTTCGATATGGTTGTAACCCAGAATCATGACAAATGGTGCCGTACCTATTCCGTCTATTATGTCCATCTATCGGTGTTTGTTCTATAATATGTTCGCACCAAATCCTAAATTTCCCGTCCTTGGCTAATTATTTGTTAATTTCCACCATAGTCATGAACCACCAAGCTTAGCTATCGATTAGCAAAGTGCGGTCATGACAGAGTGGTATCAGAGCACTAGGTTGCTCTGAAATCCAAGAGTCTTCTTCAAAGTATAGTCTAGACTTGAATCGCTAGACTAAATAGAGTCCTTTGACAAAAGCTCGGCACTCCAACTCATCACGCTCAACAAGGAAAAGAGAAAATGCTATCTTCAATTGATTAAAATTGGAAATTTCTTTTATTGCAAGAACTTATCAGAAACCAGTTCTTAGATCACTTAGAAAGAAAAGTGAACTTCTCTAGAGAACATAGTTGCTTTAGACACTTACTTCGAGGAAGTAAGTTTAAATTAAGATTGGAACGAAGTTCCTTTCTTGCATTAAAGCAGAGAAGAAGAAGAACAAGGCCAAATGCCAGAAGAAAGATACGAGGAGCATCATGAAGATCGAGGCGATCCCAATAGACGTACACCAACCCTCGTTTAGATTAGGCTGCTAACGCCTTCAACTTTAGCTTACCTTAGTGGTATAATCAGAGTAAAATATACTGTGGCAAAATAAATAAGTCCACTTCAATTTCAAGTGTGTCACTGCATACTTGGAAGGAAAAGAATAATCTAATAAAAGAAAGAAAGACGAGTTAAGCTCAAACGCTATCGATTATGAGAATAGAATAAGAAAGAAAGCAAGTTAAGTTATATTCACGATCAGACTGCATTCTAGCAACGAGAGTCAGGGCGTAGTGCCACTTGGAGTAAATAACTAAATCATTAGAATGTTATAGCCTAAGTTGCAACTTTTATGAGAAATAGATATCTGGAGAAGAAAAAAGAAAAAAAAAAAAATTCTTCTTTTAAGACGGATAAGCCATATCCGGGATGATTTAGCATCATACTCCGTTAGATTTTCCAACCATAGTGGTTGATTGTCGAAACGTGCTTGAAAAAGGAAATAAATTTGAAGATAAGAACATACAGTTGGGACTACATATAAGGTAGTGTTATTACCCACACTTATGCGTCATTAGCAACGATGGCATGACCTATTGCCAGCTTAGTCCTTCATAAGAAAATAAGGAAATAACAATCTCCTACATTAGAGATTAGTGACGAAATTATGAAGGTAGTGTTTAAAGGGAAAACTTTGCGTACTAATGCCTTATGATGTGGCATGTACCCCTTTCAACCCCCCCCCCCCCCCCCGGAAGCAAATAAAATCTCTTCTTTAGAAAAATATCAAGTTAGAAAAGTTTTTGAGCTAAGACGAAAGTTCGTCAAACCTTGAGAATTTCTTTTTGTCATCCTTCGATTAAGTAACGATTCATGCTGAGGATGTGCTTATATGGAACTGGCCACTCCATATAATCTCATTCTCGGTAGAATCATTCGCAGACCAGAATTCAGATGGGTATCGACAAGAAGGTCTCTCTCTTTCGACCCTTTGTCACTTTATTTCTATCCTCTGACCATTCTTTCCATACTGGTCTAATAATTTATTGATGAAACTATTGGATGTCATGCCAGAATTGACACGTTCTTCCCGTTGAAATTTCTTCTAGTGTCAGTTTATAAATTATTTCACTCGGAACGTATTACCTTTCTTTTGAAATCAAGGGTAATGAAAAATCAGTTCATTTGGAAGTTCATGGTATGACAAGAAGCGTAATGCTGCTTGGGAATACCAAAGTTGTGGACAGATCAAATGAATAAGAAATTAAGACCCAAAATAGAAGGGTTAAGACCTAGTGTCCAAAAGAAGATAGACCAAGGGTACATAGATAATGAAGACATATCAACATGAGAGTTAGGTTGATATGGAGTTGTAAATAACCTTATAGATCCCTTACGAAGATCTTAGGAACTCAAATGAAGAGTCAGATACAAGTATTATGACCGATATCATGATGGGATCAGTTTTAAAGATATCTGTAGCAAGTAAAGCGATGGAGCTAATAAGTTGTTGGTGCAAGACCAACTAACAGTAAGAAACTATCAAGATCGAGGAATTGAATACGACATACTCATGAGATAGAAGAGTTCTTAAAGTAGTAGCATTGAAATGAGAATGGAGGTAGATCGAGTGAGCAGATGAGCTACATAACACCTATGAAGTTAATTCCTCATAAGTAGTGGTATCAGGCCGCCATACGAGGAAAGCTTCTAGTCTTGGTGAGAAAACCGATGATGATCAGCAAATTAGAATCCACAGCAGTAGCAGAGCAAATGCGATAACATATGATAAATCAGAAGATTTAGTCTAGTTAAGATCCAATATTTCAAGGGAGAAGGACCTTTAAGATTGTCCATTCAAGCCAAGGTGGAATTCATTTTATTCTCTATAAGAGAAGTAAAGTGAGAATAGTAAGGCGTTCTTAAGAAATGAAGACATATGCCAACACCTAAACCACCAAAGAAGAAGAAACATTTAGATACGATAAGTATGAAAAATATCGAGACTTAGAAATAAAGTACGACGTAACTCGAAATGAGGGTAGCCACCCTATATTAAGAAAAGAGACTGAGAATTTCTTGGTGGGAAATAATGAGCCCTATAGGGCATTGATGAAAGACAGTAATAGTATACTAATTCACAAGATCGTCGAGAACCTTAAGCAGATCGAGGTGTCAAGAAAGTACAAATGGAGGAAAATATTATACCCAAGTTAAGTTTCCACGGAAGGAAAAGTGAAACATAATCACAGTATGATAGTAAAAGAGAAGATCACAAGTAAAATGAAGAGAAGTAGAAAATAATGGCGTATCAGAGATCCTACGACCGCCACCTAGAGCCTCCCAGTTCAATTGTTCTTCTCGGTGGAGAACAACCCAAAATACCACGATAGTTTTCCCCACCACCACCCCGACTCCCACCTCAGAGCCAAGAATGCCTTGGGTACAAGCAACGACAGAAGGCGAAGGCCTATGCGATGAGGTAGGGGAAATTCGCTAAGGGCCAAGAAAACTTGATAGGTATGAGCCAACCCCTCGATACACTTGTAATAATCCTATTTGATAAACAGTATTTCACTTTCCATTATAGCAAAAGCATGCGTAGATAACTTAAGATTAGGAATGGAACAAATAGAGACAGATATGATAATCACCTCATAGGTGAGGAATCCAGAATTAAACATATGTTCACGGCATTTTCTAAAGAACCATATCCGCAGCATACCTATGAAGAAGGTTGATAGAATCCTAAGAATGGACTGGCTAGTTGAAAACTATGCCACTATCCTCTGCAAAGAGAGATGGATTTCCTTTAGAATGTCAGGTAAGGAACCGACAACCTTCCACGGAATTTCCGGGAATAAGCGAAAATCGGTAATTTCCGTCATCTAAGCATAAACCTGGATAAGGAAAGGAAACCCAACATACCTCGATTACCTGGACGAGGAACCAAAGGATAAGAAGGATAAAAGATCGAAGATGTAGAGATCGTTTGTGAATTTCTTGATGTTTTTCAGACGTACGACCAGGACTACCACCTGATAGAAAGATAGAGTTTACCATCAATTTGGATCTGTTCGACCGACTCAAGGGAGCGAGTGTCTTTTCGAAGATCGACCTAAGATCGGGTCACCATCAACTGAAGAACCGACCAGAGCATATATCTAAGATGGCCTTTCAAACCTGATATGGCCACTATGAAATTGAAGCCATGCCGCTGGGTTTGACCAACGCACCAGTAGTATTCGTGGACCTCATGATTTGTGTTTTCCACGCCTACTTAGATAAATTCACCCTGGTCTTCATAGATGGTGTGCTAACCTATTTAAATAACGAAAGATAAAACAAGAAACAATTGAGAGTAGTGTTAGGAACTCTAAAAATAGAGAAGCTCTACGCCAAATTCAGCAAGTGTGAGTTATGGCTAGAAGAGGTAGTATTTTTGGGTCATATTGTATCAGCTGAAGGAATTAAAGTGGACCCTGCGAAAGTTGAAGCAGTTCAAAATTCGAAATCCCCATTAACACCAAACGAAATCCGAAGTTTCTTAGGATTAACTGGTTACAATCGAAGATTCATAGAGGGATTTTTCAAGATAGCCTGACCAATGACGCAACTCCTAAGGAAAGGGATCAAGTACACATGGACACCGGAATGCGAGTCAAACTTTCAGCAGTTAAAAGAGAAATTGACCACCGCCCCAATTCTGGCAGTCCCAGATCCGGACAAGGAGTATGTCGTTTATGCAGATGCCTCCAAGAATGGACTACAATGTGTCTTGATACAAGAATGGACAGTAATAGGCATGTCTCACGATAGTTTAGATGCTGCGAGCTTAATTATCCGATACAAGACCTAGAATTAGTAGCATTTGCGCATGCCATGAAAATCCGAAGACACCACCTCTATGGGGTTCGGTGTGAGATTTTCACAGATTACGAAAACCTTAAATACTTTTTTCAGTAGAGAGACCTTAACATGAGACAGAGAAGGTGGCTCGAGTTAGTGAAAGACTTGTGGAATCAAACCATCACCTGGGCAAAGCCAACGTAGTGGCAGATGCTTTTGGTCATAAAACGCAGTCAAAACTAGCATTTCTCTTAACCAGCAGAGAAGCAATTATCCAGAAAATTTCGTAAGTTGAACTTAGAAGGGTGACACATTTTGAAACCATCTTTCTAATAATTAAGTTACACTGATATGAAAACTCCGCCAGAAAGAATGTTAGTTACATTCTTATTCCATTTGGAATAGGATCTACAAGAAAGGATTCCTAAAATCTTTTTTTGGGTGGAAGCAATTAGCAAATTGCTTCTTACGTGAGTATCCGGATCTAATTTAGTATTAGGGTCCCATGATCAAGTAGGTGTTCTAGTAGTTCTGGCAAGTTGAGTAGAAGTGTAACCAAGATAAGATTTCTCCAAGAAGTGATTTTCTGGTAGTACTTTCTAAAAAGAATCAAATAGCAATTTGATTACTATGGTTCTTAGATAAGAACTGCACAAACGATCAAGTATACGAATGGACTATCTAGTCAAGCAAGTAAGTAGTGTTTATCATTAATGAGTATACAGACTATGGGGCTTAAGCCCATTAATTAATCTATAGTACCAGGCCATCTAGATGAATTAGAAATCAAAACCATAATGTCTTAGACTCGAGAGAACTAACTATTTTCTCTATAATCCATCTCCTAACTAAGGGATCATTGTCACTCTAACCGTAGCATCTAATGGGAGACGTCAAATACTAGATGCTTAAGGAGGCAAATAATGTAATTATTACCGAAGGAAGACTTTGAATTCTACCCAGTAAGGAGCTATGGACGATATTTTAAGTGAAGCTCACGATACATCATATACCGTCCACCTTAGTAGCAAGAAGATATACCAAGAACTGAAAATAAATTATGATTGGATAGAATGAGGAGAGATATGTAGCTTCATTCTTTATAAGATGTCTAGCCTGTCAGCAGGTAAAGGCTCAGCATAAATTACCTTATGGCAAATTGCAACCCCGGAAAATTCCGCAGTGGAAATGGGAGCATATCGCCATGGATTTTGTAATAGGACTACCAAAGTGAAGAAGAGGAAATACAGCCACCTAGCTGATCGTAGATCGACTTACAAAAAGCGCACACTTTCTCCCGATCCTAATAACTCGCGGATCAGAGAAATTAGCTCAGTTGTATGATCGTGAGATAGTACGTCTTCACGGAATACTAATCTCAACCACGCAGACCGGGATTCAAAATCCACATCTAGATTACAGATAAGCCTAAAAATAATTAGGCTCTAGACTGAATTTCAGCATTTCCTTTCACCCTCAGACCAATGGGCAGTCAGAAACAGTCAGAAAGAACCATACAGACCCTAGAGGACATGTTAAGAACAGTAGTACTCGATCGAAGTGGTCATTGAGAGCCAGTGTTACCACTGATCAAAATTCTCCTACAACCATAGCTACCAGATGACCATAGGTATGACATCATATGAAGCATTGTATGAAAGAAAATATAGATCACCACTTTACTGAAATAAAGCCGGTGAGAGAAAGATGTTAGGCCCTGATGCGATTAGCGACATGATTGAGATCGTGCGCCAGATCAGAGATAGAATTAAGGAAGCTCAGGATAGACAGAAATCTTATGCCGACAATCATCAAACCGAGATTCAGTTCGAAGTAGGAGACAAGGTGTTTCTGAAAGTATCTCCTTCCAAGGGGATAGTAAGATTTGGAGTCAAAGGAAAATTGAGACCCCATTTTATCAGACCTTATGAAATTTTAGAAAGGATCGGACCAGTAGCCTACAGGCTGGCATTGCCGCCAAGCCTTGGAAACGTGCACAACATTTTCCATATTCCACAACTTCGGAAATACGTGCACGACCCAAAGCATGTAATCCATCAAGACGAAGTAGAACTTAATCCAGAGTTACAAAAATAGACCAGAAGCAATATAAGACCAAAAAGTACAACAACTCAGAAATAAATCCATCACTTCGGTGAAGGTTTTATGGAAGCACCACGGTCAGGAATAAGCCACGTGGGAGCTTGAGGATAAGATGAAAGAGAAATACCCAGAATTATTTAACTAAGGTACGTAAATTTCGGGACGAAATTTTTTTTAAGGGGGGAAGGATGTAATGCCCCATAATTTCACTTAACTAATTTGGTAGTTAATCTCGATAGTTAAAACATATATTATCAATTTAGTATCCGAGATTTCTAGAACAATTGCTTAGAGAGCAATAATTGAATTGAGTAGTGACTCGACTTCTATAGTTAATTCATTCGAGAAATCGATTGAGAAGCGATGATAGAATCTAGTAGCAACTTGATTCCTATATTCTTTAGTTTTCAATCAGTAATTAGTAATTGAATAAATAAATCGTTATCATTCTCGATCACATTAGATAAATGTGATCGAATTAGAAATTGCATAAGTAAGAGATAGTCTTTGACTTCTCGATTCTAGATAATTAGGCCAAGGCCAATTGACGAATTAAAATGGGCCAGGCCCACGTATAGATTAGACGAGCCAAATTTATAAACTATGGGTCGAAGCCCAACTATTAATAACTTGGGACGAGCCCAAGTAATATATGAAGATTGCAGCCATAGTAGTGCAATATATTCTCGAGAAGAAGTTCAAATATAGATCATATACATGTATAGGTATCTAGATCAAGAGAGTAATTAGGTTAAGACTTGATTACATTCTCGGATTGGTACAAGGCTGCGTGAGTAGACGCACAAAGACAAATCTCAAATCTCAAACAAATCCCTGTTACAGTCTAACAAATCAATGAATAAATAACACTTAAAATAACTTCTAGCCTAAAGGGGAAAGCATCATCTCCTTGAGAGAACCAAAACTCAGCAACAGCCTTGTCTCCTTTCAATACCTGCAAACAAGAAAAGAGGAGAGATAGAAGTCAACAAATAAAACAAGGTTAAGAGTTCAGAAATCTGCAGCAAGACAACAAACTGAATTCAAATCCTAACCCACGAAAGAGGAAAGGAAGTCGGCCCCACTCTTGAAAGGCTACACTCTATTACTCCCAAGTCAAATACCCCTTTTAGTTCCAATCGACCTCTATATCACCACCCTTTCACCCACAATCAGAATTCACTTCACAATTCAAACAACCAAAATAGAGAGAGAGATAGAGAGTGAAGAAGGAGGAGCAACTGGGAAAGAGAAGGGGAGGAGCTAGCAACTACAACCCATCTTCTCTAGGTAACAACCGAAAATCCATTATCATGCTACCTTTTTCCTTAAGAACTTCAAGAATAAATTAGTAGAGTTACAGCCCATGAGTAATTACTTTGCAGTTTCATCCAATAGAAATCCACGAGCATGAATAGATAAACATCCAAACCATAAAGCAAGCATACTCTTGATCCAAACCACCACCACTTACCAAGCATAATAAACACTTGAAGTTAAGAACCGAACACCAGTAAACCAATATGCAGTATGCAAAAATCCGATTTCCAAAACAAACTTAAGACATAGGTGTACTCTAATTACATAATACACAGCATAGGATTTTATATCAAGATGAAAGAGGCACGAATCCATACTCAAAATTAGAACCGTAACACTAACATTCATAAAAACACCCGAACTTAAGGCATAATGAAATTAAGCTTAAGCATAAGAGAAGTAGAGGATGCGGGACCGAACCTCTGTCGAAGCCCGAAGCCTCGACGACAAAGAAACAGCAGCGAGCAGCAGCTGCAGTGGAGACGCTCCATCGTTTGTCGGAACCTATAACAAGAAACAAAGATAGAGAGTTAACGAGTACGAAAAAAAAATTAAACCCTTCCCTAGTAGCAATGAATCGAAATAGAGAACAATGGTTAATAGCAAGATTAAAACTCAACAACGACAATCCAAGGGACGAATTCCCCTAATTCAAGGGAATTAGGGCTTTTAGTATGGGCGTCTCGAAGAGCGTAACCGGAGCGTGAGAGTACAGCCAGCCGTCGGGATTCATCGGAACAGAGGCAAGCGCACTGACAGGAGCCGAGCTCGCCGGACCTGTTCGGAACTACAATGCCCTCCCACACGGCGCCATCTCACCACAGAAATGAAGCGTCATTCAGAGGCCGTTGACGGAGTATCTCACCGAAAATCGGCTGAGGAAGGATCTGCCCAATTTTCAAACCGGACTAATTTCCCCAAACAATCGATTTGAGAGGGTTAAGAGTCGGACAAGAGAAGAGAGGGAAGATGGCAACAGGAGAGCGATGGTGGCCCATTAATTGAGGCGCCGCTCGATGACAGATCCCGGAGAAGATGACCGGAAAACCGGGACGAAGAAGAAGAACGATGGGAGCAGAATTGCGAATGGAGAAAGAGAGAGAGCGAGCTTCGCTCTGTGAAATGAAATGACAAGAAGGAAAGGGGGCTAAGTTTTGTTTAGTGGGCCGGGTCTACTTGCTAGTTGGGCCTGAGTTCATTAATTAATTTACGAGCCCAATCTTAAAGTAATTATGGACCGAGACCGACTAATTAAATCATAATCTACCTGTGAGGAGATTTTGATAATTCGTAAGAAATTATTTCGCGACTAAAATAATTAACTTAAGATAAGTTAATTAACCAAAAATTTATAATTTAGATTAATTGATTTAGCTAATCAATTACACAACTACAAGTATAAATTAGCCCAGTTTATCGATAAACCAGAGAATGATTTATAGAAATTTTTAAATAAATTATTAACTTATGGTAATAAGTTAATTAATCAAGATTTAATATTAATCGTAATTGATTAAGCTGATCAATTACACAATTAATTAAGTAGCTCAGTTCTCAATAAATCAAAGATTGATTTATTATAATAAACTTATATGAACCGTTCACATAACGGGATCTATAACTCGAGCTTAGATAACAATAACCACATTACTGGATTTAGAATAACCTCCGATCAGAATTAAAACTAAAATCTTAGATAAGATTTTATTTGTTAAAATACGAATCTTACCTCGATTTTTAATCGAAGGGTACGCGAAGGAGGGACAGTAGCAGAAGCAGAGATCAAGTCTCGTTGCAGTAGAAAAAAACAACGAGGTGGGCTTTCTATAAAACAAAGCATGTTTTATTAGATCAGCAGCTCTTTTAAAAGTATTGTCATGCCATAAATGTTTTCAGTTTTTGTATGATGCCTATCTGCTAAGTGGCTAAATGCCAATTCATGAATCGAATTCGGGTCCTCGAGTGATCAGCTATCATTCTTGGACTAGTGTACACATCGATCGTGTCATTCCAGATAGTGACCGATCACGTGACCGAGTGAGGTGGCCACCTCCTCGGACACAACAAACTCAGATATGGTAGAGTACTACAGAACCTAGACTGCAGTCACTTTGAAGATAACTTAGTTTTTCGTGAACATAGGCCTTTCAAGAAAAACCTATGCTTCACTATGAATGGCTTGACAATAAAAATGTTTTGGGCATGTGTCCACTGAGTACTTCGTACTCACGCCCTGTACATTATTTCCAATGTGCAGGTTGAGCATGATGAAGGGAGAGTGACCGGCGATGCTTTTGTCAAAGTTAGCAAGTAGTATTAGTTGAAGATTTCTCTTGGTAATACATGTCTTCATACATGTATTCTTAAACACATTTCCGCTGCGTACACTCTGATACTTCTATTTCTTCGATATGGTTGTAACCCAGAATCATGACAAATGGTGCCGTACCTATTCCGTCTATTATGTCCATCTATCAGTGTTTGTTCTATAATATGTTCGCACCAAATCCTAAATTTCCCGTCCTTGGCTAATTATTTGTTAATTTCCACCATAGTCATGAATCACCAAGCTTAGCTATCGATTAGCAAAGTGCGGTCGTGACAGTAGCTGACGTGGACGTAGGGGGATTTCCCGAACCACGATAAAAATTAACTGTCTCAATCTCTCTCTCTACTCTACTCACAGTTGATCTTACTTCTTATTTACTAACCTGCATACATAGCATTAAAACTCTTCATACAAACTTGTGATCTATTTTGAAATAAAAGATTTTCAAAGAGTAGCCAAACTCACTCACCAACTTCCGCACTGCACATACGATCTGTAAGCTTAACAATGAACCTGTCTTTGCTTAACAGATCGTCCTCATCTGATACAAGTTGACCCAACGAGTCAATCTTGTCATAGATTTGTTTTGAAAGTTAAAACTGTTGGCAATTGGTGTATCCCCCCCCCATACACCAAATTACTCTTTCTGGGACCAACCAGTGGTATCAGAGCGGTGGTTCTTTTGACCATCTCCTCTGTATACTGAAAGTTTTTCAAAAGCTTTTGGTCAAATTGGACTAGATCCAAGAAAATCTTTTCATTCATTATTTTACTACCTGTCATCATGGAAGCATCACTTCTCAGAGTCTGTGAAGACTTTTCTATTCAGGATTATGAAGATTGGAACTTTAGGATCAAGATGTGTCTTGAAGCCCATCATATTTTCATGTGGAACGTTATTGAGAACGGCCCTACCCCAATCTACATCTATCATGACACTAATGTCACAGATAGATCCGAGTACGTGCCCAAGTTAAAAGATCCACGCTCGTACACAGCTGAAGAGAGAAAAGAAGCTAGTCTTGACAATTTTGCTAAGGGACTGATCTCCAGCACGGTGAAATGAGTTCATCTTGCCAAGATCAGAAATCTTAAAACTGCTAAGGAAATGTGGGATACCTTGAAAACAATAAGTTAAGGATCGGAAGAAATGCTTGAAAACAAACTCTCTATGCCTTGCAGCAAACTTGATGATTTCAAAATGCAGCCCAGAGAGACAATATAACAAATGAAGAATCGCTTCATCAAGATCACGCTAGAGATTGCAGCCATCAGACCCAACAAATACTCTCAGCGTGAACTGAATCAGAAAGTGTTGCGTGTCTTACCTGCAAGCTGGCATGTATACACTGCTTATCATCTAGGCCGACCTGACTTCAACGACCTGCAAACTGATGATCTATTTAATGTCCTCATTGGGAACGAATATGAGATGATTTGTCTTCACGGATCTAATCAACCTTCCATCAGCTCGAGTAAACTGACAGCTGAGAAGAATGAGGTCGAAACAACCTTCAAAGCTGAGGTCACAACAGCAACTCAAACTGTCAAGTCAGATCAGCCTACCGGGATGGAAAAGCTGATTCAAGATTTCGCATTACTTGCTCGATGGAATGAGAGGATTGAATCCAGGATGAACAAATTTCGAAAATTCTATAAGGATTCGAAGAGAAGCCACAACAATCAGGCTTCACCTTAAACTGACAAGAAAGGTCAAGGTAATCCTAGCCCTTCTACATTCAATTCTACTAACACTCCACCTGGAGGTTACTTTGAGTGTGGTGAACCAGGACACTACAAGACAGACTGTCCTGAGCTGACTCAAGAACAACGTGACGTTCTGCATGCAAAACGCGACCGCAAACTCAAAGAAAGAAGGGAAGCCCTACTCGCTGAAAAGGCATCCAAAAGGGAGCCTACACTATCTGACACTTCATCAGAGGAAGATTTCATTGCAGATGTAGACGCTGATGATGAAGTAATCATTGTGGAACAAGCCTACCTTGCTGATGAGGTAAATGAAAATGATGATGATGAAGAGTGATGCGTGGGACTCGAAGATAAGATCGAGGAAACCAGGTAGATTTTCAACTTCATCTCTCAATTATTTATGATGAAAAAAATTACAAGCAAGGACCCTATCGAGATGGTACCTTGGGAAGAATTCAATCAACAAATGAAGGATTACAAGAAGCTTGCAACCATGTTCAAAGAACTGGTCTTGGTCGGAAAGGAATTGGAGGAAGAAAATGAAACATACAAACTGGCACTGAAAGAACAATTTGTTCCTTATGATGCTGACAAGGAACAGGAAGTGAAAACCCTAAAGTCATAACTTGATCAAGCTTCATTGAGAGAAGAACATCTAATGGAGATGATCACTGAAAAGGATGAAGAAATCAACTCTCTATCACAAGGATTAACAGATCTCTAACAAAAGGTTGATCGCATGATCAAAGGAAAAGAAAAGCTGGATGAAATCCAGTCAGTTCAAAGAAACCCCATTATCAAAATTGGATTAGGGTTCAAAGGTCAACAGAAGAACAAAAGTCAATCTGTTGATGGGAAGATTCAGTTTGTCAAATCTAAAGACAAACAGATCGTCAAGCCAACCCAACAGACCCTACCAGACAAGAGGGTTGAACTGAATAATCCAGCCCCGTCAACCTCAAGCTATTCTGATAAAAGAGCACAAGACCTCAACCTCGAAATATCAGCTCAAGAAGCCAGTCCAAAAATATTCAGATCAGCCTGAACCTGTTAAGAGAAATGCTGAAAAGAAAAAGGAGAATAAATCTACTCCGAAGATGAAAAAGAGACAACCTATCTACCCAAGACATAATTACTATGAGCAATGGCCAGATCGTCAACGTTTCTGTCTCCAAGGCCCTCAGACTATGCACCAAAGTTTGCCTGATGCCGATCCAACACTTCTCGGATCGCAACTGGTCAGGTGGTGCCAAATTCGACAACTCCCTCACTTATCCGAAGAACATGGCATAGATCGAGAAAGCCCTTGGAATTTCAAATAATCTATATTGGACTGGATCTGAGGCTTACAGACTGTATTTTTTTAGGATGGGTCGGACAGATCCGTCTTGGACTGAACCTCCAAGGAAGGAACAAGATGCCAAAGAAGCAGTTGGTGGGAAACGAAAGAAAGCTGAACCTGCTGGAAAAGGGAAGCAGGTGGCCAAAAAGCCCCGTACTGAACCTGCTCCCACCAAACCTGTTAGACGTCAATTGAGAGATGAAATGGATGAGGCAGATCATACCCCCCTCTCCAGCTCGTGACTCTTCTGCCTCTCCCGTTGCCTCTCCAAGTCGAACACCATCACCTGTTCGATCACCTGTAATTCAGTCATCCCCTGTCTTCCCTGATTCACCGCCTCTCACAAAGGAAGCAGAAGCTGATCTGCTACGTGACCAGACCATCTCCATCATCTCCTCCATAAGATCCACCGGTGATATGAAAGTGCGGACCTCGCTACCCGGCATTGAACTCACGCCGGAGACAAAACAACTCACCTACAGATTCCAATTCTACCTGGATGTAAAGGACATCTCTTACTACATCTTGGAATCCATTTTGGAAGAGCATCCTTTTGAAGTGCTAAAACTTAAAGAATACGTACTGGAGGAAGAGTTTGGATTTCACTCTGTTCCCGATGCTCGCTCAAATTTTTGTTTGTTTGTACTTTGCAGGATGATAAAGGAGGCAAAGTCTCTACAAATTGATTTGAAGCCTATTTATGCGGTTGAAGCCGACCTGTATAATGCGGCTTGTGATCTAGGAGGCTCTAGTTCTCCGATCTTCAGATCCACTTCTCAACTTGAACCTGAACCTGCTACTGGTACAGGATCTGAAGAGGAACAGACCGGTCATGGACAATCTACTCCATCTCCTCCACCTGCCAGTAATGAGGCAAATCAATCTCAAGCAGAGCAGACCATAACGGAAGAAGAGAAAATAAAGGAACCAGAGAAAGAGTTGGTCTGGACTCTAGGTTTCAATTTACGCGATCTACGCTCTCGCTTCACCAAACCTGAGGAAGATATTTACACTCAAGGAACCGCCCCGCGTGGCCATGTGTTCCATTCCACTAATTTTTCATCATCCTCCTCTCCTCAGGCCCATCTCTTTCCAAGGGGGAAGTAAAAGAGCTTGTTCTTTCCCTGGTCAACAAACACTTGGAAGAATTTTCTGTGGACGCACTCAAATCTGGATCTGATGCACTAAAGTTGTTTCAAGAAGAGGTGACCAAACAGCTTCAACAACAGATCAACTTTCTCAAAGTTCAAGTAAGAGGCAACCGTGATGAGTTCATCATGTCTTTCGATCAGCTCACTACATTTTGCACCAATGTCTCCAATCTTGCAAAATCTATTGGGATGTGGTGGAAATGCAAGAAACATTCTTGCCAAGGCCAAGGATGAAATCACTGCTCGACTCACTGACTTCAAAGAGAGAGAACTTAAGGAAATCATGAAGGAGTTTGTGGAAGCACAGATGGCCGATTTTGTTGAAAATTAGCTCAGCGCTCATCTCTCCAATATGTTTCCCCAACAGATCACCGATCACAGCCTGGCCACACTGAGTGAAGTCAACAGGCTGCATGACAGGTGCACCAAAATAGAAGATGCTCATTCCAATCTTGTAGGCAGAGTCACCCAATCTGCATCTGCCTCGAATTTAACAGTGGATGAAATTCAACAGAACATCAATGCCTACTCCAGTTCAAGGAAACTGCATCTGCAGAAATGGAAAAACTGAAGAATGAGAATGCCTCCCTAACCATAACGATCAAGACCCTATTTGATGATGTCAAAAAGGGGGAAGGAAAGAAAGGAAAATACATTCTGAAAAAGAAACTACCTGCTGATAAATCAATGGAGCCACATGTATCTGAACCTGAAGCTCACCCATCTTCATCTACTGCTCCCCGTAAATAGGTTGATGAGGACGTATCCAAGAAGGCTGAAGCTGCTCACTCCTTCATGGTGTCACAAATGCTTTCCTAGGGCTACTCCATGGATGATGTATCAAATCCGGAGTTAGTACGTAAATTCACCAAGGAGCAAGCATATCAAGCCAAAAGGATGAAAGAAATCAATGCTTGGGCAAAGCGTTCCAGGACTTTCTGCCAAGGGAACCTTCAAGCTCAACCCGCTATCTTATGGCTTAATGATGAAGACGCCATCAGGTGGAGAGACCTCAACAACTGCTTCATCATGGAGCACTATTTCTTAGGCGTTGAAGAACTACAGGGTGACACTGAATCTGTTTTCTCCCAATACCTCAACGATCACCCTGACCGAGAGTTCATTTTGAGAGTGTGCAATCGTGGTGAACTTGCTGGCATTCAAATTCAAACCCCTGCCAAAGAACTTTTCTCTCATCCACTGCTGTCGGATGGAAAGCATGCAGATTGCACCAAAATCAACAACTATGTGATTGTCACTGCCAACGATTTTAATGTGCCCATTGGAGACAGTGAAGCATTTAAGCGAATTCGAGATGGTATTTATACTAGTGTGAATCTAGTCTCAAATGAAAAGAAGATGGAAGATGCAGCTGCAAAGAGAAAGTTTAGGATATGATCTGTCTTTCATTTTTTGTTTGTTTGATGTATCGAGTTGTAATATTTGTACTTATCATCTGCTCTGATACCTTAATGAAAACGAGATCACCTTTTGCCCTGATGACAATACCTCTTTGTCCAGGCTAATGCCTTTACTGCTTTTCCTATCTACTAAATTTATTGTGATCTTATAAATTGCTATCTGTTCATTGATTTATCAGTTATAGGATCTATCTATAAAGTGTTGGGTTTCGACATCATCAAAAAGGGGGAAATTGTTGGGAACCCTTTGCAGTTTGATTTTGATGATGTTTTTCGAAACCACACTTAGTTTTATTTTACTCTCTTAAGAGTTTAGGTTGATTAGAACGACATGCTCTGTCTTCTACAGGTCGACACTTCTATCTGTCTGTAACGGGTTGATTTGTAATATCCCAAATTTTCTTATTGAATATAATTAGTTAAAATAAGTCTTATATATAAATTTAGAAATTTTTCCAATTCTCTTGAGGGATTTAGAATAGGATAATATGTTCTATAAGAATAATCATTTATAATTTTCATAAGTTTTATGTTTAGGTATAGATAATAATAATAAATAATAAGTACAATTAGTATTGAATGTTTATAATTTGAATTACATAGTAGTGTATATATATATATATAACTAATATACGTATACATTATATATATATACATACTATGCATATAAATAATTAATATAATATTTTAATAATCTAGCATATGTCTTAATACCTATACTAATAAGTGCATAGATTATGTTAGCATTAATGCGAATATGTATATAATATCATTATGTGCATGGAAGGTGATAATTATTATAATATATGCATTACATGGATGATACTAGTCAGCCACGCACACTTGTGTTACGTGGCCTACAGCCATTTAATTAGATTGGTGATAATCTCTTATAGCCTAGTGACTAACATATGCTAGAGATGCTGACTAACGTAGGCTATATACGTGATTGAGCAGCTTTATTTTTCCTATAAATACTGAACGTGAGCTCCCATTTATTTCATACTCCAAGCTTAGAACTACACTCACCCCTTTCTATTAGTTCCCAGAAAGAAAATACTATCAATCTTTTTATAAAAGAAAAAGTTAGTTTCGGAGGAGTAATCTTTTCTTAAGGATCTACAGAAGGAAGATTATAGCCCAACAACTATTCTCTAGATTTGTTCCAAGTTACAGGTGGGTAAAATGTTTTGGCATTGTTTTTAATGTTGTTTAAATTTATGTTAAAAATGCAATTATCCATAAAAATATTTTATGTGTATGTTCTGAGAAATGACTCTATGGATCGATTGAGATTCATTGTTAGTATCAGATATACTAACTTTGAATTGTGCGCACCCCGGTTACATACGATGCCTTGATCACGTCGTATGCTAACTAATGGCGAATTCCTTGAGTTTCGACTCGGGATTTCTGCAAGTACTGGGATTATTTAGGGTTACGGCCCTAAACCCGGTCTAGATGAACCAAATGTGATTTGTAGCCTTGGTTGAGTCCAAGAATGAACATCACACACCCCAAAATAATATTTGTATTTTCAAGAGTTGTTTTCTGCAAGCCTCTTGATATACTATGTATGGATAAATTGCCAGTTTTCAAAATGCTTGCCAAAGGGGCATGACCACTGAGTACATCAAGTACTCAGCCCAAAACTCTTTCAAATGTTTTCAGGTCTGGAAGCAGGTGATGCACAGCAAGGCTGAGGCTGGGGTTGTTGCAGGGCCTTATAAAGTTTCTGCTATGTTATTTTGCTTATAACTTTGATAACAAGACTACTAGTTTTTTTTATAATAAATAAGTCGATGGTGTCATCTTCCAACCCTCTAGTTATATAATATGGTTTCTTTGTTTTCTAAACTTATTTCTCTCTTCCCATTTTACTTATTGTTGGATGGAGAGGGCCGTGTATCAGTTCCTTTTGGAAGCTCGAATTCCCACTCAATTATGGTTATCCTATTTTTCAAAGTGGATGTCGACTCCTCTAGTTTACTAAAAGCCGGTTTACCCCATCTTTTACTTTATGCAAGGTGGAGAGTGTCATGCAATGGTTCCACTTGGACGCTCGATTTCCTACTCACTCTTGGTAATTCCAATGTGTCGTAGTAGATGGTCGACTCCACTTGGCAACTTGACGCTGGTTTACCCCACCATTTTCTTTATACTCTCATTTTACGTTTTAAGATACTTGTAAAATGGTCATAAATTAATATTATCCCCTTTCTTCCCCTGCTTCTTTAATCCAACCCCCGCCACACTCCGGTTCACAATAATCAGGGCGTGACATGATCACCCTGTAAAGGTAAGATCGTGTTCAACGATCTGATCTATAGAGATCGACCTAACCTGTTGTTCTTAAGTCAACCTGTCCTAGGAGTCTAGTTGTCCTGCCTTGAAGACTTCAAGATCACTGGAGCTCTACAGATCGAAGGTCAAGCAGATTCACCTACATGAATCCGGACGACCTGTCCTCTGGTACCTGTTGCCAGCTAGGACGAAATCTCTTAATGGCTAGAAGTGAGTCAGCAGTACAACCTCTCTGCCATCACTAACTTTTTCTAACGGCTAGAATTCAAATTCGAAGCCTATAAATACTTCAAGCCTCATTCCAGAATCCTTACGGGAAATTCAATATATAAGCCAAAATTCTACAGAAATCTCTATCAATCAAAGCTCAACTTAGCACTCGAAACAAGACGATTTCCCAAGTGTTAAGTTCTCAAGATTTCTGATTCTAGAATCCTTTATTCTTAAGTATTCATTGCTGCTTAAGAACATCTTTATTTCTTTACTTAAAAGTCTGTAAAGTCTGAAAGTGTTAGAAAGATTGTTAGATCTCTCAATTGTTAGGTTTGGATTAACTTAGCAGCTTAGAGGTCTGGTGTGTTTAAAGGATTGCAATCTCTGATTTAAGAGAAGATTGTAAGGGTCACGACCCAAAACTCATGTTTAGTTTTCGTCGAGATTAGACGGAGACTGAAACTGATTCTCAGTCAGTATAAAGAAGAAGAGGAAGTAAGGAATTTCAGCTACGACGGTAGCTGACGTGGATGTAGGGGGATTTCCCGAACCACGATAAAAATTGACTGTCTCAATCTCTCTCTCTACTCTACTCACAGTTGATCTTACTTCTTATTTACTAACCTGCATACATAGCATTAAAACTCTTCATACAAACTTGTGATATGTTTTGAAATAAAAGATTTTCAAAGAGCCAAACTCACTCACCAACTTCCGCACTGTACATACGATCTTTAAGCTCAACAGTGAACCTGTCTTTGCTTTACAGATCGTCCTCATCTGATACTAGTTGACCCGATGAGTCAATCTGGTCGTAGATTTATTTTGAAAGTCAAAACTGTTGGCAATTGGTGTATTTCCCCCATACACCAAATTACTCTTTCTAGGACCAACAACTTGTATCTTGGGTAACATGAAGGCTCATAGTATGTCTAATTAGTTGTATCGACCGTGTCCGTATCAGGTTGACAGATATCCCCTCAGGGAGTTCTCAAGGTTTATTATAACAAGTCATGCATGCTGATTAAGTTCAGGTATAATAATAAGGGGTGAACGGATACTACTTGAGGATAATAAGAGGTTAATTAATTAGGAGCAGTCAGAGGAGCTCTAATTAATTAATGGATATCGGAGTCTTAAACAAGGGGATAGCTCTAAATAAAGTATAAGCCCCAATCTACTAATTGGGATAGAGCGGTGATTCAGTTGTGACTCTTTAGTGGAATGCGTCACGGCTCTAATGAAATAAATGATCTGGTTTGATCATGGAATTATTACATTAGGTAAGGCTAAACTCTGTCTGGTACATAGATCCTTGGGATGACCCAAGAGTTCTTCGGGAAAGGAATTCAAGATATTATTGAGCGAGATCAGTTTTGGACTGAAAAGAAGTGTTATGGGCATGGGCCCATAATGTGGCGCCTACTGTAAAGTAGGGGGACGCTTGGTACAGCTTCTGTGCCCATATGGACTTAATAAATTAATATTTAATTAATTAAGATTTTTTCTTAATTATGAAATTAGATAATTAATTTAATATTTACATATAATATCTTCCTATATTAATTAGGATTAATTCTAATTATTTAATTAGAATTTGTACCGGTAATTATTAACTAAATCGGGCTTAATTAATTAAGCCCGTATCTTAGTGGGAAAGGAAGAATAAGCGCCCACCTCCTCCTATAAATAAGGAGGAGGAGATTCTCAAAACCCTAATCTAAGAATCTCATTCTTTGGAGAAGGGGCGCCGGCTACAGAGTGCAGAAGGGGATTACAAGTTCCAAAGTTCCGAGATGCCCACACAGTTGGAGAACTTCGAGGAAAGGGATCACATCCCAGTAATCTAGACTTGTAGATTACTTAGTCTGCGATTGAAAGGTATAATCTCTAAACTCAATGTATGATGTAATTACATGTAGAATTATCACATCCAATTCGAAGATCTAGTGGGAAAAAGGAACGCTTTCAAGCTGCGGTTCCATCACATTATTCATCTCCTAAGAATTTATTGTTTCCTACGTATTATATCATAAAACTCACTTAATAAATAGGGAAATATAGCAAAATATATATTATTTTAACATATTTTTCAAAATTAATAAAAAAAATGTATCTACGTGCAACGCACGTAATCTTTGCTAGTCATATAAAATGCATGGATTGAGATTCGCTCCTTAGACCTTGGGAACATAGACTAAAATTCTTAACACTCGATATTTTATTAACTTTTAATATAATTATACTTTCTTTGAATGCTATTAGTCCATTTCAACATCTTAAATTGTTTTTTTTTCTTTCTCTCTCTAATTCACATACAAGTAAATATATAATTTATTATGAGTTTTAATGTTTAGTTTTATGATTTTGTGGTTTTCTATATTATACGTATGATAAAATTTGGAATATTTATATATATATATATATATATATATATATATATATTGTATATTTATTATTATTATATTTATTTATTTAATAAACAGTTGAACCATAGTTCAATCGGTTCAACCAATTGAACTGTGACCCGAAGGCCACACCTGGTCGACCTCCGGCCCAGGTATGAAAACATTGCTCGGACATTTTCAAAATCCACTTCCGGTTCGGTAACCCACCCGACTATGGGCAAATGTGTTTAGACTAAATCATAGCCATATCTTTTCCTTTTATTTAAATATATCATTACCTTGTATAGTTTAGATATGATCCATGATATATGGATATTATTGTTGTAACTAAGAATTATAAAGGGTGGCAATATACGATTCACGATTGAGGGGTGAAATCATTCTCATTCTCATATTCTTTCAAAATGATAACCGCCCAGGTCGATCTGGTTCTCCCGATCCAACTGCAGGCCGATTATATCCTCTCAGTTCGATCCGACTCTCTCGGTACATGATGCAGCTCGTGATTTAAAGCTTGTGGGCCAAGAATTGATGATGCATTCCTATTTAGTTGTTTATTTTTGTTTTTGTAACATATTTTAATCGGTGGGTTCATTTTCAACTTTAATTAGGTATTCCTATTTAGTCTTTTTCTAGGGTTTGCTTTGTAATCTTTTAGGATAGGGTGACAAAAACCACAAGCATATCCATAATTAAAATTTGAGTTTATTTCTCTTGAGATTTATCTTTAAATTGGTTTTGACCAAAAAATTCGTATTGACTCATAAAACAAACAATCATCCTTATTTGTAGCATTATTCATCGTTCCTCTATTGTTAAGACGAATTGTTCTTTCGATTGTAAGAGGATGATTAATCTTACTTGAAAGATTGATTTTAAAGGTGTAGGGAGATCCATCCATTTTCATACACTTACATAACTTGAAAAACTAACGCATTTCATACACTCATACTTACATACTATTAACGTTTCATGATATATTTTTTGTCTCCATTTATAGAAAATGAAAAAAATACAAATTTTGGCATAATTTTTATCATTATTTAAGATGTTAAATATATGACTATTTATTTGAAAATCTAAAAAAAGAAAGAAAGAATTATCTCCGCTAAAGTTCATTTTATTTATTTCTAAATCTTTCGTGTTTGTACACCCATGGATCCAAACAACCGATAAACATGGTGGTGTTATATAGAGGTGCAATTACCAAAACAAAACCACTCACCTAAGTGATTGCTATTGCGGAAAACAATGCAATTACACATGGTGTCCCTGCCTAAAACTTCACTATTGACATTTCAAAATTATAGAAAATAAAAATAATAAACCAGAAAACACGGAACACAGAATCCCGAGGGAGAAAATTGGTGGAAGAGGCCGACTCCCTCATTTTCTTTTTTCACTTTATCACATTCTACCATAATAAATTCAAACTACAGTATACTATATACGTTTTCTTTTTAACTAGTATTATTTTTTATTATTGCTATGCGTTTTTCTTGCTTGTCTCCAAAGCTAGATAATTCTGCTTCTATCACCTTCAAGCCTTGGATTGAGCACAACGTAGCAAACCAAGACGCACACTTTAGAGAGAGAGAGAGAGAAGAAGTTAGCGAGACCCAATGCAACTCCTGGAAGAGTAATCTAGGGTTTGAGGCCAAGAGGTTAATTTGCAAATGCCGATGCCGAGGCAATTTTTGAACGCAACCCCAAAATTTACGACGCATCACCACCTTCATCCTTGCTATTTTCGTCTACTGCTGCTCATTATTCTTGCAACTAAACCAGTTGTTGCTGCCAACGCCAACGACGAAGTTTCTGTATTACTTTCTTGGATAAATAATAATTCTCCTTCTCCTCCTCCTGCAGCATTTTCAAACTGGAATCCAACACACCCCAACCCTTGCAAATGGTCTTACATTACCTGCTCCTCTCAAAATTTCGTCACACAAATCAACATTCAATCCCTTCAGCTCGCTCTTCCCTTTCCCTCCAATCTTTCCTCCCTTCTTTTTCTCGAAACCCTCTCCATCTCCGCCGCCAACCTCACCGGAACCATCCCCACCGACGTAGGCGACTGCGTCTCGTTAAAGAAAATCGATGTCAGCTCCAACAGTCTCGTCGGAAGCATTCCGTTCAGTATCGGGAAACTCAAGAACCTCGAGGAGCTCACCCTCAACTCCAACCAGATCACCGGTGCAATCCCGCCGGAAATCGGCGGCTGCATGAAGCTCAGGAATCTAACGTTGTTCGACAACAGACTGAGTGGGAAAATCCCCGCCGAGATCGGGATGCTTTCGGAGCTCGAAACCCTCCGTGCCGGCGGTAACCAAGACATCAACGGCGAGATTCCTGACGAAATCGGCAACTGTCGGAATCTGCAGGTTCTCGGCCTCGCCGACACCAAGATCTCCGGCGGGATTCCTCGTACCATAGGCAGACTCCAGAAGCTCCAAGTGCTTTCCCTCTACACCGCAATGCTCTCCGGCGAGATTCCGGCGGAAATCGGCAACTGCTCGGAGCTCGTGCACGTGTACTTGTACGAGAATATTCTGTCGGGGCCGCTGCCGCAGGAGATAGGCAACCTGCAGAAGCTCGAGAGTTTGCTGGTATGGCAGAATAATTTAGTGGGCTTCATTCCTCAACAAATCGGAAGCTGCAAAAGTTTAATAATCCTCGATCTCTCCTCCAACTTTTTCTCCGGCGGGATTCCGGAATCAATCGGGAACCTAACAAATCTTGAAGAAATGATGCTGAGCAGCAACAATATCTCCGGTTCGATTCCTCCGGTTCTCTCGAGAGCGACGAGGCTGGTCCAGTTCCAAATCGACAGCAACCAGATTTCCGGCTCCATTCCGCCGGAGCTAGGGTTATTGCAGCAGCTGCAGATCTTCTTCGCCTGGGATAACAAGCTGACGGGCAGCATTCCGGCTGCCCTCTCCGGCAGCGAGAGCCTCCGAGCGCTCGATTTGTCGCGGAATTCACTCACGGGCAGCCTGCCCGCCTCCATTTTTCAGCTTACGAATTTGACAAAGCTTCTTCTGATTCACAACGACATTTCCGGCGTTATTCCGCCGGAGATAGGTGGGTGTAAGTCCTTAGTTCGGTTGAGATTGGCCGGAAATAACATCAGTGGAGAAATTCCAAAAGAGATTGGTTTCCTCACTAGCCTCAGTTTTCTTGATTTGTCTGAATGCGGTTTGAGTGGATCAGTTCCTCAAGAAATTGGAAACTGCAAGGAGCTACAGATGTTGGATTTGGCTGGGAATTCTCTCACCGGCAACCTGCCTTCTTCTTTTTCTTCTCTGACTAAGCTAGAGGTTTTGGACGTGTCGATGAATCGGTTCGATGGCCCGATTCCTGAGGGATTAGGTGAACTGCTATCCCTCAATAGGCTTTCATTAGGAAGCAATGGCTTCTCCGGCCAGATTCCGTCGAGCCTCGGCCGGTGTTCGAGGCTTCAGCTTCTTGATTTGAGCAAGAATTGGTTATCCGGTAGCATACCTGTCGAGATTTTCCAGGTCGAGGCGCTTGAGATCGCGTTGAACCTGAGCTGGAATTCGCTAACCGGCGAAATCCCGCCTCAGATAGTAGCTTTGAACAAGCTCTCCGCATTGGACCTTTCCCACAACAAGCTTGAAGGAGAGCTGACGTCTCTTTCTGGGCTCGTGAACCTCGTCTACTTAAATATCTCCTTCAACAATTTCTCCGGTTATCTACCGGACAACAAGCTTTTCCGCCAGCTGTCACCAGGGGAACTGGCGGGAAATCAAGGGCTGTGTGCTCGAGGGCACGACTCGTGCTTCTCGAGCACCGCCCCAGGTATGGGGATCCCGGGCTCGAAGCAGACGTGGAGGCTGAGAATGGCTATTGCACTTCTCGTGATCGTGACGATAGTGCTAGCTGTCCTGGGCATTCTAGCAATTGTCAAAGTGCGGAGGATGAGCAAAGGAGAAGCGGACTCGGAGTTGGGAGGGGGAGAGTCGTGGTCGTGGAAATTCACGCCTTTTCAAAAGCTCAATTTCTCGGTCGATCAGATTGTCAAGTGTCTCGTCGAGGCCAATGCAATCGGAAAAGGGTGCTCAGGGATCGTGTATCGGGCACAACTCGACAATGGGGATGTGGTGGCAGTCAAGAAACTGTGGCCTACGGCGGTGCAAGCCAGTTATAGCTCTGGAGTTATTCGTGATTCGTTCTCAACCGAAGTGAGGACTCTAGGCTCGATCCGTCATAAGAACATTGTCAAGTTCTTGGGGTGTTGCTGGAATCAGAACACGAGGTTGCTGATGTATGAGTACATGCCTAACGGGAGCCTCGGAAGCGTTCTTCATGAAAAGAATACTCGGTTCTTGGAGTGGGAGGTTAGGTACCGCATTCTTCTAGGCGCGGCTCAAGGCCTCGCCTATCTGCACCACGACTGTGCTCCGCCCATCGTCCACCGGGACATCAAGGCGAACAACATCTTGGTCGGCCTCGATTTTCAGCCTTATATTGCTGATTTTGGTTTGGCGAAGCTCGTTGATGATGGAGACTTCGCGCGTTCCTCCAACACCGTTGCTGGTTCCTACGGCTATATCGCTCCTGGTGAGCTTCAAATGTTTATATGCAGAGTATTGATTTGTATTTAGTTAACAATGAGTTGATGTGATATTTTACTTAATGTGATGAAACAATATGTATGACTTGATAAGCAGAGTATGGATACAAGATGAAGATCACCGAGAAGAGCGACGTTTACAGCTTTGGAGTAGTCATTCTCGAAGTCCTAACGGGCAAGCAGCCAATCGATCCAACCATACCCGACGGGCTTCACATTGTGGACTGGGTGAGGCAGAAGAGAGGCGCGGACGAAGTTCTAGACTCCGGCCTACGTCTGAGGCCAGAGCCGGAGATTCAAGAAATGATGCAGACTTTAGGAGTAGCAATGCTGTGCGTGCAGCCGTCGCCTGATGACCGGCCCACGATGAAGGACGTGGCTGCGATGCTCAAGGAGATACGGTACGAGAGAGAGGAGAATTCGAAAAATGCGGCAGAAAAAGGATCAGTAGTTGGAGATGAAGAGGGAAATAAGAGTAGTGTAAGTGGTGGTGGAGGGTCATCTTCGGCAATCAAGAGTTTGTATTTGCAGAGCAGTAATAATTCGAGCTTCTCTGCTTCATCATTGCTGAACCCTGCTTCTTCTTCCATTGCCAAATTTGGTTTCAATAAGTAATAGACTAATTAACAGAGCTTGGTTGCTACTTGCATGTAAACTGTTCTTTTCTAATTTTAAAGCATGAAGGTGAGTTACATTTAAATGTCTATATTTTATTTCTTATCTGAACTTCTTATTAAAACCAGTTGTATTTGTTACCCTTAATTAGAGCTAAATGTTTAACCAAACCCACATAAAGCGCACTTTAGGCCCAACTCAAATCCACTTCAAGTCTATTCCAAACGGGTAATTCTATTCACAACCCCCCATTTACTCCTCACAGCTCCCACTATTAAAAATAATTGGAAAATAATATGGGTTTTACTAATTTGCCCCTTACCTTCAATTTGAGTTGATTAATCTGCAATATAAACCCCCCAAATTTGACAATAACTGAATTAATCGCACAGCCCCCAAATTTGTCACTTGACTTTTGATTCATTTTCTAGACGGATAGAAATTATAAGTCCTTAGCACTCTTTTTCCAATCTCTCAATATCTGCAGCATACTTTGTTACCTTGAGGCAAAGCTCATCATAGTTAATTGTTTTTAGCAGAGCCAAACCTATCAACTAGTATGTCATTAGCAAGTTCAGCACCCTGCCTTCGAGCGAATGATGTAATGTCAAATGAGAGATATTACTACTAATTATACTTTTGTTCAATGAATTATATTAGATCTTATGCTAAAAGTCAGATATTCAACCACATTAGCTCAGAACAACTACCTAATTGAAATTCTGCTAAATGAATTATGTGAAGTGAAGCTTTCCCGGCCGTCCTCCACTCGATGAAAATTCAAACTACCCAATTGCTTCTAAAATCATATTTAAACAACTCAAACAGATCAAAATTATCAAATTCCAAACCTTAAAAGATAAAAAGTCAAAACCCTGAAATAAGAAAATATGAAATATGTCCCTCTCGGCTGCAAGCAAATTTCTCTGTGTTGGTAACCTTCTCGCAGGTAGCACGACAACAACAATGGCCATTGTTTCATTGTTGCTTTTCTTCAAATTCTAAATTAGATGTTAAACGAGAAAAATAATTTGGGGCTGTGCGATTGATTCAGTTTTGGTCAAATTTGGGGGGCTTTATGTTGCAGATTAATTAACTCAAATTGAAGGTAAGGGGCAAATTAGTAAAACCCATATTATTTTCTAATTATTTTTAATAGTGGGGGCTGTGAAGAGTAAATGGGAGGTTGTGGATAGAATTACCCATTCCAAACCGAGTTACTTTTCATTTGACATTTATAACGACTAGAAAAAGTAACTTGCGAATGAACGTAAAACAATATAATTATAATTATAAGGCAGTGTTTGGTACATTTTTGAAGTCATCTCTAGATGACTCATCTCTAGATGAGTCATATGAATAGTATTCAAGATGAATGAATCATATGTTGTTTGGTAGCAAATCTTTCAAAGTGAAATAATTTTTTTTAATAATAATAACAATAAGGATGAATTATTATTAATAATATTATTATTATTATTATTGAGTCATATTTTATTTATTAATTATATAATTATAACCGACAATATCTATAAAATATTATTAATATTATTATTATTTAACAACAACTGCAATCTACATTATTAAAATATTATTGAGTCCTATTATTATTATTATTATTATTATTATTACAAAGTGAGAAGAGAGAGTCATCTCCCTTCAACTCATCATTTTGGAGAGTTAAGTCAAGTGGGAAAAACAGTAAATAGCAACGGGCTGGGTAGATGATGTTCGGGCTTTTCACTTTTTATAAAATGCTACCAAACGCCGGATGAAGGGAAATGACTCATCTCATCTTGCCTTCATCTTACTTCATTTTGCCTACAAAACGGAGCTCAAGTGTTGTTTATAGGCTTAATACCCCAATATACCTAATATCACTTAAGGAATATAATTTTTCTTACACATATAATTTTGGTCATTATATACCCATTTTTTCAGTAATGGGACAAAAATACCCTTTGCATATATACTTGAAATTCCCCTCTTCCTTCCTTCACTCTCTATTTTGAATTCTCCTCTCACAGACATCCTTCTGCGGAGACCTTCATCGGCGGCGGCGGCATCACCCTCGAGCTGGGCAATGGATTTCAACGACGGATTTTGTCGGTGAAGAGCTTCCGGCGCCACTATAAAATAATTGGGGGTTTCCAATTCAATTAGGGTTCCTACTGTCACCGTCGCCGCCGAGATCTTGCTGCATCTCCGTCGTCACCGACATGCCGCTGCTATGGAGGAGTAAGTGTTTATACTCGTGGGCCTTGGAATTTCAGTATTCTACTCTCTCTCTCGAAAATTCGAAGTGATAGGTAGAAGGTGGGTTTAGAATCTGGTGTAGGACATTAGAGAGAGAAATTAGGGCTGAATAAGCATCAGCCATTCTTCGATCTTAGGGCTGGAGGTTAATACTAGCTTATTAGGGTTTTTTGTTTTTTTGGAATGTAATGATTTGGCATTTCTTTTTTGTTTGCTGATTTGGGATTAATAATTTTTTTTCTTTTGGCTGCTAACACAACAGATTTGCAAACGATAATTGGCTTACTTGTAAATTTGTTAAATTGATTCTGGGCTTGGACCCGTTTAAGGAGAATGGGAATATATTGCTTCCGTCTTTATTGTTTATTGTTTTTAATTTTTTATTCAATTTGTATTTTTCGATTTCTAAAGTGCTTAAAATCGGTTAATGTGCTATCTAATTTTGTATTTTGTTTCTATCTAATGTGCTTGAAATTGGTTAATGTAGTCATTAGAATTTATTTGTTCATCTTTTTGTGAGTATGATTAAATTTTTGGGTATATTTCTTTGTTAGTAATCTAAGAAATCACTCAATTTATTGCCTTCTACAGACAAGTAACTAACGATTTCTTACCATCAGTAGGTAAGAAATCGTGTAATTTATTGCCTTGTCTTTTCTGCAGTTAATGGTAGTTACATTACCCATTTCATATCTTATCAAGGCAAGAAGTTAATAATTTTTTATCATCAGTAAGTAAGAGTTTTACCATTTTTGTCATCATTAAGTAAGAGCTATAAAATACCAATCATTCTAGCTTATTGTCAAACGACGAGGCAAGAAGTTATTGGTTTTGAATGCGCTCTCCCTTTTTTGTTTTTTCTTTTCTAGTTCTTTTCATTTTGCCGAAATCACTTGTGGCGAAATTAAAGCATTTGATATGTATGTCTTTGGTTAAATAAAATCAATTATTTTAGTAAAATTGTTAAGAATTATATTTTTTAGCTTAGAAATTAAGAAAAATTTCAATTGTTGAATATTGAATTGGTTCATGAGTGATTGAGATAGTCATTGTGCTTTAAATCAGTTGAATTTATTAATTTCTTGCATTCTCTAACTCTGTTCTCGTAAGAACTTGACAACTTCTTATCTTCTATCAATTCATTTGGCAAGAATTTGACAAATTAATTGGTAATAATTTGTCAATTCATTACCTTCTTTAAATCGTTTGGTAACAATTTGACAATTTCTTACCAATTTGACTTCTTAACAATTACTTGACAATATATAGTCAACTTCTTACCATTTCTTGCCTTATCAAGGCAAGAAGTTAACCATTGCTTGTCATCAGTAAGTAAGAGTTTTACCATTTTTGCCATCATTAAGTAAGAACTACAAAATACCAATCATTCTTCATTACTTGCCTTCTTGTATTGTCTTTCACATAAATATCATATAATCCAATGTTCTTGTGTACTTTGCATATAATTTGGCAAGACGTTATCGGCATCTTGCCAACTATCTTACCATGAATGACAAGATTATATTAATATCTTACCAACTATGCAAAATCTGATGGTTATATTCGAAACTCACTTACAGTAAATTTGAAACCAACATTAAAAAAAAAAGGTAAAAAGCAAAGAGACAAGGAAAAAAAATTGAAAAAAAACTGAAATAATAATAATAATATAAATAATAGTAAAAAAATAAAAAGAACAAATAAGAAAGAATAGAGAAAAAAAAAATAATAAAAGAAGAAGAAAAAATAAAAATAATAAGAAGGAAAAAAAACTGAAAATTGGATGTGTGTGTGTGTGTTTGTGTCATGTGAGAAGGGGGGTGGGTGGGGGTAGAGAGTGTATAGTGAGAGTAGAAGGGGGGGAGTAGAAAGGGGAAATGATATTTTAGTCCCGCTCTTCAAAATGTGGGTATAATTTGTACAAAATTAAAAGTGTGTTAAAATTTGACATTCTTATATTAGAATAGGTAAAATAATTCTCCACTCTTGTTTATATTTCTATATAATGCTCAATACATAAATATTAATGGTTATATGTCAATGTTTTATGTGTGCTTGTGTTCTGTTTTATAAATAATTTAGGTGTTTATTAGTAAATCATATACATAAGTTTAAATACTTTCATTTTTCTTTATTTTAGAATAGTATTTTTGCATTACCTATTAAGGCTAGCAAATTTTAAATTAATGATTTGTATAATATTTGCTTCAATATTTTTTATAAAAATAATTTTGGCTTCAATACTACTACACACGGAAAGGAAAAGTTTGATTTTGAGTCATTAAAAACTTGAGACAAAGAACTTGTGAATAACAACCCACTTAGAAGTAATAACAAATATCCAAACAAGAAATAATAGAAAAACAACACTTACGCACAATTCACTTATACTCAACTGATTTGAGTTTTTTTAAACTTGAGACCAAGAACTTGTGAATAACAACCTACTTAGAAGTAATAACAAATATCCAAACAAGAAATAATAGAAAAATAATACTTACGCACAATTCACTTATACTCGACTGATTTGAGTTTTTTAAAACTTGAGACAAAGAACTTGTGAATAACAACCCACTTAGAAGTAATAACAAATATCCAAACAAGAAACAATAGAAAAATAATACTTACGCACAATTCACTTATACTCAATTTAGGAAAGTAAATCATACGGATAGAGAACTTAAATGATTAGGTAATAACTAAATTGATAAAATGCAACTTTAACTCACAAAGAATTTATATATTACTTAGAGCAAATACCCCAAAATAGCCATTTTAATAAAGTAAATGTAAAATTTTAGCCAACAATAAAGCAATATGTAATTTTTAGTCATTTTTATTATGTAATGACACAATTACCCTTATGCCTTTATTTTTGTTGTTCTTGTTCTTTTCCTTTATTCATTTAACTTCAAAAAATAAGAAATCAAGGAACACTCAAGAGTAAGCACCTAATCGACTAAAAATATTGGAGTGGCACCGGAGTGAGCGGCGGCGAGGCGGCAATGTAATTTTTAATTGACGTTTTCAGTTTTTGGTTTTGAAATTTAGGTTTTGAAATGAATTTTTAAGGTTCTTTTGGGTTTCTTTGTATTGTTGTTTAATCTCGAAATTTAATGGTTATATGCTCTTATATGTATGCTTAGATGCTTAAAAGATCATTTTATTGGTTAATTTTACTGCAGATTACGTTTAAGATTGTAAAAATCAAAATTATATTTTTATGTTCTTAAATACACGACCACGCCGATTACACGACCAAATCGGTCGTGCAATGGTGGCCGTTATTCTAGCAGCCACATGTTTGTGTTGCACGGCTGAGAATACACGACCAGGTGGTTGTGTATTCTGTGTGCAGATTTTTTAGCTTGAAGATGATAATGTCGGGGAGGATGTTGATGCATATGCACGGCCACAGCCGTCTCCCCTTAGCCGTGGCCGTGCATCGTGCATTGGTATGCCGGGGCGGCCCTATCGGCCTTGACACAGCCACGACCGCCTCCCCCTAGCCGTGGCCGTGCGTCGTGTATTACCAAACCGAGGCGTCCCTTCGGCCTTGGCATGGCCAAAAGCCCCCCGTCGGGGTGCCGTGAGCCCGACAGTGTGCATACACACAGCCACGACCATCTCCCATGGGTCGTGGTCGTGCATCATGCATTGGCATGCCGGGGCTGCCCTGTCGGCCTTGGCACGGTCACGACCACCCCCCTAGGCCGTGGCCGTCCGTCGTGACATATCGAGGCTGTCGTATTTGTTGTGCCGGGTGAAACACACGACCAAAATTATACGACTATGTATTCGTGTAATCATGGTCGTGTGTTTAACTTAAAGGGTAAACTTGTCATTTTATGCGAAAATTGGCTAAAAATTACATATTCTTTTATGTGTGGCTAAAATTTACCTTTACATTATCAAAATGGTTATTTTTAGAATTGTCTCTATTACTTATATACAATACAATCCAGTATTACATTATTGTCCTTGAGTTATATAAAATATAAGGATATTATAGACAATCTACATTTTGAACATAAACCTCTTTTTATATAAATATAGATTTATAATATCAATAGATAAAAAGTAGATTTTATTCATAACCAAGTTTGTATCGGTTTGATTTTAATCTTACCGACCAAACATAGATTTTAGGTAATTTTGATATTCTTATCTTATCTACCAACCACCCATAAGTTATCTCACAACTATTCATATTAATTTTATAGGGAGCGGGCAGCATCAAGGAGTTTAGGTCTATTTCATTAATAGACAGCCCTCACAAGGTAATTTCAAAAGTACTCGTTAAGAGATTAAAATCGGTTTTGGGGAAAGTTATTAGCGGAAATCAATCGGCTTTCCTTAAAGGTCGATCTATTCCTGATGGGGTGGTGGCTTTGAATGAAACTACAAAGGATGCCAAAAAATCCAACAGGAGCCTTATGATTTTTAAAGTTAATTTTGCAAAAACGTTTGATTCTGTCAACTGGAATTACTTGCTCAATATGATGAAAATTATTAATTTTCCAGAGAAATGGCTTATTTGGATGAAAACATGCATCACTACTACCTTGGCCAATGTCTTTGGTGAACGGAAGTCCCTTCAGGGAATTTAAATTGAAAAGAGGGACACGACAAGGAGACCCACTCTCGCCCTTCTTATACCTTATCGCAGTGGAAGGGCTTAGTCTCTTAACGAAGAGAGCTGTCTCCGAGGGTCTTATACAAGCGGCAATAGTGGGAAGACAAAGGCTTGAGGTCTCGCATATCCAATATGCAGACGACACCTTGTTCGTAGTCGAAGGGAGCAAAGGAAATGCGAAAGCTATCAAATGGCTTCTCAAAATTTTTGAGTTGATTTCTGGGATAAAGGTTAACTTCGACAAGAGCAGTACATTTGGGATCAACATGGACTCGGAAAGAATGGAAGAGGCAGCGGGTATTCTGGGATGCAGAGTCGGGACTTTACTTAGTTAGAGCTGAAGGTCGGTGGCAGGGTAAATGGGATCAAAGGTTGGTCGGAAGTAGTGGAGAGGTTTAACTGTCGATTGCGGGGGTGGAATGCTCAAGCTCTCTCCATGGGAGGACGCGTCACAATCATCAACTTGATCCTTACTGCTTTGGGGTTGTACTGTGTGTCGTTTCTACCACTACCTAAAAAGGTGGCAAATCAATTATCTTCTCTTCAACACAATTTTCTGTGGGGAGGTAACTTTGAAGCAAAGTGTTAAGACTACCAGACGGACCACCGAACCACACTAGTATGATATTATCCGCTTTGGGCCAAGCCCGCTCGGTTTTTATTCTTGGGTTCCTTCCCAAAAGGCTCATACTAATATGGTGGTTGCTTCCCTTATATGTATATTTTCAATGTGGGACTTGATTGTTCATTTGATTAGTCATTTTTCAATAATTACAAATATACAACCGTAAAAAATTCCAAATTATACAATAATACATTCCACAACATGTCAACATTAACATCTCAATTGCACAACATGATCGAGTTACAATAAATAACAAGATGATGAATCTATTATGGCACGCCACTGTCACTCAAATGATAATACATGTAAATTGTAACGCTACGGCGACACAATGGGTTTACTAGCAACTACTAGGCGTTCGTCCTTGTTTTGCCAAAATGGTTAACTTAAATTGCTAGAGAGTCATTAAGCCCATACTTAAACTGTATTGATATCTCTTACTTATTCGATGTGGGATGTCACATAAATGACGTACAATCTGATTCATTCAAGAAGTAAATTAGTTCTTCTGCAAAAATGACATTATCTCAAGTTTCTTTGAATTGTTTCGAAGGCATGCTGCGAATAGTTCTTCCCCTTCTCGAAATTCTCCAACACTCCAGCTTCCCCACCTTGCTTCTTCACTCCGTTTACAATGATTAAAAAAAAAAGTTTTAGGCATATATAAAAGAATAAAAGATCTACAGCTCCAAAGAATGAACATAGGACAAGGTTATTGGTGAAAATTGTTTGCTTGACCTATCTGTATAAGAAAATTGATGAACAAGATACCTCCTTTAAGTTAAAGAGAAAAAAGGCAAGTAGGCATCCTTTGTGACTCGTGCTTGCAAATTGCAATGACTTTCTTTTGTGAATAGCCAGTACATGATATGATCTTTTGTCCTTTAGCTAGCATTTATTTCATTAGTGGTGGTTCTCAAAATAAAACTGTAGCCGTAGATGAGAAAATCAAGAATAAAAAGATAAAAAGAACAATAAGCCTTACTCTTTAGTTTTGCGCCCATGCCATGCATGACTATAATTATAAATCACAAATTGGTTAATTATATATATATATATATATATATATATATATATATATATATATATATATATATATGGTGTTTTTCCTTATGGAAAAAGAAATTGAGAGATAAGAAAAGGATAAAAATATCTAAGGTGGAAAAGAGACACCTTCGATTCAAAACTATTGTTCAGAGTTTTAAGTCTTATATGGGAAAACACTTTCGATTCAAGGATTTGAGAAAGCCCATGTATAATCTTGGACATGAGATTGCATAGAATCCCCATGGTATTTATGTTTGTCAAAGAAAATATGTGTTGGATTTGCTGCATGATACTGGACTTACTGGCTATAAACCATCCTCTATTCCTATTGATTCAAGTGTTCAGTTACGACATGGTGGTTCTCCTGGTTTGCAAGATGTAAAATCATATCGAAGGTTGATTGGGAGACTTCTTTATCTCTGCATTACATCACCTTCGTAGTTCATAAGCTCAGTCAGTTTCTATTGCAGCCTTGTGATCATGATCATCATCTTTCAGCAGCACGCATAGCAATGCTCTTTCAGCAGCACACATAACAGTTCCCATTATGGCTCATTGATGAGTTTGATTACTTGTTTCTCTACCATTATTGATGTTTTGGAGTATGTAGTTGAAGAAGATACTCTTTCAGAACAAAAGGCTGAAGCCGATGGTCTTCTAACTTCTTTGATGACATTTGATTTTGCTTTAAATGTGCACTTGATGAAGAATATATTGGGTATAACAAATGAGCCCTCCCAGATTTTGCAGAGAAAGACTCAAGATATTGTTAATGCAATGGTACAAGTCAAAGTCTCAAAAGAAAGATTACAACTGATGAGAGATAATGGTTGGGATAGTTTATTGGATGAAGTGGTGATGTTTTTGTAATCATCATGAGATCGAAATTCCAATCATTGATGATGTTCGTGTTCTCAAGGGCAGGCCAAAACGCAAAGGTCCAAGCATTACCAATTTACAGTACTACAAGGTAAGTATATTTTTTGAAGTTTTGGATATGCAACTTCAAGAGCTTAATGGTCGATTTATGAAAGCAAACAGTGAGTTACTTCTTAGCATGTAATGTCTTATACCAAATAACAAATTTTCAAACTTCAATAAGGAGAAGTTGTTGTGTTTTACAAAGTAATATCCAACTGATTTTTCTTCAGTTGAGAGTTGAGATAATGAGCTTAGATAACCAACTTAAGAATTATTTTACTGATGTGCGTTCTAGTGAAGAATTTGCATGTTTGAATCTTGCAAGAGAATTGGTGAAGACAAAGAGAGATATTATGTATCCATTGGTGTATAAGCTTATTAAACTGGCGCATGTTTTGCTCTTGTGGCGACTGCAACTGTGGAAAGAGCTTTTTCTGCCATGAAGATCGTGAAAAATTAGCTTCAGAATCAAATAGGAGATCATTGGATGAATGGCTTTTTAGTTACATATATTGAGAAGGATCATTTTGATACAGTACAAAAATAAGTTGATAATACTTCGTTTTCAGGGTATATGTGAGCATAGAGGATTATTGTAAGAATATTTTATTTTATTATATTAGTTTAGTTTAATTGTTCTTAATTTTGCCCCCCCCCCCCCAATACCATCTGTGGTGGGGGCTTGGCTACGCCAACTACATAGCACACAATGCCCACAGATACTTGAAGAGTAGCATTAGTCTTTATTTATTTTTCTCTTCATCAACTACTAAACTACTATACCTTAAATCCAACATGTTTGCTGATGCAGATCGGGCTGCATGCCCAGATACTAGGCGTTCAGTTTTTGATTTTTGCCTATTTCTCTGGAGCTCCCTCATTTTTTGGCGATCTTAAAAGCATAATGTGATGTCTAGGTCGATCTTCTATAGAGGCGGAATATCGTGCCATGGCACACGCTTCTTGTGAGTTTTCTTGGGTAGATACTCCCTTGCATGAGTTTGGGGTAATTCGTTTAAAGGTCGTCCCTCTCTTTTATGATAACAAGGCGGCGGTGTACATTACATTTAATCCAGCCTTTCATAGACGAACTAATTAAACACATCGAGATTGATTGTCAATTGATTCGTGAAAGGTTTGTTCGTGGCTTGGTTAAACCCATGCATATCAAAGGTGAATTACAACTTGCAACCTTTGTCTGCTCTGATTTTCCATCGCATTTTGGGCAAGATGGGTCTATGCAATATCCACACCCATCTTGGGAGGGAGTGTGAAAGTAAATATTCAATGAATAAGAAAGGTGAAGTGAAGGTAAAGCGAAGGCGGGGTTTGGCTGTGATGTGTAGGAGTGTTGCAGCGACGAAAATGCAGTTCGGATATTCTATTGCCAAAGCATGTGACATCTTCTATTGCTTTAATAGATTAACGACAAGTGGCAAAATCAATTACTACCTCCATCCCACCTTATTAGTCTTGTTTACCTTTTTGACTTTTTCGGGCACGCGTTTCTACCGAAACTTAGTACCAATTTTAAAATATAATTTTGAAGTATCATAGTATCCCGTAAAAATCGGTACTATATTTCAGTGGAAACGCGTGTCCGAAAAAGTCAAAAAGGTAAACAAGACTAATAAGGTGGGATGGAAGTAGTATTTAGGATTTAAGATTTATATAAGGAAAATATATACCCTAACATTTGAAATTTCTAAACCCTAGAATTTGCCACATGTCGTTAATCTATTAAGACAATAGAAGATGTCATATGTTTTGGTAATAGAGGATTCCATGCGACGAAAATGAAGGAGAATAAACCAAGTCGTTACGTTTTAATTAGTTAATTTTCTTTTAGCTGAGTCAGCCGTTAGGTTGTTTTAAATACTATGCACGTTCCTTTTACATTTACGGAACATTTTCTCTTTTTCTTCAAAATGAAAGTTTCTCTATTGAATTCTCCCTGCAAATTTCTCTTCGATAATTCAATAGCCTAAACTAGTTGTCATTAATAACATTAGTTGTGTAGCACTCGTACATTTCAAGTATACTTTATTTTGTCAAAATAGAAAACCTGAAGCATTTAGAAATTATAACCGAGGTTATGTTATCATCTTAAGCCATGATATAGTGGGATCATGAGTTTAAATATGACAATTTTGTCCAAGATATTTCGACTTTTATATCTTTTGAGTCATCTATCATGTGATCTTCTGCGATAAGTTGTCACACAATTTGAAATATAAAGTAATAGACAAATTTTTGTTCAAACAATAAATTAAATACTCCACCCGTCCCTAGTGTATATGTGGAATTTTTATCGGCACAAGTTCTAAGAAAAAAACTGATAAAATTGTTATAAGTAAAGGATGAGTTTCACTAAGGCGATTGAAAATGTTTTCTATTTTAGGTAATAACGTATAATTGGGGACGTAAAAAAAAATAAAAATTTGCGCATTAACGCATATATTGGGGACCAAGAGAGTAATTAAAATATTTTAAGCAATAAAATAAAAAAAAAATACTCCATCTGTCCTAGTTAAAAAGCACACGAGTTCAGTTAAAAAAGTAAGGGATCCACATGGAGCTGATAGGTTAGGTTTTAAGATTTTTAAGACTTAAGGTGTGTACTTTGATAGAAAAGAAAAATAAAGGATAAGAAAATGATGTAAGATAGTATCAATATATTAAACGTTTCGTTGCGGATTCGAAGTACCACAACGATCCACACGCCTACGTGGCGTCTCCTGCGGCCTCAATTGTTATTTATCTAAAATCTATATATTTATACATATTAATATATTAATTCATTAATAATTATTATAATCTATTTATATTATACATATACATAAAATTTAAAATTTTAATTATAAGGATTGGAGAGTTCGAACTCATGATCTCCCACATGATAGGCTATGTTTTATACCACTACACCACATCACTATACTTATTTAAGGTTTAAAATATATATATCCATTATTCAATCAATTTTGAATCATTGAGTATATTTAATATGAATATGTATATTTTTTTTATTGATTTTACCATGTGTTTCTTAAATTTTTATAACAAAAAGTATATTATTACTTTAAAACAATTGACAATACTAAGACACAAAATGAGTTTCGTGGGCTATTTTCAATTCGAATTGGCTAAACTTTTTTTTGTGTTAAAATATTTTGGCTGTAATACTATATTGATTTTGAGGTGGCTCATTGGCCATGAAAAATTCTAAAATGGAGATTTCCTTCATTGATTTGATATTTTTTTATTAATACGTATAAATAGAGTACAATTACTCGATAATGGAGTACACCGCATTAAACTATTTTTCTAATAAATTTAACGCGGTTTTGTAACACATATTCTCTAACAAATTATCATAATACTATTTTTCAATTCGGGTTGATCAGGCTAAATTGATGTTTTGTAAAAAATATTTTTGCCCTAACACTATTTCATTTCGGTATTGAGGTTGCCCGTTGGCCAAGATGTTTTTAAATTTTTTTGGTTCTGATACTATTTTGATTTTGAGATGGCCTGGGCCCAATCCAAACTGAGTTGAGGAACTTACGGGTCAAGGATCTGTCGTCCGTGCTAGCCGCTGCCGAGGAGTTGGTGGACTTGAAGGCGGGTGGCTCTTCCGAGCCCGAACATGGGGATGCGGGACGTGCTAAGGATAAGGGGAAAGGTTGGAAGAAGAAGACTTTCAACGACCCAACGCTAGCATTGGTGGTGCAGTGAGTCATGCTTCGGGGGCGGGAACAAGTTTCGCGGTGCTTTATATGTGATGGAGACCACCGGATACGGGACTGTCCGAAGCGGAAGGCTAACATGGGGAGAAGTTGAATGATGTGGTAACTGAATCCGTGGAGGAGGAGGCTCGGGTCAACACAATGCAGTATATTTTGGGTATGCAAGTGTTGAATGAGGGGTCAGGACATGCCGAAAGTGGGCCGTGAGGATCCTGGGAAGGACATGGCGATAAAACAGCCAAGTGTGGGTCGTCGTGTGCTCATGTATGTAAAAGTCTTGGCGGGAGCTGCGTCAAGCAACGACCGTGGTGTGCCAGGAGAACTCGCTTGTGGTGAGAGAGTTGTTGCTGAAAATGGATCGAAGACAAGAGGCTTATCCCACATGACGAGGGCGTCGTCGAGTTTAGGTGGGGGAGGTTTGTTAGACCCCTAAATCGGCGGATGCAACAAGTGAGCCTAGCCACGGGCGACTATATCCGATTTTGAGGTGGCTCGTTGGCCAATATATTTTTGCCTAAATCAACGGATACAGCAGGTGCGCCTAGCCATAGGCGACTCATATTTGATGTTGAGGTAACCCGTTGGCCAATATTTTTTTTAAATTCGTTTAGTATGTATCGATAGCTATAACTGTCAATTTTTTTTAAAACAAAAGGTATATTTTGAATTTAAAACACCTTAGAATATATTAGACACAAAATCTATTTTGAGGTGGCCATTAGCCAATAAATTTTTGGAATTCTTTCATTATGTATCATTTGCTATAATTGTAATAAAAATTTTTTTAACAAAAGTGTATGTTTTCAATTTAAGACACTTCACAATAAATTAGAAATAAAATGCGAATCATTTCAACAAATTATCATAATACTACTATTTCAATAAATATACAATAAAATGTTACCCGTCGAATTTCGACAAGATACAAACTAGTTATATAATAATATGGTCCCCACTTACTTTATCATATGTTATCTAAGGTGGAAAATGTGAAGAAGAAAAAAATATTATCATGTACAATGGGGAAAACCCGGAAAATGGTGTAATTTTTTATTTTTGTAAAAGTAAAATTTCTCCTCATTGTCCACAAAGAGGACGCCTTTAATGTGTTAAGTGGGCTGATTAACTTAATGGGTTAATTTGTTCTATTTTAATAACTTAACTACTATTATGATGGGATAATCCAAGAAAGAAAAATGGACTATATTAATATGTGTGTCGAAATATTGTAGTATACAATATAATACAAATCTCAACAAAGTAGATGTTACAAGCGGATATAAAGGTGCAAGACAAAAATAAAAAATAAAAAAAATAAAGGAAAAGTGAAGAAATAAGTGAGAGACTATGATGATACCACTTGTAATATTGTAATTAGCAGAAAATCTAGTTGATAGTCTAGGTACCACAAGTTTGATGTCGGTCAATAAATTGAATAGTTTGTTAGCTTCTATCCTCACGTGTCCCTCTTGAATACCTAAATAGTAAATTCGACTTTGTAGTACTATATAGATATGTATGAGGGAGACTCTTCGAGGTCGGCCCTCAAATGAAATCTATACTATTTTTATTTATTTATTTATTCTAAAATTAAAATTGAATTTTATTAATTGGAGAAAAATAAATTGTAATCGTACGTTAAAATAAGTCCTAGTTGGTATTATTATTAATAAAATCTAATTGTATATTAAACTTTAGTTTTCCGTATATAAATTTGTTTCCCAGTGAGCTCGGCATATATAGAAAGTTTGGTATATAAACAAATCAATAAGTTTGGAGTATGGTTATGTATCTAGATTCAAACTACATATATTATGAAAAAAGATTTTTCATTAGACTCTTAAGATAATTTTCATAAGCATAGTAGGGGTATTATTCATTATATAAAAATTAAAAAAAAATAGTAAACAAATGAGTAAGTTATAATAATTTAAAACCATGCAATCGAATTATAATTTAAACATTGGCGAACGGATGAATTGAGTTGACATTCGAAGAAATATCATAAATGTTACTCGCTACCACAAAAATGAGTTTGTCCAATCCATTTCAAATGAGATATGACGAGGTCGGCATGCTCCATGCACCATGTAATAGACTAGAAATATACAATGTGATATTAATTGTACAAACACTTTTTCATTATAAATACACCTGGCCTCTTCAATTTACAAACAGACTTATCATTTCATATCAAAAGGCAATTTTACACACAAAACTCAGAAGAATATATAATGGCGAGCATGGCCTTTACAAGCTCTCTCACAAAGCTCCATTCCACCAACAAGTTCCCAATCGTCCTCCGCGAATCTTGGACCTCTACTTCTTCCGTTTCCCTTTGTGCTTCACCAAGACCCACTCAAGTATGTATATGCATGTATACATACATATTGATTCTTCTACTTTTTTCTTGTATATGGTCACCATGCTTAATTTATGTTGAAATCTCACATTTATTCGACATTGATTTTATAAGGATTTTAATTCTAACATATAAGTTGGATAATAACCCTCTGTCTTAATAAAGCCTTATATATTAAGTCCATATTTGATTCACTTTTTTTGGGTATGGAAAGGGAAACAATTGATTGATTTTATTACTTGTTGATTGGTTTGAGTAATAACTTATCCATTACCCTTACTTGGGGATAACTCAATCTACCAAATTGTTATCCCTAAATATGGAGGAGAAACAAGGAGAAAGAGAATCCTTACAAGTGACTAATTGTTATCATTGAACCAAACACTTAAATAAAAGTAACCATTATTATTATCATTCCCTTACTTGATTTGATTTTATTCATTTTTCATTACCCAACTTAAATCAAACGAACACTAAGAGGTAAATCACCCATTCTTATATCTTATCAGAGCGGATCCAAGTTGATGTGGTTGATTAGTCCGTATGTCTAGATGTTGAGTCGATGGTGGCTTTGAGCCCATGATGGCTTTGATTTGGTCACCCGTCTGAAGTTTCACATTTTATCCCATATCCATTTTTTAACGATCCTTGTTCTAACATACAATTCAAATAACCCTTTCCCTTAATAGGATCTTATTTTTACACTTTTCATCTCTTGATTAAATTCTATCAATATAATAAAAATGTTGTGTTTGGTAGGCAAGAAGACATGGTGTGGTTATGGCGAATTTCGATGAGGCGGTGAAGAAAGGGACCGACGCCGCGAAGAAGGGCTTCGAAGCAGCCAAGGAAGGTGCCGAAGACATCCAGAAACAGACTCTCGCTGCTGCAGAAAATGTAACTTTCTATTTATTTATTTTAAATTAAATGATACAGTATATATATGTAGATGATGCACAATTGATCACGGACGGAGGAAGTAATTATGAGGTTGAATGAAAATAGGCAGGTGAGCAGATAAAGGATGCCGCCGGAAAGGTGTCAGCGAGTGCGGAAGAGGCGGCTAGCAAAGCACAGGAAGATAGGAAGGCTGTAGCCGGAAAAGTGCAGGAGGCGGCGGAGGGAGCGTGGGACTCAGCCAAAGAAGACTCCAAGAAGGTGCAGGACACGGTTGAGAAAAATGCTGAAGCCACCGCCGACGCTGCTAAAGCTGCCGTCAAAGATGCGGCAGCCAAAATCGACAGTGCTGTCAGCTAATCTCACTCTAATTTCCTTTGTTCAGTTAAAAGATGATGATATGATGATGATTCGGTTATTTTTATAGATAAGATTGAAACATAGGCGGGTAAGATTATTTAGGGAATGTATCTTATTCGATCATGTTTTTCTACATGGAACTGTGCGAATATCATTGCACAACTAAAATAAATTGTTAAACCTTCATATGAAACGGTTAATTAATTACAAATGTGATTTTTTTTTCTTCATTCAACAACTTCGACAACCCTCAAATTCTCAAATCAACCTCTGATCTCTACACCTCTCCTCCTTCGATTTTTCGGCATATAACCGCCGCTATCGCAACACAGGCACCACCGCACAGGCTACGACCACACCACATCATTGCCGCTTTATCGCGGTCACCAGAACAGCAGTAGCACCACCACAACGCCGCCCCTCAGCGCCGCTTACGACGCCGCCGCCGAGAGCTCTCGTTTTTTTTTTAAAGGACCTTTTGTACTACTTTAAAAAAACGTAAAACTTTAGAACAATAAGACAGCCCTAACAAAATCAAAATGTATTAGACTAAATGTCTACAACTAAAAAAATTACTAGTAAGGAAATTAGGAAGAAAGAGACGTAATTTATGTGACATTTTAAGATCTTTTACACACATACTCATATTATATAATGGGTTAATAAAGATCGGAAGTGCAATGTTAAGTAATAGTGCATGAATGATGCACAATGTATTTGGAATTATGGAAATGAAGAGGTGCTTTTAATGGTTTGAAATGCATTAAATTGTTTCCAAGTGTATTTATTATGTTAATTGGAAATATAAAATGATACTCCCTCCGTCTCGCTATGTTTGACACTTTTCTTTTCGGCACGGGAATTAAGACGGAAGTGATTAGTGTGTAAAGTATAATGTGTGTGTGTAGAGATATAGTATTGTTTATATATTTATACATATTTTAAAACAAGATCATCATAGATGCATAAAAATATATTCATATTTGATCTTAAATGAAATATCGTATCGAGACCTTTAATTTGGTATAAAAATTATAAAAATCCGAGAACAAACGATCAAGTTATGACAATTTAAAGTTTTAGAATTTAAATTATATTGAGATATGTGCTGAAAAGTGAAAAGTGAGTGGATGGTGGATTTAATTATAGAAAGTTAAGTCTAATAAGGAAGTGTTAATTATTTCCCAAAAAGGAAAAGTGTCAAACATAGTGAGACGGCCCAAAAAGAAAAATGTGTCAAAGATGGTGGATTTAATTATAGAAAGTTAAGTCTAATAAGGAAGTGTTAATTATTTCCCAAAAAGGAAAAGTGTCAAACATAGTGAGACGGCCCAAAAAGGAAAATGTGTCAAAGATAGCGAGACGGAGGGAGTATAAAAGAATAAAATAATATGGTGTTAAAATCAAGATGTTATGAGGGAAAGTAGGATTGGAAACTATCCTACTTGACTATAATTAACATGAAAAATTACATCTGCAAGAAACGAATTAATATCAGTTGCATTAATGGAGTTATCTTAGAAAGCATAAGGGTTTTAATATATATATAAGGGTTGGAAACTATCTTACATGACTATAATTAACATGAAAAATTACATCTGCAAGAAACGAATTAATACCAGTTGCATTAATGGAGTTATCTTAGAAAGCATAAGGGTTTTAATATATATATATATATATATATATATATAGGGAGATCACATGCAAAAGCCACTTTCTATAAGAAATAAGAAGCAATCTTAGACGTCCATCTTGATTGATCCACGGTTGATAATTAGTACATATTTCTTACTAAATGAGAGGCATTTTTTATTGGAAGAGGGATATAGATGTAAATGTGAATTTATTTATAACTGTCTCTTCCTTGAATCACGGGATTGAATATGAATTAGTTTACGGTATCCAGCTCATTTTTTTACAAATTTCTCACGCAAAACATCAAATTATTCTTCTTATAATTTTGAATGATAGTGGATCACTATAAATCAATTCACGTTTCTTTTATTATTTCAATTTTTTTTGGACTGGAATTTAATAATGCACGTCTTACTAATATATAATGCATTTGACGAAGTAAAGCAATGCATATTTTCATTTCATGAATCATAGCAATTTTTGCCGTATTTCATGCTCACTATATAATGCACTGCATAATAATTAAAAACTCAAAATCCTTCTAGTAAATGCATTTTAATATATAATATAATGCATTCACTGTATAACTTGTAATGCACTACACATGAATATGTTATTTAAGTTTTTCGATGTGGTGCAAATACTTCATAATGCATTTTCATAAGTAGTATAATGCATTATTGTGCATTACATAATGCATTCAGGAAAAATTTATTATAAGTTCATTGAAATAGTTGGTTGTATTTTTCTTGCGGTATATTATAAATCATTATGATAATGCATCATCATAATTATAATGCATTATATGGGTTTTTAAAATGCATCGACCACGTCATAATTAACATGCATTATATGGACTCTTTTAATGCATCGACAAAGAATAACTCCATTAATTAGAATTGTTAATCACTATAATTTAATATCATTGTCGATATTAATAGTGCATTAGAATGAATTATATGCATTATAGATATCGATGTAATATATTGTATGGATTGTTAGTTTTCAATATTCACATGTCGGAAAGATGTATATCAAATCATTGTATCTATAAATATATATTTTAATAAAGAGATGATTTTTTTTTTTTTTGAGAGAAATAAAGAGATGATTTCGTTATAATGAAATAGCAATATTGCATAATTCTATGAATCAGGAATTTAGTTTCTGAAATCCCGTAAACTACGCCAATACCCATAAATACAAATTCAATTCTTACATTTTTACCCTTCATTGGAAGTAACTTACGGTCAATTTCATTATTTCAATTAAATATTATATAATTAACGCTTATTTTAGCGGTTAGATTTGTAATGATCTATGGCTGTTATTAGTTCCTATTTCTTACTTAAGGTGTCTTTTTACATGAATTCATCTCTCTCTCTCTCTCTCTCTCTCTCTCTATATATATATATATATATATATATATATATATTAGTTCTTATTTCCTACTGTAAGGTGACTTTTTACATGAACTCACCTATTTATATATTAGGAGTAATGCTCCAATGTTTACCGTGGACATACTTAATGTGCCAACGGATAACGTGACATTGGAATATATAACGAAGTTAATAAAAACCCTACAAAAAATAATTAAACCTTGTTATAAAAAAACTAAACCCTAACATAAAAATTAAACCTTAAAAGGAAAAATTACAGACGTGGCACTGCCACATCACCGGTGGACACATTAAATGTACCCCCATCGTGAGTAGAGGAGCATTTCTATATATACTAGTTCCTATTTCTTACTGTAAGGTGCCTGTTTACATGAACTATATATATATATATATTTCACCGGACAATATTTAAATTTTCAATCGCTTTCATAACGCCACTGTCTTTATTCAAAGATTTCAAATTCTTATAGATATAATCTTTATCTCTGGCAAAAATTCGTAGTTAAAAGCAAAAATTCCAATTATAATTTTTGCAATTCTCGCTTTTCCGAGAAAGCCACAGTTGAAGGGATCCCATCTAATCTTTTATCTTATATATCTAATCTAATTACAATTACAAATTGTGTGATATGATGTGATTATAATTAGTGGTAATGGTAGAAAATAGCCACTTAACTTAAGAAAAACATAAAAATAGTCACTAACTTATAAAGATATAAAAAGTAGTCACCTTGACATTTTTACCCTTAATACTTAATACTTGTAAGAAGAAAAAAAAAAGTCTTGGGCACGATTGGCAATGGCTCGTGGGCCCGGACTGACCCAAATAAAATTGCACTCTCTTTGCTTTGGAAATAAAATCTCGGTAACAGAAGCGAAATATTAATATTTAATAATAAACCTTAAAGTAATGAAGCCACATTATGGCAAACCACACCCGAGGGTAATATATATATAAAATTAATAAAATATTAGTAATATATATGCCTTATAAACTAAAATATACTACAACATTTAAATTTTCCTTAAAAAAATATAAGTAGAGCGTTTATAATTACTTATGTAATGCTAGAAATTGAATAATAATACATGATACTCCCTCTGTTTTTCTGGAAGTGACTCAGTTGCTTTTTGTACACATATTAAGAAAAGAAGGATTAGAGGTTAAATGGTACCAACAATAGAATAATTAGTGTAGATTTCATTTAATTAGGGTTAAATTGGACTTAGTTGGGACACATGTGAGTTTGTTGGCCCCAAAAATAAAATGGGCCACTTAGAAAAAAACACTTCAAAATGGCAAGTGAACCACATGAAAAAAAACAGAGGGAGTATTATCGCAGGCTTCGCAACAAGCATCGAATAACTTAGAAAAGTATGGTGTATAATGTAAAAATATAACTTACATAATGCTAGTAAAAAGGCATGATACAAAGTTCAATTTTACCCAATTATATAAAAATGCTCCCATACCCACCATCAGCATACTTAATGTGTCCACGACTGACGTAGCAGTATCATGTCAATAATTTTTTATTTCGGGCTTAGTTTTTTTAGTAAAGTTTATTATTTTTGGTATAGTTTAGTTTTATAAGGTATATTAATAATAATTTTCTGTAAATATACCACCGCTACGTCAGCCGTGAACATATTAAGTATGCCACAATGGGTAGGAGAGCAATCCTCTCCAATTATATAAAAGTTTTATAACTATAAACATGATGACATAAACACATTATTGTACTAGAGAATGATAGTGTGTTAATGTTTGAGGCATTTATGATAAATGTTTTAGATTCGAATCCTCCGTGATACGATTTTATAAATTTAAATTTAAAATTATTAAAAAAAGAAACGTACTAATAAATTATTTATAAAACATGCTTTAGATTAATAAACAATGTTAATATTATTCAAACGTCATGCTATATCTATCCACAAAAAAATGCCTAATTTATCATTTTGGTATGTAAGTGTTTTACCACCAACCATTTCAAAGTCATCGTTGAAATGTTGTTGGAATTTTCAAAGCCAATAAGTAGAAAATTACGTTTACATAGAAGTTGGTTTTAGATACCAGTTAGGACCAGTATAGTCGTCTAGTAATTATTTTTGTATACTAATGTATATGTTAATAAAGTTTTAATCGTAATAACAATGCAAGTTGATGATAAATACTATCCGCTTATATATTACTTCGAACATATGAATTTATCCTTATTAATGCCCTGATATTGCCACTTAATTATGAACGCCAACCAGTATATAAATACTAATTAAGAAGTTAATGAAATTTGATAAATATATAAAGTTTAACCGTAGACTCTAATGAATTATCATAAACACAATATGCATATGCATATTGGGATTACGACAAAAGAAAAATAAATAAATAAATGAACTCAAAATATCAATAAAATTAGGGATCTCGAATATTTGTGAAAGAAAAATAGATGAAATAAAAATATTAAGGAAAAGGGAGAAAAAATAGGGCTATAAAACTGACTTTCTTCACATTCGCAACCTATTAAAAAAACAGACGGAGAGAAACACACAACTTCCTCAAAATACCAACGCATATATACTAGCCCGCTCCAATAGGCACTCGATGCGAACCTGATTGCTGCCTAACAAAACAAAACAAAAACAAATAAGTACTAATCGGTACTACTCCGTAGTTAACAAGAATACGTGAAAATCGACAGGTACACCAGGAAATCGAGCTCTTAGCTCTTTCCTCTGCAGAAAATCATTAGAAATAATCAAGCCTAAAGGCTCTCAAGAAAAAATTAAGATGAAAAAGATAGCATTGTTATGGATCATTGTTACCTGACTGGCTACACCAACAGGACAGTTGTTAGTGTGGCAAATACGAGCCATGACACAGCCAGTGGCAATCATGGCAATAGAACCGAATCCATATTCATCGGCACCCATTATTGCAGCCATGAGAACATCGAATCCACTCTTGAATCCACCATCAACTCTCAGAATCACCCTTTCTCTAAGCCCATTCGAAATGAGTGTCTATATCAAACGCACATACAAGGGAAATAGAAATCTAAGTAAATAGAATTTTGTAGAATCATCGTCTGAAGAAGGAGAATCATGTCCCAGAAAAGAATAGAAAAGATATAAACCTGATGTGTTTCAGTTAGCCCAAGCTCCCAAGGACCACCAGCATGCTTAATAGGTGAGCTCATTAATACGTACACTGACTTTCTTCCCCGGTAGTTGGCTACCTTCACCTGGCTTTGCACCTTGCGCGATTTTGATTTCTAGCTGATCAGCATTAGCCAAGAAAGTCGGGGTTACTCCAAATTGCCCTGAAGCTACCTGAAAGATCACATTAATATTGTTAGTGAAGCACATGATAAGCAATAAGACATGCAGAAGAAAAGGGGAATAGAAAAAAGGGTGTACTCGGACCTGCTTTATGGCACTAGTAGCAGTATCGCCATTTTGAAGACCTTTAAGATGTGGTAATGTTGGAGAGTAGCCATCAACGGCATCTGTAAGTGGGCTGCACGGAATCGGATCCTAGATGAACATCAAACCTTGCGTCACAAATTGATGATTAACACATTAGGTGAATAAAACACAAATTACATTTCCCAGAAATACATCCGTTAGCATCTCTACTATTGTCATTAGTAAATGATTTGTAAATGCCGGTCCAAGTGCTAACAGAATTCATTTTGCATGGTCGTAAACCATCCAAATTCGTTGCACCTGATTGTATATTACAAGAACTGTTTCGATATCTCGTTTCTTTCACAATCCTTTACAATTCTGCTCCAGTACTGGTAGTAACACAATTTCATGCAATTCTGTCATATGCTTGACTATATGACATAACTATTTTGTCACCTTAACTACTTTGCGAGGGTATAGTCAACCCAAAGTTATTAGAAACTCTGACCATAACATAATTAGATATAACATGATAAAGTTAATTACCTCGCCTCCTCCTGAATCAGATTTTCCACCTATTCTATTCATAGCTATGGCAATAGCCTCATGAGTTTCTCTGGATATTGCACCAAGTGACATGCCACCAGTGCAAAATCGCTGAACGATGGAGGTAGCAGGCTCAATCTTTCCAAGAGGAATCGGACGACGACTTTTAAATTCAAAAAGATCCCTGCCATCAGTACATATACATTCAATCAATGATGATATCATTAGCTTTGATAAATTCTTAATATGAAGGTATGAGCTTCAAGCAACTTCACATATTCAGATTTTCCAATAAAAATCAAATTTGAAATAACTCAAGATCGTGCCCCACCAAAACAGAAGGAGCACTCTTAAATGCCAAGAATCAAATACTTATAAATGAATAGCTAGATAAAATGAAAACGAACTTCACAAAAGCAACTCACATTCACAGGTCGGGTGGCCAAATGCTGCTGATAAATTGAATATGCAGTTTCACTCTTTTGTCGTATGGCTTTGTGGAGCAGCTTCGACATATCTGGATTGTTGCCGTGATATTCACCTTTTATGTAGAAATAAGGAATATTTAGCACTTTTTAATGCAGACATAAAAATATTGAGGAAGTGAAACTTGAGGGTTCTGACTTATAAAAAACCATGTCAAGAAACTTTCAAACATGTACCTCCAGCCGTCATCTGTATAAACCCGAAATTCTCGAGTCTTGTAGCAGTGTCTTGGGAGAAAGCCTTAACCCAAAATGATAAGCTCTCTCTTGCCAACTGCAAAATGTAGAGGAATTGAAGTTAAATTTTTTCAGAGATAAATACTCCAGAATTTGTAACTTCATTTATTAAAAATGGAAAAGCAACAAAACTCAAATGCTTCTTCTAGTTGGTTTTGTTACCTCATCTAGTGTTAATCCACCAATGCTAGAAACACTCCCCGTAAAAGCAATGTCAATTATTTCTTTGCCCAATCCATAAACTTCAAATATTTGTGCACCACAATAACTACACACAAGTAATCTCCATTAAGACTTGCTGCAGAGAATGAATAAGTAAATGGAACAAAAAAAGTATTTCACAAAGGTATACCTGGAGAGCAATGAGATGCCCATTTTTGAGAGAATCTTCAGAAGGCCAGATTTAACTGCCTGAAATAGAAAATAGAAACATTCAATTCTTACCATTTCCCAACCAAGTATAATCAAGCATCCAAGATTACTATACAAAAAAAAGGACTCTCAAAATAAATGAAGAAAAGAAAAATAATAGTAGGATATAAACCTTGCAAAAGTTCTTCTCAGCCTGTTCAATTGTAACAGTGGGCATTTTTCTAGTGCGCATCAGGTTCACGGTTCTAGTGCTCAACCGCCATTGATGACATGTTTCCAGCGCCAAGTATGGGCATACAGCACTAGTGAAAGACATCAAAGTGTTATAGAAGGACTAATCACATTAAAATAATGCAGCACATTAGGTAAATCGTGAGCAACAGCAGCAGCTAGCATTTAAGCTTTTTGTAGCATACTAAATTTGACTTGAGATAGAATTGATAAATTAATAAGATTACAAGTGAGTTAATCCTCATATGCTTCCTTTACATAAGGAGGCATGGAAAGGAATCAGAATCTCTCTCTTGTATGATATCAGTTGATGTCATTTACCAAACATATTTTATGAGACTAAACAGGATCATACCTAAAGCCGGAGATATTAATTTCATCACTTTTCCTGGAAATGCATGTCAGGAAATGTATTTGACTTTACTACGTCAAAATGGCACACTTTCAAAACTACCTAAAATGGGTAGACGATCTTCCAACTTTGTCCCAAATATCAAGAAGCATCACGATAATATACAAAATCAAGGCGATTTTCTAATGTAAACATGAAATTCATTATCATATAATTGTATCTGGATGAATGATTTTCAAAGTTATGCACACACATATCCACCAGTTCATGCACATAACAAGTGCATAAATAAATTAGAAGATGAGGCATACCTCGCACCATATCCAATCAAACAAGAAAACTGATGAGTACTGAAGCACTGAGCTGAGCTGTATCAGCAACAATGGAAGCTTACATTCGCAGTCCATTCTGAACCAGATGCTGATGAACAGCAACCACAGCTAGAAGTATAGGGATGGCAGGCCTAGTTGTTTCCTGATGAAAGCAACCAGTTGTATAGATTAATATTCGACCTTTAAAATAATATGATACCAACAGAAACAGAATAGATCGAAAATGATGCAATTGAATAATAATAACAAAACTAATAACAATAAGTACACAAATGCACACACTAAGTGAAAAAAAAAAAAAAAAAAAAAAAAGTGACAAGGTGAGATGAACTAAGAGGACTATCACAATATTCAGTCTTAAAGCAGAGTTGTCATACTGATTGACGACTTTTTGTCGGCCTTTCAGCAACACTTGAACTGGAAAAACAAAATCTAATGTACACGAACAGAAAGCTTACCAGCTCATCAAACCTGCTAGAGAGAACAAGAAGCTGGGAACCAATTCTAACAGCTTCAACAGCAGCTTCACAGAGCTTGTACAGTGTTTTCTCCGGCGAACCTTCAACTCCTCTCCTTATATCAAAATATATATATAACACTTGGGGTTTCAAGAGTGGATCTTTCAGTAAAGACTCAAGCTCCCTTCATTCAGTACAGGGTTTGACAACATACTGATAAAGAGACCCACAATCTAATACTTTTAATACACAAATTACAAGGATAAATAATGTTAGATTAAAGTAATGCTTGGAAGAAATTCCTTAGAAACGTGGTACTTTCTTTGCCCAGCCTTCGAAACGGAAGTACCTGAGAAACGTTTTCTGGACCAACTTCTAGTATGTTGCCTCGCTTCCCGAGGTTGACTTCAAGGGACATGACTAATCCTTCTTGGAGAGGATCTATAGCGGGATTGGTGACCTAATTCATAGATATGTAAGAACATTTTGTGAATTACATCAGCTTTACAATACAATAAGAAAATACTATACTATTATGATATCATGGATTTACTAATATATATATATATATAGATATAGATATATATATATATATCATGCTACATCATACAATATTACAAATATATGAAATACTAGACCACTTAAACTTACCCACAACCTATGAAAATTACAGACCTGAGCGAATCGTTGCTTGAAATAATCGAACAGCATATGAGGCCTTGTAGATAAGACTGCCAAAGGAATATCATCCCCCACAAAAGTAGGCTCCTTCCCTTGAGAAACCATTGATTCAATCACCATCTGGACATCTTCACTAGAATATCCATATTCCCTGGTACAACAGATAGGGCAGTCAAACAAAGTTGCTATAGTCCACCTCAAAGTAATTTCAAGCCAAAGATGGATAGATTTTCTTGCTTCCGGAAAATGTCTTAAGCTTATCAAACATTTACTTCACTTAGATAAGATAAAAGAAATGGAAGTCTACAGAACTTACTGTTGGCGCCTTAAAACTGTTTCATTATCCATGACAGTCGAAGACATAAAGCTTACAGCCTTCAAAGAACGGAGATTTTCCCTCACCCATTTCCCGTAAGGATTAGATAGTGCAACTCGCTTTTTAACCTCAGTATTTTCAAATACCTATGCACAAGAGGTATAATGCAGTAGATAAGAAAAGAGACGTGATTGTGTTTATGTGTAACTTCTAAGAAGCTGTTTTCAGCAGGGCTATGTTGTCATGGAAATCATGATCAGACTCATAAGAAGAACAATGAGCACAATTCTTGAAAAAAAAAAAAGAGAAAATCATAACAGAAAGCAAGTACCTGACCACTTGTTAGGTCTACACTAATCATCATTCCAGGGCCCAAACGCCCTTTCATTATAACTTTCAAGTCATCTGTTGGTAGAAAACTCACCCACCTTGAAAATAACCAAAAAAAAAAAAATCTGTAATTAATTTGGGGTCCTCATAATCGTTGAGCACTTGAGTTAATTTAATGTACAAATCACAAAATGCAGAACTTGAGACAGTTTAGAAGTAATATCAGTTTCAAAATTCAAGAAATATTATTTAACACATTTTAAGTCAATTTCTACATTTCATCAATAAGATCTATATGAGTAGTATAATATGTTGAAGAAAACTGTAGCAATTAATATACTATGAAAGTCGCACTGGGGTTTTTAGACGATGTCTTCTGGGGAGGGGGGGGGGGGGTAGAACCCAATAAAGTTTACAGGCTCAACTACCACCGTATCCATTCTATAAAGTTCTAAGAAGCTAATTTCTTAATGTTATCTTATTAAACTTTGGGCTTAAAAAGCAGCATTGGATTAATCTCTGGCAGCACAAGTACACAACTAAGTACACAAAGAAGAATCCCACCTCAAGAAATCTTCAGCAGTGCGTGATTCATTAATCAAACTACCACAAATGGCTATCAAATGTTTCCAAGGGGCATACCAGTAAAGGAGTTGAGGGTTCACCATCCAATTGAGCTTATGTCCCCAAACAACATGGTAAAAAGAATGAAGAGAGGAAGCAAACCTCAGATGCAACGTAGACAACATTGTCTACCGTCCTCCGGTATCTAGCAGGGCGAAGTCCATTTCGGTCAAGACAAGCTCCAACTGTTTTCCCATCACTGGAATATGTCCAGAAAAAGAAAAAAAACAATAAGACAAATTACAGCTCTGCATCAGATACTCAACCAGTCACCCAAATGGGGTGGGTGATGGATTCACAAAGTCAAGTTTACCTTTCAGCTAACCGAATTAAAATTTCAACACAAAGATGCATCCATAAATGTCAAAAAATATATCCTACTTTTAGAAAGTTCACCTGAATAAGAGTAAGGCAGGTCTATCCCAAGCCTCCAATAACCTGAAGCAAAAATCATTACAAGTCAAATATAGCAGAACTTGCAATTGACATGTTAAGGGCACAAAGGGCACAATGCTGAGCTTGAAATAGCTTAAATGTTGGTTCGATGTGGCAGCATTTTGAAGATTGAAAACTTTATTATTCAATTGTTGGGGGATGAGTTTATGTTAGCAACGAAATGAAGCTACGGCAGGGAAATTACGACAACAGGGATTAACTCAACGGCCACAACTAAGACTTGCAGTCATCCAATAACATCAGAAAAATTCCATGCCACCATATCTTCAGATAATCAATCAATTAAAACTTCACGAGTTTATCGACATAACGGAAGAACTGAGCGGCGATAAGAAGTACCTGGCCTGAAATACAAGAAATAGTAGAAACCCATTTCATCTCCTCCTCAGAGCAAGAAAGGACGAAAAAATTACAGAGACAATACAAAGATCCAATAAAATAAAAATAATGAATTTAAGCACCAGAATTTCACAAAATAAAGCGGAATTTCATTGCAAGGGCAAAATTGGAAATACGCGTTCACGCCCAATTATTCGATAACGTTCTTGGGCAAAAAAAATATACAGAAAATTAAAATGTCTCAGACTGGACTCCGCACGTTCTTGAAAAAATGTACATGAGTAAAATTCAAAATGAAGCTATCAAAAATTGCGATATGTCTTCAATCCTCATCGCCAAACTGCTCCAATTCCCTTCTGTCATCCTCTTGCAGTTTGTTGATTCTGTTCATCAGCTCCTCCGGTCGCAATTGATCCCTCAGAATGAGGCGCAAGAATTTGAAATCCCCCTTCCTCCATTGAAGGATGGGAGGGGCGTGCTTGATTATGCTCTCATCAAATTTATGAGTCTTCTTCCAGACATTGTCTACCATCTCTTTAAATGGATTAATTAGTACACCCTGCTTCACAAAATACTACCTCTCCCGAGTTACTTCAACGGAATCATTTCCCAGCAGCACCGCTTCGATATGCAGGATATTGTTGTAAATTTCTTGAACCGCAGCTTGAACTTTGATGAAATACTCGAGTGATGGATCGAAAAACACTTCCGTCTTTGCTTTGATCAAGGTATCCAGATCTTCATGTACCCAGATTTGATCAGTGGGGATATTTGCATTCACCAGTTTCTTGACGATAGAAATCCCCTCCGCCCTCTTTCTCTGTAGTTCATCCATCTCTCTTACTTTGCTTTCTCTGACTGCTATTAGCCGCAATTTATTTAGTTCGTTGACGGTTAAATGAATCATAGCGGGAAAATGTTCATCTATTTTGTAAATCATAATGGAAATTGATTGACCCACATCGAAAATAAAACTTTGAATGCGACGGTATATATAAGTCATGAGACAGATTACTAGTGCTGGGCTTGTTGTTTTCGTCTATGGTGGGCTAGGGCCCATGCAATGTTCGCTATTGAGAAATATCAAAACTATCGTAATTAATCCAAATCATTATATATATTTTTAATATTATTAATTACAATCTAATTTTATTTTATTAATTATATTCGAATTTTATTTTATGTTTTGAGAATATTTTAAATTTAAATACAATCTTAATAAATTTTTAATTTTTTAACTAATTTTCAATATGTTATACTATTATCTAAAAAATATTAAAAATATAATACACGTAATTTGTCTTTTACTAGTCTTTAACGGTCAAATATTAGAATACGTACATATGCTAACAAAGAATCTTTAGCGATCAAATATTTTGACACATGTTAGAATTTTTTTTTTCTATTCTTCGTTGTTTTGTAGTTTGATGAGATGTTGACAATATTTATTTGTTCATATTTGACTTTATTTGTTTGGTTTTATTATATTATTTTTATGTAGTTGTTGGGAACCCTTTTTGGGACCAACAGTAGTCAATATTGTATGAAAAAAAAATCAAATATAATTTTTTTGGGTATAATATTCAATTTTTCAGTATACCGATATAAACCGAACTTCGGTATAGTATACCGAAAAATTGGTATGGTATTGGTATGGATTTTTCCATACTACCGACATGTTCGGTACGGTAGTAGTATGGAAAAGTGCATACCGAAAATTTTCGGTACGATATCGATACGGCCAAAAATTTTCAATATACCGTACCGGTCCACCCCTAAATACATGCAACAAACCCCGACTTCTGGAATGGATGCATTTATTAGATAAAAGGTGGACACGGGCTCTGCCCGTTGCTACGATGATTCATGATAAATCGACGGATCGCACAACCTTCGTGTCGGCGACACATCATTTAAATTTCTGCCCTATCAACTTTCAATGGTAGGATAGTGGCCTACTGTTGCAGGGGTAAGTCGGTTGATGCCTATGTGCGCCATGCCACGGGCGTGCATGGGGCGGAAATGGTGTCAAGGCATTGGGTTCATGCCTTGGCTGGTGACGGTGTGGCAAGATTGTGGGAGATGGAAGTACTTGACCCGATGATGCGGAGCATCGGGTGCATGTGCGGCACTTGGCGGAGTGTGCGCGCGAGAGGGCCACGACGTGCCCCGGCGATGGACGAGCTTGGCGTCGGGTGCGCTGTGTGCGGCACTCGGCGACCGATGGGCGCAGCTGGGGCACCCGTCCCTGCCCGATGCGTCCCTGCCCAATGCTCGTTGTGTGCGGCATCAGGCCCCGATGGGTGTAGCTAGGACGCCCGTGCCTACCCGAGGGGCGCTGTGCGCGGCACATGGCGCCCGACGGGACGCAGCCTGGCGCCCCGTCCTTACCCGACGCGCACTGTGTGCGCCGGGTAAACTGTGTGCTAAAGGCGGGATTCGATCCTTGGCGCGGGAGCTTGGCATGTGCGGAGCATACCCGACGGTTGCTGGGAGTTGCGTGCGGTTGTGGGCAGTTGCGTGGGGCGAACTGCCCCGTTGTGCTGGCGCGCGCGGATGGCTGCCACTTGGGCCGGCGGTTGGGACTCGACGGCAAAGATCATTTCGCCCAATGATGGAGGACTTTGTCCATCACGAATTATATTCATTGTATTTCCATTGAGCAGCACAAGTGTTGTGTGCATGCCTTGGAGACTTCCTTTGTGTTTTGAGTTATAATACGAAGTTGAATGTGGTCCCCGTAAATTGTGTGTGTGCTTATTTCCGCTGTGCATTGTTAGTTTGCTATACAACTCGAATTTGTGAGAGAACCTCAAACACGAGTGGCAAAATCGCGAGGCAAACACGAGTGTTGGTGAGGGAGTGAGGGCTGGTCGATTGTGGGGGTCGACGCCGGCACAAGGGCACAAAATTTTCTACGTGAAGATGGTTCAACAGAAGGATTTTCAGACCCTTGAGGGAAAGGTCGCTCAAATCGAGATGCTGCTAGACGAGGCGCAGGAGACGTCCCAGCGCGTTTCAGTGCACCATCGGCTGCGGGAGATGGAGGCAGCGTTGGAGCAGATCCGCCTCTCGGTGGATCAAATTGGTCCGTTCATTGAAGATCGGATGACGGTTTGTGAAGAGGGCATGCCAGATGTGAAGGAGTTTGTCGATCTCAAGATCGAGGAACTCACGGATGAATTGCGTGTTTTGAAGCGTGTGGTGACCGGATCTGGGGAGAGCACATCCGGATCTAAGCTTCGGGTGCCTGAACCATAGCAGTTTGAAGGGGATTGAAGTGCGAAAGTGCTCAAGAATTTTCTATGGGATATCAAGGAGTACTTTAAGGCCACGCATGTTTCAGAACGCGAGAAGGTATCGATTGCTGGAATGTACTTAGCGGGGGACGCCAAGCTGTGGTGGCATTCCCGTCGGACGGAAGACGCTAGGTGCAACCGGGCACCGATATCTTCGTGGGAAATTTTTACCAAGGAATTGAAGGATCAATTCCTCCCCCGCAACACTTCGTGGGTTGCGAGGGACGCTCTGCGAAAACTATAGCATACGGGCTCTGTCCGGGACTACGTGAAGGATTTCACATCCTGGATGCTGGAGATCGAGGATATGTCGGAAGAAGACAAGATATTTAACTTTATTTCTGGCTGCTGGTGATCACCGCATTCGTGAATGTCCTCAACGTGGGAAGTTGAATACGCTGCAAACGGAGCAGCCACATGAGGAAAACACTGGTCCTTATGTGAACCCTTTGCAATTGCTCACGGCAATTTAAGGGGAAGAACATAATCGGAAGGGTTTGATGTATGTGAAAGCGTTCATGAACGGGAAGCTGGTTATGGTAATGGTGGACACCGGGGCCACTCATAATTTTATTGCTGCCCGTGAGGTGAAGCAATTGGGCTTGGATCTGTCTCCACACACGAGTCGTATTAAGGCAGTGAATTCAGAGGCCAAGCCGATTGCGGGTGTGTCCAACGTGGTGATGCAGGTTGGCACTTGGATAGGGTCGTGCTCGCTGATGTTGGTCCCGCTTAACGATTTCGATATTATACTTGGGAATGAGTTCCTTGTTGTCGCTCGAGTTGCTGTGATGACACACTTAGGCGGGCTAATGATCTATGATGAGAGTTGTCCCTCCTTCGTGTCGAACATATACTCGGATGAGTTGGTAGCGGAGACGAACAAGTCGGGCATGATTTCTGCAATGCAGCTGAAGTCGGGAGTGAAGCGTGGCGAGGCCACATATCTTGTTGTATTGGTGGAAGTTACGCCCGGCATGTGCTATGAAGTGCCGGATGCCGTGTCGGATTTGTTGGGGGAGTTTGCAGATGTGATGCCGCCCGAGCTGCCAATGGAGTTGCCTCCGAGACAGGCCACGGACCACAAAATTGAGTTGGTGCTGGGTTCGCGGGCGTCTGCCCAGGCCCCGTATCGGATGCCTCCTGCGGAGCTCGTGGAGTTGAGGAAACAGTTGGATGAGCTTTTGAAAGACGGATTGGTGCAGCCATCGAAAGCTCCTTATAGCTCCCCGGTCCTCTTTCAAAAGAAGTTGGATGGCTCGTTGCGGTTTTGCGTGGATTATAGGGCGTTGAATAAGGTGACGATAAAAAATAAGTACCATATTCCTAATGCCTTGGATCTCTTCGACAAATTGACTAGGGCTCGGTACTATACGAAGATCGATCTAAGGTCGGGTTACTGGCAAGTGCGGATTGCACCGGGGGACGAGGCCAAGACGACTTGCGTGACAAGGTATGGTTCATTTGAATTCTTGGTGATGCCATTTGGGCTGACGAATGCACCAGCCACGTTCTGTAACTTGATGAATGATGTGTTATATGAGTTTTTGGATTGGTTTGTCATGGTATATTTGAATGATATTGTGGTATATTCGGAATCGTTGGATGACCATGTAGGTCACTTGAGGGTTGTGTTCATGAAATTGAGGGAGAACAAGCTATATGAGAAGAAGAAGAAGTGTGAATTCTATTGGGAAGAAATCACATTTCTCGAACATGTGATCGGGAAAGGCAAGATCATGATGGATCGAAAGAAAGTGCAGGCTGTGTTGGATTGGAAGGCCCCTACGAAGGTGGCTGAATTGTGGTTGTTTCTCGGGTTGGCTAATTATTCTAGGCGGTTCATCAAAGGTTACTCAAAAATTGTGAACCCTTTGACGGATTTGCTAAAGAAGGATGTGACGTGGGATTGGTCGGATGCTTATGGTGCTGCCTTCAAGCGATTGAATGAGATCTTGTCAACTGAGCCGGTTATGAAGTTGCCCATTTTTTACCAACCGTTCGAGGTGCAGGTGGACGCCTCGAACAAGGCGATTGGGGGCATGCTGGTGCAGGACGGCCACCCTATTGCCTATGAAAGTCTGAAGCTAAAAGATGCTGAGACCTGATACAGCACGCACGAGAAAGAAATGACGGTTACGATACATTATTTGGAAGTGTGGAAGCATTACTTGTTGGGAACAAAGTTCACGGTCGTGACGGATAATGTGGCAAATACCTACTTCAAAACTTAAAAGAAGCTCACACCGAAGCAGGCACTGTGGCAAGAATACTTGGGCGAATTTGATTTGGAGTTAGTACATTGTCCGGGAAGGCATAATAATGTTGCTAATGCCTTGAGTCGAAAGATGGTGGAAGAGTACGGTTCAGCCTTGATGTTAATTTAGATATATTTTTAAACTAGAGCATCATAGATGCATAAAAATATATCCATGTTTGATCTTAAATGAAAGATCGTATCAAGACCTTTAATTTGGTATAAAAATCATAAAAATCGAATAACAAATGAGAAAGTTATGATAGTTTAAACTTTAGATTTAAATTATATTGAGATACGTGCTGAGAGGTGAGTGGATGGTGAGATTTAATTAGATAATATTAAGTGTAATAAGAGAAGTATTAATTAGCTAATTATTTCCCAAAAAAGAAAGGTGTCAGGATACTTGAGACGGCCCAATAAGAAAATGGTGTCAGGAATACTTGAGACAGATGAGAGTATATTATTATGAAGACTTGGATTTTTCGATGAGAATAGATTATTATAAATTTTGTGAAACATCCATATTTTTTGTATTAAAGAGATAGTGTACCTTTTTTTTCTTTTCTTAAATAGCTCTCATATTTGGCAGCGTTCAATTTGAGTTTTATAATTTAATAATTTATTTAATTGATGCATATATAGATTCTGAGAACTTAATGAGTATTTTAGATCGGAATTAAGATAGAAGATTCGATGCAAATGTGCAGTGGAAATTGTGAGGAATAAGATTCCTAATTAAAATACTACCTATGTCTCATATAATTATGTACGTATTCCGTTTTAGTCCGTCTCACGAATTATGTACGTTTTCTAAAATGGAAATAACTTTATATCACTTCTACCTATCACTTCACACTTTATTTGGATAAGGTGAAGCTTTGACCCAATTAGGGCCCAAATTATATCAATTCACCCCTTCACTTCACACTTTTTATATCACTTTACCCATTCACTTTACATTTTCAAACATTGCATTAGTTATCGTTTCTACAGTATACGTACATAATTATGTGAGACGGAGGTAGTACTTTGTATTGCATGCGAATTGATTTGGAGCCAACTGCTTCTATCGTTCAGACGGTAAAATGTATATATGATCTGAAATTAAACTTTTGTCTTGAAAATTTTGAGATGACAATTACACATAAGAATTATATATACTAAAATGTTAAATTCGAGCATCGCAGTGCAAAGGAATTGTAATTTTTTTTAAAAATATATATATTTAAAGTAATTCCCGCTGTTATTTTTCTTTTATTCTAAATTTAATTTAATTAAAGCACCACTAACAGATGTCTCATTTTTAAGATCACATGTCAATGAGCACAACTCTTGGAAACGACATGTTTATGTTAGAATTAAATTATTTTCAAGACAAAACATCCATACATTGTAGTATCATTTTGCTACTCATTATCCAATTACAATTTGCCTACTCAATTATCATGCATCCGATTGCCGGCTTTGTCAACGAACACGAGATGATATGGGTCCGAGCTATTCGAAGTGCAAATTGCAAATTGAGAATTGGGTAAATAAGTTATAATTATAAATATAATGCAAAAAGTATGTTATTTCTAATAATCACTATTCTTCGATGAATAACCATAGTGTTAATGATATATGCTGTTATTTAGATCGAGTGGTCTTTTCAGGGTGTACCCAACAATTAAAAGCATAGAAATACTAACTTATCTTTAAGAAGGGGTGGACGAATAATATTGAAAAGAAGTTGTAATTCCCTCAAAATGGTTTGTATCAATTGACAACCCTTAAAATAGCCACTTTGATATAACAAACCAAAATACTAGCCACTCATATAAAAAATACAAAAACTAGTCACTCTTACCAAATACACGAATACATGATACGCGACTCATGTATTCGTGAAAATTAACCTTGAATACATGAATACATGAATACACGACTCATGTATTCGTGAAAATTAACCTTGAATACATGAATACACGAATCATATATTCGTGAAAATTAACATTGAATATACGAATACACGAATACATGAATACGCGGTTCATGTATTCGTGAAAATTAACCTTGAATACATGAGTGACTAATATTTGTATTTTTTATACTGAGTGACTAGTATTTGTGTTTTTATATGAGTATTGAGTTTACTATATCAAAGTAGCTACTTTTAGGGATTAACTCTTGTATCAACTTATGTAAACTATGTATGCCTACACACAGTGGCGGAACTAGGAATTACATACTGAGTGGGCTACTTCATATTTAAGTTTGTAAGTATTTTGACACTTCTATGCTTGGTTATGGCATTTCATCGAACACCACATGATTATCTTCTCCTCTTCTTCTCCATTCTCCTCTTCTTCTTCAAATGTTGTATCAAAAACTCAAATTACCTCTACAAATATTCGTTTATATTGCCACAACGTGGTGTTTGTATTGTAACAATGAGGGGCTTCACATATATTTATGGGGAATTATCAAAAGTTCAATATATTATACTATATTATGGGGAAGTACTATATACCCAAAAAAATTGCAAAACTATCGAGGGGGCTTTAGCCTACACCAGTCCCCCCAGATTCGCCCCTGCCTACACATGTACGGGAAGAAACATAAAGAGCCTACTACTCATATTTGTATGTTTTGAAGGTCATATATCAATATGCTCGTGATCAATTTAAGTACCTTAGCAAATTACGAAAAGTTAAAAGAAAATGAAATACAAATAAAAAAGTTAAATATTAATTTGTAATGCAAGAATACGTGTAATAAATCATCCATAGTCTCCCAACAAAAAATATGTTTTTTTGAATTTCTATATCTAATATGATGTTGCTACACTTATAAAATATTGCATATTTAGGAAACACATACTATATGAATTTGGTAAATGAAAATATAATAATTACACAGATAATAATAATAATAATAATAATAATAATAATAATAATAATAAGTTAAATTTATATTCACCACAAGAACACCAAAATTTTCAAGATTACAATACCAGACGATAATAAAATATAATGACCTATATATGAGCCACAGATCTGGATATAAACTGGATAACCTATACCCTATAGCTGTGTGGGGCTTGGATCCCCTGTTGTGGGGGTGAAACACAGCACGGTGCTATGCCCCATAAGCGACGTCGTTCAAGCTCAAACAACAGCCCCCAATTCATTTTCTCTTCATTTTTTTTTTTGTTGTTATTGTAATTTATTTGCTTGTTTTTTCCTTTTTACTTAATACTACTCCATATTATTTTATGAGGCAATTTTTTAAATATCCATAAAAGTTAACAAATGTCAAATAATAGCCAAGAAGATAAAAAATACAAATTATGTCAATTTTTGATTTTTTGGACCAAAATACCCTTAATGAGTTGACTTTGACTGATTTTTAACTTTTTTTTTTTTTTTTCAATTTTTACGTTTTTTTTTTTGAATTTCTGACATTTTTATGAAGGGACTAATGGGACTATTGTCACACAATAGTCCCATTAGTCCCAACTGCAACTCCTCAATCTAATACATATAATCAGATATAGGACTAATGGGACTATTGACACCCAATAGTCCCATTAGTCCCAACTTCAACAATTTATTTAAGTCCATAAAATCAACATTCCAAGCATGCTTTTATTTTCAAAAAAAAAAATATGATTCTGAACAAGAGGAACAACCCTAAAACAACTGTAGCAACCAATCCAGAGGCAAAAATCCGAACTTAGAAATAAGACTAATGAGACTATTGCCACCAAATAGTCTCATTAGTCCCAACTTCAGCAATTCATTTTAGTCCATAAAATCAACATTTCAAACATGATTTTTATTTTTAATAAAAAAAACATGATTCTGAACAAGAATCAACCCTAAAACAACTGTAGCAACCAATCTAGAGGCAAAAACCCTAAATTAGAAATATGACTAATGGGACTATTGTCACTGAATAGTCTCATTAGTCCCAACTGCAACTCCTCAATTTAGTACATATAATCAGAAATATGACTAATGGGACTATTGCCACCGAATAATCCCATTAGTCCTAACTTCAACAATTAATTTCAGTTCATAAAATCAACATTTCAAGTATGATTTTCATTTTCATAAAAAAATATGATTATGAACAAGAATCAACACTAAAACAACTAGCAACCAATCTAGAGGGAAAAACTCTAAATCAGAAATAAGACTAATGGGACTATTGTCACTGAATAGTCCCATTAGTCCCAATTGCAAAATTAGAGATCTAGCAAAATGATGTTGATCAAGCGAAAACCAGTGCGGAGGAAGAGAGCTGGAGCGATGCCGACAGTCTGTTCGACGTTCGGAGGAAAGGAAAGGCATCGGATCTGGAGCGATTGATGAGGACATGAGCGGATCTGGAGCGGCGTCGGAGAAGGAGGAGTCGGCGGAGGCTTTGTCGATCTCGCCGTCAAGCAAACGGATCTAGAGCAGTGCCGGAACAGCAGCAGAGCAGGGCATTGCTTCAATCTCGCCGCACTCGGCTGCGGCGCCAAATCTGGAGGGAGGCACGGCCTCGACGAAGCAGCATCCGGCGTCGGAGACGAAGAGAAAATCGGCTTCAGTAGCGTGCGGCCAGAGGTAGCTCGAGCGCCGAGATGATGGCACACAGCTGCGTCGGGCTGATAAGCTCCTAGATTCGCGGCCTCACCTCCTATTCCAATAATTCATCCTCACCACACAGATCTCGGAGATTCGCTGCCGACGCGTACTGGCTCATCGTGGCACACGACGAGGAGGACGACATAGATGCTGCCGTCCAGTGGTCGCTCGCCGGCGACATCATGAACATCGGCGACGCCGGAGCCTCCTGCGCGTGCAGCGGACGGATCGATCCGACGATCTTCTTCCATTCGCCGGTGTTCTTCTCTTTCTCCGATGCCGCCTTCTTCGTCGCTGCCTCCTTCTCATCGGTGCTCTTCTGAAGCTTGTACAGTGCCGCCCTGAAGATTCTGAAGATTCCGAACGCGCCGCTCTTCTTCTTCCTTTGCTGCCGCTTCTCGGTCTTCATCAGCGGGTTTTGAAAAGTGGTAAAAATGAAAAAGAGGGCACATGGTTTTGATAAGGCTTGCTAGGGGTATTTTGGTTCGAAAATGAAACATAAGCACATTTTTTGACATTATTTGTATTTATTATCTTCATGGATATTATTTGATATCCCTTAACTTTTATGGACAAATAGATGTATATTCCCTTATTTTATTCCATTTCTTCAGATTGCTAATATTTTATTCCATAATTGAGTTATGTATTCATCATATTTTTATATATTTAAGTTAGTATTAATCATTTTTATAATTATGCTTTATATTCATAAATTTCAGTTTTCAGCTTTTAGGTAAAATAATTATAAGTAGGTTTAATTATTTTGTTATAAGGATTTGTAGTGTTTTGTTTTAATTTTAACCAACCATTTTAGTTAGGGTTAAGGAAATTTATAATTATATTTATTACTATAATAAAGCCTAATTATGGAAATAGTCAATTAAGAATCATGTGAATACAAATATATTGTCCATAGTTAATCCTACATATAAAGTTAAAAACACCAACTAACAAACATCAACCATGAACTAAATTTAAAACATAAAAAACGAAAATGCATTAACAAAAAAAAAAAGTAAAAATTAAATCAGAATAAGAGGGAAAAAATTATTTAAAAAATGAAGAAATACGTAACTCTATTATGGAATAAAATTGTATTAATTAAAAATCTGAAGAGATCGAATATATAAACTAAAATATGGAGTACTACTAGTATTTAGTAAAAAAGGAAAAACAAGCAAATAAATTAAAATAACAACAAAAAGATAAAGAGAAAATGGATTGAAGAGTGTTATTTGGGCCGGAACGACGTCGCTTGTGGGGCACAGCACCATGCTGTGTTTCACCCTCACAGCAGGGGATCCAAGCCCGGCTGTGTGAGGGCAAAAAGCGCTTTGCTCTTCCTTAAATTTTCAAATTAAAAAAAAGATAATTTTTCCTATTAAGTAAATAAAATAATTTAATAGTAGTATTAGTTATATATATAATACTCTTCCCGTCCCATCTCTAATGATACTTTTTACTCATTTTGAAATAAAAATGTGTCACTTTGAATAAGATGGAGTGAACATAAAACAACTTAATCTCTAGAATGAAACATTATACCATACCATGAGCAATTTTAGAAAGACAACCGGGAAAAACATAAATGGAAAAAAAGTGACAATGCATAAATACATCCATTTAAGTTATAGACATCAAATTATATCCACCAATATAATTTACACAAATAATGTCCATATTTTGCATTTTGAAACCAATATACCCTTCCCAATTCAAATTTGATTTTCAAAACATCAAAACCGTAATTCACCATTATATTTTTCATTTTTCAAAAGTTTAAACCCTAAAATTCTCTCTCTCCCTCTTCCGGCTGCTCTTCCCCTTCCGATATACGGCGCCAGCGCGACGGCGGTGCACTCTGGGACCAACTTGACGGCGGCGCTCTTCCCCCTTCTGGTGCGGTCGGCGAGGTCTGGTGCATCTCAGCCAAGGCGCTCGGATGGAGGAGCAAGGCGACGAGGTCTACAGATCCAGCGTCGGCGCTTTATGTAGGTCCCGATAAATAGATATTGGTGTATGGGGGGGGGGGGGAATACACCAATTCGCCAACAGTTTTGACTTTAAAAACAAAGTCGATCTTACTGAGTTGTCAGCTCAGCTTATCAGTGCAGCTCGGTTTATCCAGCTCAGTCAGTAAACTGGTGAGCTTGCTAAACCGAACTGTGTGCGGAAGTTTGGTGGACAGGTTGGCTATCTCTTAGAAAATTCTTGCTTTGTGCAGGTTGATTATATCAATGAAGTGCAATGTAATGAAGGTTAGTTGAACATTGTAAGGTCGACTGTAAATAAAAGATAGAGAGAGAGAGATCGAGACAGTCGATTTAGCGTGGTTCGGGAAACGTCCCTACATCCACGTCAGATACCGTCGTATCTGAAATTCCTTACTTCTCTCTTATTTATACTGGCTGAGTACCAGCCTCAACCTTCGTCAATCTTTAGACTTAGGCCGAACACGAGTTATGGGTCGTGACCCTTACAACCTTTCATACAAACATACATACAACCTTGCAGCTAAACTAACAGATTCTTCTTTACTTGAACGAATGTGTAGTAAGCTTGTGAAGAGTGTTCTGTGAGGTTCCAGACTCAGAATCTTGAAGGTCTCAACACTTGGGAAATGGCTTGGATTCGAGTGTTGAGTTTGGCTTTGAAGCGTAAAGATTTCTGGATAGATTTAGCTTTGAAGCTCTGGTTTCCTCTCTCTATTTTTCTCTCTTCCCCGTCTATTTTCCCTTCTTTCCCACCTCTCGATTCTGGGATGGCTTGAAGTATTTATATGACTCCAATTTGAATTAGAGCCGTTGGAGTTGCAGAGGTGTCAGAACCGTACTGCTGACTGGACTTCTAGCCGTTGAGATTTTCTATACAGCTTGAACCATCAAGGTTGGCAAGGCACAACTTAGGTCAGACTGGGAAGGTCGACCTTTTGTACCTCAAGCTGTCTTTGTTTTCTGTGGTCTTCAAGCTTGATCTTTGTATTAGAATCTTCATCTTGAGAAGCTGTTGACTAATAGCAGCTTGACTCACAGCAGCTTGACTAAGCATATTGGCTTCAGCAGGTTCCTCAGAAGGTTGGCCTAAGCAGGTTCCTCAGCATGCAGGTTGCACAACATGCAGGTTGCACTCAGGAGGTTGGCCTAAGCAGGTTCCTCAGCATGCAGGTTGCTCAGCATGCAGGTTCCTCAGCATGCAGGTTCCTCAGCATGCAGGTTGGCCTCAGCATGCAGGTTCGCCAATATGCAGGTTGCCAGCATACAGGTTCCGCCAATATGCAGGTTGCTCAGCATACAGGTTCCTCAGCATGCAGGTTGGCATCCGCAGGTTGGCCTATGCAGGTTGGACTATGCAGGTTACACGAGCAGGTTGACAGATTGATCTAACTAGGTACAAGGTTGCACTACCAACCTTGATCTTTACATGGAGATCAGTCTGTTCCTATCAAACCTATAACTAAGTCCTATAACTAAGTGTGGTTTCTAATAACATCATCAAAACTAAACTAAACAGGGTTCCCAACACTTTAGATCTAACCCCCCAGATCCGACGGTGGACGGTAACGCTGCAAATCTACGCAATCCGGCAGTGTTGGAGTATTTCCCCTTCGATCTGAAGAGATCCGTGGATTCCAAGCTGCAGCCATGGCGGAGGTAAAGAGCTTTAATGGCAGATATGGTGGTGAAAGAGACACTCTTTCCGGAGACATTGGAGATCGACCAGCTCTTCTGCCACCACGCTGCCGCCCACAACAACAACTTGATTTTGTGTTTCAATTGTTATTTCCTCCGTTTTCAATTTTGGTGTGCTTCTCTTTTTTTTAATCTTTTTTGTTTAATTTTATTTTTATTTCTTTTTTTCTTTTTTTTTTGCTAAATTCTCGATTCGGGTGAGGATCTCGTGAGCAACGGAAATGTTGATAAATTGGGAATATCTATTGATTTTTTGGTGATGGTTAATTGGCGTATGGATCTGCTCCTTATTATTATTATTTTTTTTTTTTTTTCAATTTTCTTCTTGGGAATTATGTGATACATTTGTTGGCTTATAATTTGCATATGATGAATTGAATTGAATTGCTATATTGGGTCTATTGGGACTATTTGGTGGTGATAGTCCCAATAGACCAAATTCTGACTTAGGGTTTCTTGATCTTGATTAGTATGATGCATGTTTTGATTTGAAATCATGCTTATAATCTGAATATGAACTGGATTGAATGGTTGGTATTGGGTCTATTGATACTATTTGGTGGTGATAGTCCCAATAGACCCAATTCTGATTTAAGGTTTTTTGTTCTTGATTTAGGATTATGCACTTTTTGGGTTTAAAATCATGCTTTAATTATGATTATGATTCTGCTTATAAACAAAGGTGAATTGCTCAAATTGGGTCTATTGGGACTATTTGGTGGTGATAGTCCCAATAGACCCAATTCTGATTTAAGGTTTCAGGCTCTTGATTTGGGATCATACACTTTTTGGGTTTGAAATCATGTTTATAATCTGCTTTTGAATTGCTGGTATTGGGTCTATTAGGACTACTTGGTACTGATAGTCCTAATAAACCCAATTTTGATTTAGTGTTTCTTGCTCTTGTAACAAAAATTTTGAAAAAAAAAAATGCCGGAAAAAAAACCAAAAACCCGAAAAAACAAAAAACGCTAGAAAAAATTAAGAAAAAAAATGTAAAAAAAATTAAAAAAATTAGTCAAAGTAAACTCATTAAGGGTATTTTAGTCCCAAAAGGCAAAAAATGAACATAATTTGTGTAAGTTATGTTGGTGGACATTATTTGAGTTCCTTTAACTTAAATGGATATTTCAATTTTTCACTCAATGGAAAATACAACTCTTAACTTGCACTTAAACGCACAGTGAAAAGCAAACACTTATATTTTCAGAGTATTTATGTACTCCCTCCGTTCCATTGATAAGAGGCTCCACTTTTTTGGCAGGAAAATTAAGAAAGTATAGATCAGTTGAGAATAATGTGAGTATTATATGGTTTGATTAAGGATTTATATTTATAGTTTAAATTTAATTTAATAGGTTAGTGAAAAATTATTGGGACAGCATCTCAAGTAGCCACTTAAGATAAGAAAAGATAAATAGTAGTCATCAACTTAATAATATATAAAATATAGCCACTTTCATTGCACTGAGACAAAATTATCCTTTCTACCTAAATATAAAACCTAATAGATACAAAACGTGAAAAAAATAAAATCACAGATCCTACACCAGAAAAGAACCGTCTCGAGCCGTCGATCGAGTTGTCGGCATTGTAATCCAGTCTCCGGCGGCCAATCGGAGAAGAAAGAAATTGAGTAGCCATTTCGCAATCGATTGAGTTTCCACTGTCGCAGAACCCTACCCCACCTACGAACCGCCGCCCAAATCGAGCGACCTTCGCTGCCTCCACCGTCGATTGAGTCGCTGGCGTTGTAGCCCAGTCGCCGTCAAAATTGACGCTGATTTTACCAAAGGAGCGAAATTCTCCGGTGGCCAATCGGAGGAGAAAGAAATCGAGCAGCCATTTTGCAATATTTCCGCCAATCGAGCCTCTAACGTTGTTGTCCAGTTGTCGTCGATCGAACTGCCGTCTTCACTGAAGGAACAATATCTTTAATGATGTGGATCGAGCATGTGATGGCTCGATCGAGTCTCTGATTGACGACGTATGCCCTATCGAGCCTCTGATTGAAAGCGTATGCCTGATCGAACAAATATGGGCTCATTCGAGCACTGATTGGCTCGATCGAGCCGTTCGAGCCTGTTACCGTGGGGCTCGTTCTTGCCAGGCTCTAATGGATCTTGTTCGAGGTGTCCCTTGTTAGGTGGGTGTGTAGAATGCGAATCGGCAGAGTAACAACTATGTAAAACCGTGGCGAGAATTTAATTCTCTCTCCGCAAGACAAAATTGCTCCGCACAGTACACGCGGTTCTATAGCAATTGTCTCCAAGATACAACGGTTTTTCGATTACGAGTTCTTGTACTAGAACGTCGTAATTACGGCGAACCTACTTGATACTCGGGACTTGAGTATGCAAAAGATAAACTAGGATATATATATGTGATGCTTAAAGTGAATTCAATCAATGAAACTAAAGGGGGGCCCTCTATTTATAGTTACGAAGTGGTGCAATCGAAGAGACGCGAACGGTCCAAGTGGTGCGAACCAAGGAGACACCTTGGTTCATAGGTGAAATGATGCATTGGTTCGCGTGCCAATGGGTGCGATTAACCGCGCGTTGCCACATGGCAGCGGCCAGTCATGCCTCGTCAGCGCGAACTGCCACGTGGCATGCGCACACACGCCAACCGTTAGCCACGTCACCAGGCACATGACTTGCGCGAGTTTGACACGCGCTCTCCTGTCTACGTCACCCACGTCATCAACCGAACCATTGACGTCCAAAACATCAAAGGCCCCTACGGCTCCTCGTGATGATGCGCACGTGCGAAGTGCAAAGTGCGCCGTCAAAGCGCCCATTGCGACAAGTGCGACGTGCACGTGCTCGGACTCGGATGGTGCTTCACACCATCCTCGTAGGAGTTCGGTCAATGGTGACTAAAAAGTCAACTATGGTACACCATAAGGCACACCATAGAGGAGCACACTTGATTGCTCCTTAGTGTTTGGAAATCCCTTATAAATGGCTCTACTCTTCATTATTTTTCCAATGTGGGACAAATGTTTTCCCCCACATTTCCCACATTCAAAAGCTTTACTTTGTGCATTCATTTCTCATTCATTCCTTTATGGAATTAGACAAATAAATACACTAGATTCATCTACATAAAATGTAGATTTCAAATCCATTATCAAATTCCATTAATTAATGGAATTACCATAACTTAATTATGGATTTAATTTAGAGCATTTATTGAGAAAATTCCAACAATCCCCCACATGAATGAAATTAATGCATATGCAACCTATACTAAGTCCCGACGACCTGTTATCGCATCAGGATAGGTGGTAGTTAGCCTTGAACCTTCCTTTGTGTAGTGTTATCGGATTTACTTGCTGCTCGGTGAACGTGATGTCTTGAACCGGTCAGCTTTTGTGCAAATCAAGACAATAACACACACACAATAACAGATCTAATATCTTTCAGTTCTCACGTTGTGTCCATTTTGGCCTTGGACCATATCTTGGATTCATAAGTGTTTTTTTTTTTTTTTTTTTTTTTTTTTTTTTTTTTTAATTAGAAGCGACCTCACTTCTCACTTATATAGGTGATCTTCTATAAAGAGTATTCTACCATACTCCACCTTTTACAAGGCTATAGAAATCATTAAAAACTTTTCACAAGTTTACCCTTTACCACGCACGACAGGTTCGTACTTGGGCAGCTGCGATAATGGATTATATAGTTCCAAGTACTTGACTTGAACCTTCACAAATGTTGTCTCCTTGAACCAAGTTCATGGGATCTCCAATCATCATGGTGGAGTGTCATTTATGAACGTCCATTTATCGTGGGTTTCAATCCTATTCCCCTTACTGCGTTGTAGAATTGATCACGATTAATACCTTTAGTAAACGGATCCGCTATATTGTCTTTTGACTTTACATAGTCAATGCATATTATGTCAGTCGTGATCAATTGCCTAACGGTATTGTGTCTACGACGAATATGTCGAGACTTACTGTTATACATACTATTCTTTGCCCTCCCTATGGCAGCCATGCTATCGCAATGTACCATGACGTGAGGCACGGGTTTATCCCAATAAGGAATATCCTCTAAGAAGTTTCTAAGCCATTCGGCTTCTTCACCGGCCTTATCTAAGGCTATGAACTCCGATTCCATAGTGGATCGGGCAATACATGTTTGCTTAGAGGATTTCCACTTATGGCACCGCGTCCAATGGTAAACACAAACCCACTTGTAGATTTGGTGTCTTTGGTATCGGATATCCAATTCGCATCACTATATCCCTCCAACACGGCTGGATATTGTGAGTAGTGTAATCCGAATGTGTAGGTATGTTTTAAATACCTCAACACTCTAGTTAGAGCCGTCCAATGATCCATCGCGGGATTACTCGTGAATCGACTCAATTTACTTAGAGAATATGCTAAGTCAGGCCTTGTACAATTTGTGATATACATTAGGCTTCCAATGATCTTAGCATAATCTTCTTGCGAAACGGGTTCTCCTCAATTTTTAGCCAAGTGTAGACTTAAATCGACGGGTGTCCTAGCCGGTGGTAGATCGAACGCTTTGAATTTCTTAAGCACTTTCTCAATGTAATGAGATTGTGATAAGATTATTCCTTCCGATGTTCTAGAAATTTTAATTCCTAGAATCACGTCTGCTAATCCCATATCTTTCATGTCGAAATTTCTTTTCAACATTTCCTTTGTATTCATGATAACATCATGACTACTTCCCATAATCAACATGTCATCAACGTATAAACATACGATGACGAAGTTGTTTGGGGTGCCTTTGATGTAGACACATTTGTCACATTCATTAATTTTGAACTTATTTGACAACATTACTTCGTCAAATTTCTCGTGCCATTGTTTAGGTGCTTGTTTAAGTCCATACAAGGATTTAACAAGTTTACACACCTTCTTCTCTTGGCCGGGGATCACAAATACTTCGGGTTGTTCTATGTATATTTCATCTTCAAGTTCCCCATTTAGGAATGCCGTCTTTACATCCATTTGATGTATTTCAAGATTATACAACGCCGCTATGGCTATTAGCGTTCTAATGGATGTAATTCGAGTTACGGGAGAGTATGTATCAAAGTAGTCATACCCTTCATTTTGTCTATAGCCTTTGACTACAAGCCGAGCTTTGTACTTATCTATAGACCCATCAGCTTTGAATTTCTTCTTAAGAATCCACTTGCAACCCAAAGGTTTATTTCCCGGAGGAAGATCAACAATATTCCAAGTGTGATTGCTTAAGATTGATTCAAATTCGCTATTTATTGTTTCTCTCCATAGATCAGCATCAGGACTTGACAAAGCTTCTTTGATAGTCCTTGGTTCATCTTCTAATGAATATACTACAAAATCGGGGCCAAATGATTTTGTAGTTTTTGCTCTCTTGCTACGCCTTTGTTCCGGTGTTGGTACGTGTGTTGACTCAACACTACGATCAACATCCATAGGCGAGATTTCTTCATAAGTTCTCTTGACAGAACTTATGTCCTTCTTTTCTTTCTTAAGAAAGATCGTTTCAAAGAATATGGCATTCCTTGATTCTATGATCATTCCTTCGTTTATGTCCGGTACTTCTGACTTGTGTACCAAGAATCGATAAGCACTACTATTGTTTGCATAACCAATGAAAATGCAATCAATAGTTTTAGGTCCTATCTTCATTTGCTTGGGTTTTGGTACTTCAACTTTTGCTAAGCACCCCCACACTTTCGTGTATTTGTAGGATGGTTTCCTACATTTCCATAGTTCATATGGAGTCTTTTCTTGTTTCTTTTGGGGTAACTTATTTAGAATTTTATTTGCCGAAAGAATGGCTTCCCCCCACATGTTATGTGATAAACCCGAGTTAATCAACATAGCATTCATCATTTCTTTCAATGTTCTATTCTTTTGTTCCGCAACACCATTAGATTGGGGAGAGTAAGGTGCCGTCTTTTGATGAATAATGCCATGTTCACGACAAAATTCTTCAAAAGGCGCAACATATTCTCCTCCTCAATCACTACGAATCATTTTAATTTTGGTGTTGAGTTGATTTTCAACTTCATTTTTGTAACTTTTGAAAGCTTCGAAGGCTTCGTCCTTGCTTCTCAAAAGATACACATAACAAAATCTTGTGCAATCATCTATAAAGGTGATGAAGTAATTTTTACCTCCTCTTGTTTGCACAAGTTTTAGATCACATAGATCCATATGAATTAAGTCGAGAGGTTTTGATGACCTTTCCACCGAATGGAATGATTGCTTTGTCATTTTCGCCTCAACACATACCTCACATTTGTGATGATCGAATGATATTTTTGGCAATAACTCCATTTTTACTAAACGACGTATTGTTTTCAAATTTGCATGTCCTAATCTATCATGCCATAAATTAGGAGACTCAAGCAAATAAACAACTTTGTCTTTTATTTCATCATTGATGCGTACATTCATAGTACATAACTTGAAAAGACCATTGTCTAGATAGCCTTTTCCTATAAAGTGACCATTTTTGGTCAATACAAATTTGTCGGCTTCAAAAACCATTCTAAAGCCGGCTTTGCTCAAGGCAGATCCCGAGACAAGGTTCTTACGAATGTCGGGAACGTGCAACACATTTTGCAATGTGAGCGTCAATCCCGATGTCATTAAGAGCCCAACTTTCCCACTTCCAATGACCTTGGATGTGGCGGAGTTGCCCATGTAGAGTTCCTTCTTCCCGGTGACCGCCTCATATGTCGAGAACATAGCCTTGTCGGCGCAAATATGGCGAGTCGCGCCGGTGTCTATCCACCAACCCAAGGGGTTTCCAACCAAGTTGACTTCATCTACAATTGCGGAGAGGTTGAGCTCGTTCATGTCGATGGGCATGGTCTTTCCTTCCGCCATGTTTGCTTCTTCTTTCTTCTTGTCCGCCTTTAGTTTGCGACAGTCCTTCGACATGTGTCCCGGTTTGCCACAATTGTAGCAATCTCCTTTGATCCTCCTTTGCTTCTTCGGGTTGGAGTCATGCTTCTTTCCTTTGAACTTGCGTTTCTTCTTATTGTTGCTCGACTCGGCCAAATTTGCCTTTTCCTCATACGAGGACTTGTCCGTTTTAGAGTCAGATTGACGATTATCCTCCTCAATCCTCAAACGAACGATTAGATCTTCAAGACCCATCTCCTTGCGTTTGTGCTTGAGATAGTTCTTGAAGTCCTTCCACCGGGGCGACAATTTCTCGATTATTGCGGCCACTTGAAAAGATTCCGACAAGACCATACCCTCGGCGAGTATGTCATGCAAGATGAGTTGAATCTCTTGCACTTGTTCAATGATAGCCTTGCTGTCTACCATTTTGAAGTCCAAGAATCACCCGACTATGAATTTCTTCAAGCCGGTGTCTTCCGTCTTGTACTTCGTTTCCAAGGAATTCCATAATTCCTTAGAAGTTTTGGTACTAGAGTACACACTATAAAGTGTGTTGTCTAGCCCATTGAGTATGTAGTTGCGACATAAAAAGTCGTCATGATGTCATGCATCATACGCGATTCGTTTATCCGAATCGGTATCATCTTCATCAACATGGGGCTCATTTTCCGATAGGAATCGAGCCAAATTCAAAGTAGTAAGATAAAACAACATCTTAGACTGCCAACGCTTAAATTCCGAACCTGAGAATTTCTCCGATTTTTCGGCATGAGCGGGGGCGTTCGGAATGTTGGTGCTGCTTGATTGCGCCATTTCCACACGAAATTTTGTCTTGCGATTGTTAGGTGGGTGTGTAGAATGCGAATCGGCAGAGTAACAACTATGTAAAACCGAGGCGAGAATTTAATTCTCTCTCCGCAAGACAAAATTGCTCTGCACAGTACACGCGGTTCTATAGCAATTGTCTCCAAGATACAACGGTTTTTCGATTACGAGTTCTCGTACTAGAACGTCGTAATTACGGCGAACCTATTTGATACTCGGGACTTGAGTATGCAAAAGATAAACTAGGATATATATATGTGATGCTTGAAGTGAATTCAATCAATGAAACCAAAGGGGCCCCCTCTATTTATAGTTACGAAGTGGTGCAATCGAAGAGACGCGAACGGTCCAAGTGGTGCGAACCAAGGAGATACCTTGGTTCATAGGTAAAATGATGCATTGGTTCGCGTGCCAATGGGTGCGATTAACCGCGCGTTGCCACGTGGCAGCGGCCAGTCATGCCACGTCAGCGCGAACTGCCACGTGGCATGCGCACACACGCCAACCGCTAGCCACGTCACCAGGCACATGACTTGCGCGAGTTTGACACGCGCTCTCCTGTCTACGTTACCCACGTCATCAACCGAACCATTGACGTCCAAAACATCAAAGGCCCCTACGGCTCCTCGCGACGATGCGAAGTGCAAAGTGCGCCGTCAAAGCGCCCATTGCGACAAGTGCGACGTGCACGTGCTCGGACTCGGATGGTGCTTGCAAAGTGCGCTGTCAAAGCGCCCATTGCGACAAGTGCGACGTGCACGTGCTCGGATTCGGATGGTGCTTGCAAAGCGCGCCGATTGCGACAAGTGCGACGTGCATGTGCTCGGACTCGGATGGTGCTTCGCACCATCCTCGTAGGAGTTCGGTCAATGGTGACTAAAAAGTCAACTATAGTACACCATAAGGCACGCCATAGAGGAGCACACTTGATTGCTCCTTAGTGTTTGGAAATCCCTTATAAATGGCTCTACTCTTCATTATTTTTCCAATGTGGGACAAATGTTTTCCCCCACATTTCCCACATTCAAAAGCTTTACTTTGTGCATTCATTTCTCATTCATTCCTTTATGGAATTAGACAAATAAATACACTAGATTCATCTACATAAAATGTAGATTTCAAATCCATTATCAAATTCCATTAATTAATAGAATTACCATAACTTAATTATGGATTTAATTTAGAGCATTTATTGGGAAAATTCCAACTTCCGGTTCGTACTAGCCATGAGAGAAGACTCACATCGATATGGAGAACTCCATTGGCTGCAACAAGAAGATTCCGGCGACGACTCCATTGACTGCGAGCAAACAAGATGGAGAGTTTGAACATTGGCGAGATGGAGGGAGAGAGAGAGAGAGAAGAGAGGTGGGGATGGGATGGGGATGGGGTGGACGGGCGAGAGAATCAGAATGAAAGCATAAAAAAAGAAAGAAGAAGAAGAATTGAAGCAGCGGCGGCGGCGTGCTGAGGGAAGAAAGGTGGGGAAGAGAGAGAAGGGGGGGAGAAAAGAGGGGTGGGGACGGGTGGTGGTGGGGTTGTTTCTAGGTTTTTTATTTTCTTTTTTCATTTTGTTTTTCTATTATTATTATTTTTTTATTAAGGTAGTTTTGTTTCAATACATTGAAAGTGGCTAGAATTTATATATTTTTAAGTTGGTGGTTAGTATTTATCTTTTATTAACTTAAGCGGCTATTTTGGACCATTATCATAAATTTGTTAGTAAGAATATGTTAGTAAATTTAGGGAGTTTAATAAGGTCATTAACAACACTTATCATTATGGTTTACTAGTTCGCCACCCGTGCGATGCACGACAACCATTATGCTTCAATGAAATAGTAAAATATAATTGCATTGAATTAACTAACCAACTATGTCAATATAATAAATGACAAATACTTGTGTTTTGGAGATAGTTGCCCCTCAAATACATCACACTTGAAATCATTTGATGGGCAAATCCGGAAAAAGAAAGTGATGAATTTACGGTAACTTTCAAAGGTGGTGTGCAAATTTGAACAAATAAAAAGATGGTGTGTTTAAAGGCAAAATTTTATTTATTACACAACATTTGTAATTGTAGAAGTGTCAAATATAAAAAAATAATTTAACACGTTTCACGACAAATATTTATTTTTTGAAATAAAAAAGAAAAATGATTTTCAATATAAGCAAGGAAATTCCATCCAGTTTCAACTTTTGTAGTCCTAGGCGGTAGATGAGCAAGGAACATGCGAGATTGAGATTGACCCAATCGGTACGGTGCAGAAATTAAGCTCATGTTTGGTTCAAGTTTTTTTAGGTATGGAAAGAGAATCAAGTAATTGATTCTATTATATTTGGTTTGGTTTGAGTAATAGGTTATCAATTTTCCTTATTTGGGGTAACTCAATCCATTACATTTTACCCCCAAGAAGGAGGGGAAACAAGGAGAAATGAAATCCCCTCACAAGTGACTCTTTTTTTACAATTGAACCAAACACTCAATAAAAGTAATCATTATTATTACTATTCTCTTACTTGACTTGATTCCATTCTTTTCCGTTACCCAAATTGAACCAAACGAGCACTAAAAGAAAACATATTTAATTAATGGAGTGAATGAATATGAAAAACGTCAAATATGTTTACTAATCGACTTTATATTGCTAACAATCTTTAAAGAACGCTAGAAAAAGAAAAAATTTAAAATAATTACTCAACAGTTAGTCGATCGAAGATGCATAATTTGGCAAAGAACTTCAATTTTGTATAAAAATAAGCTGGTGATGATGAAATCTTATTGTCGTGGCAGTACTTGATGTAGCGTTACGTCTTTAACATCATTTGGATGTCGAAACATTCCTTTGACTGCTCTTCGTGCTTCTTTGATGCTCCTCTAAAAGACTTCTTCGACTCCACATGAGCGTTGAGTTTTAGGATATACACACTGCCTACACAATAATAAATCTCTCTCCAAAAACCATAATGAAAAGTAGACAAATATGTTGTCGAGAATCAACAAAATCATTAGTGCATATATATATAATCAAATTGCATCCAATTTAATGACCAGATATCAAAAAGTAAAATCAAAACAATTTGGGAACAAAAAACTTCGACAATGAACCTCCATACTAACATTTAATTTCTTTTACTATGTAGTCTGTAGATATGAAACATCGTTAGCACATAACTGCATCAGTACTAAAGAATCACCCAATCCACACAAATATAAGTTAAAAATAAATGGAGATGAGAGACCTGAATGACATTCTCTGAAAGATGGTGTCGATGTTAATCCGTCTTTGAATTTTTTTTGTTGTTCACCACACTAAAAGAACAATATTAAGAATCAAAGCAATATTTTAAGTTATACGGACATATTAACATATAATAATGCAAATAAAGATACAGACATGAGTTTAAATGACAGATCTCTCCAAAATTGATGATGATGATAAACACATTCCCCATCGCATCAACCGGCATCAAACATAATTACAAACGATATAAAATGTGCCTCGAAACATCCGATCTACTTATTTTCCACTGCAAAACAAACGATTAACGCATAATCACGCAAGCATAAGATCAAACACAATATTTACCTACAAAATAAACAAAAGTCATAACTTAAACTTTAACAAAGTGAATGAGGCAAATGACCATAAGCATAAGAGAGAAAATTGAAATGTCCATTTAAGTTAAGGGAAGTTAAATAATGTCTATCAACATAATTTACACAAATTATGTCTATTTTGTGCCTTTTTGGACCAAAATGTCATTAATGAGTTGACTATTACTGATCTTTTTGACTTTTTTGAATTTTTTTTTCGATTTTTTGATACTTTTTATTTGTAATTTCTTTTTCGATTTTTTTTTTTCTAATTTTTTCTGATGTTTTGTTTTATGTTTTTTTTTTTTATCATGGTACTAATGACACTATTGACACTAATAGTACCAATTGTTCCAATTTTTTTCTTTTCAAAAGTCATGTAACAATATGAGAATTTTTTAATTTTGATGACATTTTTTTCGATCTTGACAATAATAGTACTATGAATTCCAAAATAATGTCATTATATAATTAGTACTATAGGCTCTATCAACCTTAATAGTGCCAATAGTCCTATAATTTTTTTCTTCAAAATCAAGCAAAAATATGATAAATATCACTGTGCCAATAATTAAAAAAAAATCGACCACATAATGACACTATTGGTACTATTATCGAAATAGTACCTTTGGTACCAATTGTTAATTATTCAACAATTTTAACCTCAACAACAAAAACAAACGGAAACTATGAAGAATTATCTACACACATGGAGAAACTAAATTAGTAATCAAAATGAAAAAATAATAATAATATATATATACATATATATATATAGGTAGTAGATCATATGAAAACTAATTATTACGTGAAACCTGCAACCCATCATAAAACGTTGCATTCAATGCATAAAATGATGCATTTTGTACATAAAATGTTGCATAATAAAATATATTATTTTATATTATTTTTATGCATATAATGCATCATCATGAGAATGCAATATTTTATGATAAAAATGCAACACTTTTGTGCATAAAATGCAACATTTTATGATGGGTTGCAGGTTTCACGTAATAATTAGTTTTCACCATAACTCATCCATATATATATATATATATATATATATATTTGCAGTAAAATGGAGTGTGCTCAAACAGCCAAGGGTTGTTTCGTCAACTACAAGATCAAAAACTCTAGTCCACAAAATTTTGCTTCATCACCACACACAATTGCATTGACGGCTCTAGAGTGGGGCAATGGGGGTACAGTTGTACCCCAATTTTTTTTATTTTTTTTATTAGTATTATACTACTATAATTTATAGTATTTTCTATTTTTAAATAATTATGATTAATTTTGAAAATTGGGAAAAGTAGAAAGTAAAGAAAAACATGAAGTTAGAAGAATCAATTTATTTCTTTTGAATAATCAGAGAGTCTAGCGGCCGCGTGACGATACTAGAGACGATGAGTTTTGAAATTTGCACTAATATTAGTTATCTTTTAATGAAATTTGCACGATGTTAGCATGGAAAATCATTTTTTAAATGATTGTTTAGTCACTTTTATTGAGAAATTAAATTAGGTATAGTTGTAAAATTTACTATTTTCGTTGACATTATTGTAAGATGATACTATTAATGTTTCATAATTATTTTTCGCACCCCTAAATTATAAATCCTGGAGTCGCCACTGCACAATTGGAATTGAAAACAAATATAAAAATAAAAAATAAAAACGCAAAATTCCTCAAATAGAGAAGCAAGATAGAAGACTTAAATTTCCCGTCAGAGATGGCGGAAGGCAAGCGCCGCCGAATAGTAGCGGAGGCGAAGAGCAGGCGCAGCGGCGAAAGGAGGAGGGTTCGGTGGAGGCGACGTATGAAGATTTGGAACCAGCAAGTGCGGCGGCGGCATTGTGGATGAGGCGACAAGACAGCTGCAGCGGTAGCGCTGGTAACGTAAGAAGCTCGACGCTGGCAGGCATAGATCTAAAGGCGCGAGTTTCAATGGTGGCGGCGCCGGATCTAAGCGCGGCTATTGCAGCGACCACCAGCTCGGGTGCCAGAGGAGGCCGAGGAAGAGGTTTGCGACGGCGGAGCCAAGGTGGCGGCCGGAGGTGTGGCAGCGGTGGGAGGAGGCAAAATGTAGAGGAGCAGAGACAGAGACTAGAGATAGATTTGGGAGCAAGAGAGATTTGAGAAATATAATTTAGGGTTCTCACAAATGAAAAGAAAAATTTGAAATAGGTTTTGTATTTAAAATTCAAATTTTGCTTGAGACTAGTATTTTGGTCCCAAAAACCAAAAGATAGGCATAATTTGAATAAGTTGTTTTGGTGGACATAATTTGTTATTCCACAAACTTAAAAGTACATATTTATGGATTACCACATAAGCATTTGTATCTCTTAACTCCAATGGCTTGCAAAAACATTTCGCAGAATTTTGTACTAATAGATAAATGACCCACTTACTAATTTAATTTTTAGTCAAAAAGTTACTAAAACCTATAAAATCTAAAGCAAATCCATGGATATTACTTTAGCGTGAGTAAGAAACTCATAGACGAATTGCAGGCACCAAATGATTCGCAGACGGAATTTTGATACCTTTAGCAGCAAAAATTAGGATAGCGTATAGTTAACAATGACGGAATTCTAATACTCTCTTCGGACTTCTCAAGTTGTTACATGGAGTGTTTTTTTGGCACGCGTTTTCCAAACGTCTTGATGATAGGTTTTGAAATAAACTTTTGAAGTATTTTTCCTTTTACGTGATACTACAATGGTACAATCATTCAGATTAGTACGAGTAATTAACAACCAAAAGAAATACTGCATAAACCAGGTGCAATTTCCGTATAAATAAAGTCAAGGCTTCCAATATCGCACAAGGATGTTATCGTGTGAATTTGTGTTTTGTTGCTTCTAACAGAGTGTATGCAAACATAAGAATGTGGGTGCAATCACACAAGTAGGGGTGAGCATCGGTCGGTCGGCCCATTTTTATGCTGACCGACAAACCAACCAACAGGGTCAAAACCCAACCGCCGGCCGACCGTAAATGGGGTTCGGCCGACCCCCAAACCACCCCGACGGCCAACCGGTCGGTCGGTCGACCGACGACTAAACCGACAGTAGCAATGCAGTAGCTTTTCCCCTATTTTTCAGCCTAAAAATCGATGCAAAAATACATCAAATAAATATAGAAATTGTCTCCAATCCAACTTCATTTCACGAGTAGGCAGGCGGACGACGGGCAGGCAGCAGCAACGGATGGGAGAGAAAAGAACTAGGGTTTCACAAGAAGGAAAAGTCGAGAAGAGAAAAGCAGATTGCGTTCTACGTGTTCTGTTGTATTAGGAGTGAGATTTGAGATTTCAAAACTTAAAAAAAAAAAAAACACGCCTATTGACTATTGAGAGAGTATTGACTAGCACTTTATAATAAATATAAATTATAATAATTTATTATGAAGCATAGGTCGGTCGGTCGGTTTAGAGTCGGTTTTTCATAAAAAGAACCGACGGCCGAACCAACAACCGACATTTTGCCCCAGTTTGGGCCGACTGCCAACCGCCACAGTTCCAGAACCGACCGAAAACTGACCGATCCTTTCGGTTTGGGTCAGTTTTTCGGTGTTTGGTCGGTAGATGCTCACCCTACACACAAGATAGTCGATGTACAGTCCTGTAGGGTGAAAATGCAAAAGAGAAGTCTGTTGTAGGACTGCACAGAACCAAATTTAAGCAATACAAAAGATCAACTAATTACATCAATCCATACACGTTTTCTGTTTAAATATACAACGATATATCACATCTGAATAAAAAGCACTTAATTTGGAACAACTGACATAACTCATTTAGTGCGCGTCTGGTTCAATTCGGGCAATGTAAATGGAATGAAATCAAATCAAGTAAGGGAATGGTAATAATAATAGTTACTTTTATTGAGTGTTTGTTTAAGTATGAAAATGAGTCACTTGTAAGGGGGTTATCTTTCTCTTTATTTCCTCTCATTCTTAAGGGGTAACAATGTAATTGATTGAGTTATCCCCAAGTAAGGGAAATAAATAACCTATTACTTAAACCAAACAAAAAAGTAAGGGAATCAATTAATTGTTTCCCTTTCCCTACCTAAAAAAATGTGAACCAAACATGGGCTAAGCTGATATTCTGTGTAGGGTCTTCAGTTTAGAGATTTTTGTTACATTGTTTGTTGGTTTTCAATGACACAACTACATTTAAATTGGTACCTTTGAGGAATTTTTGCTTCTAATCACCCCTTTCATAAGGTGAAGATCTCCTCATAGTGGAGATAGTTTTGAACAAAAAGTAGGATACTCTTAACTATCAGTTCAAGTCAGTAGGAAGATAGTTGTAATTTGTAAATAAAGATACTTTGAACTCTTCGCTAATGACATTACCTAATACACATTAATTAGAATCATCGTCGTTCAAAAAAAAAAAAAAAAAAAAAAAAAAAAAACTAAAAGTCACATGAATCATTGAAAATCATAGTAAATAAAGGATACTAATTTCTCAAAAAATAAGAGAGACAGTAACTAAAATGAAGAGCAAGCACATCACGATAGTATGAGTTCAATCCTTCTTCTCCAGTGCATGTCATGTCATAGATGGCCGGTCTCGCCCGCTCCAATAGGCACTCGATGTCGAACCTGATTGCTGCCTAAAAAATAAACAAAACAATAAATAAACAAAACAAATAGTACTAATCGGTACTAGTAGTTCACAAGAATACAATCTATTTACTCATAATTAAGTAGTAGTTGTACAAGATACATACCTTTACCAATTTACACGATTCAGGGTTCTGGTTCACGGATCACTTAAAACCATTTTTACACAATTCATTCACGAATCACTTAAAAAGTGAATGAATCAAACCAACTCCAACTCCAACTCCAACTCCAGTTTGTGTTTGAAATTTTGAATAAAAGACAATAATTTCTCAATAAATAAAAGACAAGACAGAGTATATATAATATAATATATCTATGCATATGCGTAAACGTAATCAGACATGCTCAACAATCAATCAAAATCAAAAGGATTAAGAGACACACCAGCAGGAATCAAGAGTCGTCCGTCCATGGTTGGAGAAAATAAAAAGCTGATTGATAGTAATAACTAACAACCGAATACGAAGAAGAAGAAGAAGAAGAAGAAAAGGTTGAATAACTAAAAAGGAAGAGTAAGCAAATCTTGATAGTATCCTTCTTCTCCAGCCATGGCATCTAAGGCCCGGGTCCCCCGCTTCCATAGGCAGTCGATGTCGAACCTGAGTGCAGCCTTGAGCAATTTACACAATTCAGGGTAATCGAGGTTGATGAATTGGGCGTCGAAGGCCTCGAGGTCTTCATCGGGTTGGGCGTGGGCGTGGCGACTGCAGTAGTGGAAAACCTTCTCTACCAGATCGGAAGGCATGTGGGTGAGATGTTCGTTCTCGCTCAGCTTAATCCGAACCCGGTCCCACTTGTAAAGCCTCCTCGATCGCTCTAACCTTTCACTCACATACCCTGACATCAAAGCCGTCCCCTCGTCCAGATCGATCTCTTTGCCGTCGCTACACCTCAGCTTAACAACCACCACATCCTCCGATCGCTGGCACATCGAAACGACGGTCGCCTCCTGGATCTTCTTATCTGACAACGCCGCCATCGCTACCTATCGATAACTTTGTGTTTGCCCCTATTTCTCTCGTATCCGTGTATTATTAATAAGGTTTTGTAAGATGATTTAGATTTGGAGAAGGATTTAGATTTGAATACGGATTAAGGTAATTTTTTGGGTTTTTTTCTTTTCTTTTTTTTATTTAAAAAAATTCAAAGAGAATTGTCGTTTAATTAAACTTCTACCCCTATAGAGATTTGTTGGACCCGGACTAGGATGCAGATACTTTAGCCTAGGTCTTATTGTATTTCGGGCCGAACTGGGTCAAATATTGGCAATGGCTCGTGGGCCCGGACTGGCCCAAATAAAATTGCACTCTCTTTGCTTAGGAAATAAAATCTCGGTAATAGAAGCGAAATATTAATATTTAATACAATAAGGGTGTGTTTGGTGGATATGATGAACCAAGATGAGGTGAATTATCTTAGTTCATCTAAGTATTTGGTACCGAAATGAAATAAACTGGATGACCCGAGATGAAGCCCAAGTTCGTTGCTATTTTACTGTTTTTGCTTGTTAATTCATCCGACGTTTTTGGTCGAATGACTTCAACTCATTCGAACAGTAACACAACACTTTATCTCTTTTACCATTTTACCCTTATGTATTTATACAATTTCAAATAATAATAATAATAATAATAATAATAATAATGTAATAAAATAATAATAATAATAAATAATAACAATAATAGTAATAATTATAATAATAACAAGAATAATAATAATAATAATAATAATAATAATAATAATAATAATAATAAATAATAATAAATAATAATAATAATAATAATAATAATAGTAATAATTATAATAATAACAAGAATAATAATAATAATAATAATAATAAATAATAATAATAATAATAATGTAATAAAATAATAATAATAATAAATAATAACAATCATAATGTAATAAAATAATAATAATAATAATAATAATAAATAATAATAATAATAATAATAATGTAATAAAATAATAATAATAAATAATAATAATAATAATAATAATAATAATAATAATATACAGAGTAATAAATAATAAATAATAAAGGATACTATTTAATCCCAATGATAAAAAGTGAAATCGGTAGGGGTATTTAATAAGGGTAATTTGGTCAATCTAAATTTTAATCTATAGTTTTACAATTTGTACCAAACACAATATGATATCATCTGAGTCTGAATTTTTTGCTACCAAATGGAGAGATGAATGATTCATCTTGACACTATTCATATGAGTGATCTAGAGATGAATCATCCTTCCTCATCTTGAGATGATTACCAAACGCAGCCTAAAGCTTAAAGTAATGAAGCCACATTATGGCAAACCACACCCGAGGGTAATATATAGTCCTGCCCAAGGGCCAGGCCCGGCGGTTTCGGGCCTCAAACTGTCGGGCCACGGGCCTGAAACAGACGGCCCTAGAAGAAGAAGCTCGGTTAGGGGCCGGGCCCGAAGCCTGCCGGCCCCGGCCGAGCCGAAACCGACGGGCCAAGGGCCGGCCCGCATGCCAATGTTGGCCCAATTTGCCCCAAAACAGGGGGAAAACAGGGGAACCCCTAGTTTGCTCTCGGCATTTTGCCGAAAAATTGTGTCTTTTTTATTTAATTTTTTTCAACTTTCTTTAGTTTTAAAATTTTATTCTTTTATATTTATTATTTTTATGAATAGGAAATGATAATTTGTTAAGTTTTGATGTTGTATTATTTTATTTACAAGATTTAAATAACTCATTAAATTGTTGAAAATGAATAACAATTTTTCAATTTTGCATTAATAATAAGAAAAATTACAACAATAACTTAAGCTCAATTTAAGCACTTTGACAATTGAATAAGAACTTTTACATTTGAAATGAAAAATACTAATAATAATAATAAGGGACTTGAACTCAATTTAATTTCTAAAATTGAGTTGCCTACGTATCCTCATAGTTATAGAGGAATCAAAGTCGCGTAGTTCTTTTTACATTACAATGCTTCCTACTCCGCACCCGATCGATCCGTCTCGGTGAAGGCTTCATCTTCGCTCTCATTCCGATCATCCCATTCCGGTTCTTGAGCTCTAAAATCGGCCCTACACCAATCATCAAGCAACATGGTAGCTTCAATGTTCGCCGGCTTCATGGTTGATCTTCTTTGATCTAGCATAAGACCTCCGGTGCTAAAGGCTTGTTCAACGGACACGGTGGATGCCGGGGCGGTATATAACTCCTTCGCCATGATGGAGAGTATTGGGTACTCCACTCTCTTCGACCACCACTTCAACACATCGATCGACGGACCACTATCTTCAACACCAAAGACAAAACGAGTTTGCAAAAACATATCCAATTCACTATTACCTTGGCCCCTAGGATGTTCATAGGTTCTATTTTGGTACATTCCTTGCATTTGTTGAACTAAAGGATCTAATGAGTTCATAGCAAAGGGAAAATCAAATGAAGACATCATAGAAGAAGAAGAAATATTGGTGTTGTTATCTTCATTACTACCATACTTCATTCTATATTCTTCAAAAAGATCTCTCAAAGTCCTATGTAGATCATCCTTGATTTCTTGCACATTAGGAGGAAGATCAAAAAATATTTGTTCACCATCAATTACAACACTACTAAGGTCCATTTGATAAAAAGCATCATAATAAAGCCCAAGCATTTGACAAACACCATCATATCTTCATTTCGGATCCAAACATTTAGCAAGCAAGAAAACTTTTGGAATCTTCCTAAAATACTTGAGCTACTATTGAACCATAAAAAAATCACACCTTGCAAGTTTGGCCTACTAAAACAAGCCTTAAAAGACATGGCAATATACATGCAATGCTCCAACACTTTAACGGAAGTACAATAATAAACACCCGATAATTATTTAGTAGCCATATGAAAAACCTTTAATAATCCATATAAATCCATACATGCATCCCAATGACTCTCATTAAGAACTAATTGAAATGTTGAAAACTCTTTTCTAAAAAAATCACATAAATGACCCCTATTCTCCATGGTACTATTAAGCATCTCATAAGTAGAATTCTAACGATGAGATACATCTTGTTTGAAACACGTATAAACAATACTCTTTGTACGACAATATTTTTGCCATTTTTTCCCCAAAGTTTTTGATTTATGCAAATATTTAACGGTCTTTCTAATAGGACCAACAGACTCTTGAAAAATATCAAGCACATCTTGGATACATAAATTCAAAATATGACAAATGCATCTAGAATGAAAGTATTTTCCATCAAAAGATGGTGAACATGCTTCAATGAGTGAAGGAATACTAGCGGTGTTCGCCGTTGCATTATCAAAACCAACCGAAAAAACCTTACTAATCAAACCATATTCATTTAAAACGGTGATAATAATCAAAGCAATATTTTGAGCCGTGTGAGGCTCTTCAAACTCCCTAAATACAATCAAACGTTTTTGCAAAATCAATTTTGCATCAATCCAATGACACGTAATTCCCATATAACTATATCTATTATATGCATCGGTCCAAACATCGGCACAAGTAGAAACTTTATGACCCAAACGAATCAAATATTTCATCAAATCTTGTTTTTTTCCAAGCATTGTCGCCTAATCCTCTTTAGCATTTGAGTTCTAGCAACTTTACTAGCATGGGGACCTAATCCTTCTTTATAGGATGATTCATACGTTATTCTATCGGAATAATTAAAAGGTCGTTTCTCCATAGCACAATATCTAGCAAATGCATCTTCGTATCGACCTTTATCAAATTTAAATAAAGAGGGCGTACCTGTCTCCGAAGATAAAGTGGTACCTTTAATTTGAGTTTGAGAAGTAGAGATTCCCCATTCACTCGGATGCGTACTCTCCATGTGCCTAGTCATGGTGCCATAGCCTCCCCTTTCGATCCATTTGTAAAAGGTTGGGCAATAGTTGCAATACGCAAGGTATCTCTTTCGACCATCGGCTAGAGGAGGTTGGCCTTCGATCTCCGGAGCATCTACTTTTCAAAAGTGTTTCTTGAAGATGTCGGACTTCGGTACTTTAGTGGGTTTTGATGGAGGAGGAGGGGGTTGATCGAGTTCGTCGTCGTCGTGTTCTTCATCGTTGTTCGAGCCATGAAATTCGAATCCTTGGCTTTCTATCGTATTAACCATCTCCTCAAACCTTGCGTCTTCTTCGGCTTGAAGTCGTTCAGCGACTTTCCTTGAGATTTCCTCCGCCACTTCCGCCCTTATTTCCTTTTGAGTTTTAGATGATCAGCCTCCTTCGCTTCGGCTTTCACCGACCATCTTGCCCTTACCCTTGTTTCCTTTGGAAGACATTGTATGTGTGTGTGTAGTTATGAAAGTAAGAGTAAGTGTGTGAAAAATATGAGAGTGAAAGCTTGAGAGTTGAGAGTTGAGAATAAAAATGAATGAGAATGAGAATAGAGATTGAGTTGAGAGAGTGATAATAGAGATTGAGAGAATAAGAGTGAGAGCTTGAGTGATTGAACCTTAAGAACTTGAGAGTTGAGAGATGAGAGCTTTAGAGTGAACATTAGAGCTTGAGAGTTGAGAGATTATGGTGAAATGAGTGTTTGAATGAGGTATGAACTTATAGGAGGAGTTGGATGAGGAGTGGAGAGGAGGAGGGAGGCTTGCCCAACGGCTAGGAGCCATTACAGCCCCAGCCAGGCCCCAGTCCCCCCTCCCTAGCCTGCAGCTGCTGCAGCTTCCCCTATTTTTGCCCGTTGGGCCTGGCGGGCCAGGCTCGGCCCGTCGGTCCTGGAGTGGCCCGTCGGGCCCCAACTGCTACACAGACCCTAGGTTCCAGCTCAGCCCGCCGGGCCTGGCCCGTCGGTTAACCGGCGGGTTAGGGCCACTTATTACTCGACCCTAGCCCGGCCCGGGTCTTTACGGTCCTGGTTTCGGTCCGAGCCCGTTGACTCACGGGCCGAGCTAAAACCGTTGACCGGCGGGCCGGGCTCGGTTAAAACCGCCGGGCCAAGAAGCCCGAGCACGTTAGTAATATATATATATATATATATAATTAATAAAATATTAGTAATATATATGCTATAAACTAGAATATACTACAACATTTAAATTTTCTTAAAAAAATATAAGTAGACCGTTTATAATTATGTATGTAATGCTAGAAATTGAATAATAATACATGATACTCCCTCCGTTTTTCTCGAAGTGACTCAGTTGCTTTTTGCACACATAAAGAGGATTAGAGGTTAAAGGGTACCAACAATAGAATAATTAGTGTAGATTAATCATTTAATTACGGTTAAATTGAGCTTAGTTGGGACACATGTGGGTTTGTTGGCCCCAAAAAAGAAATGGGCCACTAGGAAAAAAAACACCTCAAAATGTTAAGTGAACCACATAAAGAAAAAACAAAGGGAGTATTATCGCAGTAAGCATCAAATAACTTAGAAAAGTATGGTGTATAATGCAAAAATACAACTTACATAATGCTAGATAAAAGGCATGATACAAAGTTTAATTTTACTCAATTATATAGAAATGTTCCCCTAGCCATCGTCAACACACTTAATGTGCTCACGACTGACGTGATTGTATCACGTCAATAATTTTTTCATTTCGGGCTTAGTTTTTTTAGTAAAGTTTATTATTTTTGGTATAGTTTAGTTTTATAAGTTATATTAATAATAATTTTCTTTAAATATACCACCGTTACGTCAGCCGTCAACCTATTAAGTATGCTATGATGGTAGGGATCAATCCTCTCCAATTATATAAAAGTTTTATAACTATAAACATGATGACATAAACACATTATTGTACTAGAGAATGATAGTGTGTTAATGTTTGAGGCCTTTATGATAAATGTTTTAGGTTCGAATCCTCCATGATACGATTTTATAAATTTAAATTTAAAATTGTTAAAAAAGAAACGTATTAATAATTTTTTTTGAACACATTGATCGATCTTGTTTTCGTAAGGTAATTAATGAGCACCAATAAGGAATTAATGAACACGAAAGCAAACGGAACACAAAGGGATTTACGTGGTTTGATCTATTGGAATAGATCTACGTCCACGGGCGGAAAGGGTATTGATCTTTATTGCTTGTATGAGTAGTGATTACAAGATTGTTCTCCCCCCTCAATCTATTCTAAGCCCCTATTTATAGATAGTTACATGGAGTTCGATTATAATACGAATTCTTCTCCTATTTGGACTCTTTGACTTGATCTCCTCCTTTATGGATAAACACCGAGCTTCTATATCTCTCTTAGAGCTTGAGTTATAGTCGGTAAAGGATTCTTGGTTGCCTTGGTGATAAAGTCTCTTATCTTCAATTGGGCCGAGCTGCCTGGGCCGAGCTTAACTGTCGGGGCCCAATTATATTGGGCCTGATGCTTTGGGCATAGGTGCTGGGCCATATCCTATCATATCCCCCCCTAAAAAGATGTAGAAGCGAGGGTGTGATTTAAGGGAAATAGCTGAGGTAGGAGTGATGTGAAGTGCTTGCCCCGTCAAAAATAAAATTGACGAAGTTAATCATGTACCGCCTCATTAAGACGAAGTCAGTTTGAAGTGCGTTGCCCCGTCAAAAGTAGAATTGACGAAGTCAATCGCGCACCGCCTCGTTAAGACGAGTTCAATTTGAAATGTATCTTGCCCCGTCAAAAATAGAATTGACAAAGTCAAGTTCGCATCACGCCGTTTGACAATGAGGTTGGATAATAATTGCTTTACCACGTAGATCTTAACTTCGTCGAATTTATTTTTCAACGTGGTGGCTTGAGTAACATGTGCCGAAGCCGAACACGGGATGTGTCAGTCGCTTTAATTAATGCGCCGGTTGGAATCTCGATAAAGTAGGACACGATTAGCAACATTGGGAGTGGAAGAGGCGGGAAGTTGAGAAAACTTCTTTCATACGCCATTTCTTCTCACTTTCCCTAAAATTTGAATATTTTTCTGCAGAAAAGAAGAATTTCTTCCACCGCGATTGTTGCTGCTGCACATTTTGCTCTCCGCCGTCTGTCAAAATTGTCGAAGTTGCCGTAGAAGTTTTCCGTCCCCACTTCTTTTGCACAAGTAAGTTACTTCTATGGCTACCTCTTCACAAACTAGTCAAAGTTACTCCGGTGAAAACCGTGATGGGTCAACGTCGCCGCCGGCACTATCTCGCCAAGGCGGTCCTGTAGAAATAGATGTATATACCGTAAAGTCTTCGATTCCGTCTAGACGTAGAGTAATTTTCCCTCCTCCTTTAGAATCAAGGCGGTAGGGTTTCTGAGTTTGCCTCAACCCTTGATATTTCTGCAATTCAACTTCTTGCAAAAAATTGTTTATTTCCCGATGTAATTGAACTCGTAGTTCCCGGTCGGAGGATAGGGCTTCGGAGCCTCCGAATAGGTTTGTTACTATTTACAAAGACTGTTTACATCACGGTCTTCGTCTTCCTCTGCCGCCTGTTTATGCTGAGCTTTTACAGAAATTCGACATTCCCTTAGCCCAGATTATGCCAAACTCGTTTAGGCAATTGATGGGCCTTGGCGTCGTAGCTAGCCGTCACGGGTTTGGCCTTACTCTAGGTCTAATTCTTAGGTTTTACCAGCTTAAGTCTAGTGGAGGCTGGTTTTACTTGACACCTCATCTTGGCTTTAAAGTCAAGACGAAGTCAAAGGTCGCGAACTGGCAATCGAAGTTCTTCTTTTGCCGATTGGGTGAGGTCTCACAGTTCGTTTGGAAGATGGGGAAATTAGAGGATCAAGGCACCGAAGAGAAATTCGGTGACCTTGAAGAACTAATGAAGGGTCTGGTTGAGGAAGAATTTCCCGAAGCTAATCTTGCGAGGGCGGGACTGAGCCCTTATGATCCAGCATCGATGAAAGAGTCGGGGAAGGGTGAGGCCCCGCTTCGGCATCCTCTTCTTTTTTTCTTTCTTTATGTGCGTTCACTTCTTCTTTTTTTCTTTTGGAACAAGGTACTAAGTGTATTTATGTTTGAACTGCAGTGAAGCTGCTGAAGAATTTGAAGAGATCGAGATCAGTGGAGCCTTCTACCATCGAGAAGGCTATATCCGAGGCTTCATCGGACCGAACTGAAAGCGGTCCGGGCTTGTCACCAATGGGGTCTCTTATGGAGCAACCCGTTGTACATCGGCCAAAGGGGCCGAGAAGAGCTAAGGTCACGTCGCTCGAGGGTGGTAGTGCCCTGGTAACTGGCCAACCTTCCGCTGAGGTTTTGGATCAGCCCGTTAGAGAACTGGGTAATCGGCGTCGACCTTTTCCCGAGGTATGGTAGCTAGCTGAGAGCTTTGATGTATTCTTCCTTCTGTATAATAATACGTTTTGAGGGTTTTTATAGGGCGTCGAGGTTGTAGCCGCCAAATTCATGAGCCTCGCGGAGGTGCTGATTAAGGAGGCTTCGGATTTGTCTAGTTTCCTTGACGAGGGGACTAGTCAATTCACCGAAGCATCTCGGGTCCAACGGGAGTTGGAGAACGAGAAGGTCGGTCTCACCAACCGGCTGGCTGCTACTGTGACGGAGGCGAAGTTTGCCTCGGCAAAGGAAGCTGAAGCTCGAGCTGCAGCTGAAGCAACGAAGTTGGAGGCGGCTTCGTTGAAGGCCGACTTGAGACAGTGAAGGTTCGGGAGGCCGAAATGGTGGCTAGGCAAGGGCCACTGCTTTGTGCCTATACGGAGAGGTTGTTCCTGTCCGAGATGTTCTCAGAGCTAGCCGGGCAGGTAGCTTCGGTGTTGAACACGCGCGTCGTTGCCAACACCATCGACGACATTGCCGCCGACTTCCCTGATTTGGATAAGTCTAAATACGGGTATGAGGCGGTGACAGATGAGGCCGTGAACCGTGCTTACGTCGAGGCTCTGGTGGAAGGCACTAAGGTGATCCCGTTGCTGGAGAGCCTGGCCTCGTCATCCGATGTTCTGACGTCCGAGGCTGTTCGTGATTGGCCGGACGATAGAGATGCCGACTTGGAGGCCTTGATCTCCAGCTTCGACAATTTTACAAATACCAAGTAGCCGGGAGAGGGGGCCGAGACTAGGGTCGGCGTGGGGGTTGCTTCCGAAGCCACTCCGGCGAATGACGAGACTCTTCATGAGGAGGAGAACGCCGGAGTGGTCAGTTGATCACTTCCCTTGTATTTATATATATATTTTTTAATTTTTTTTTAGATCCCTGTATTACATCGTCACTAGGACGGCTGCTTTTCCTTTTTGCCGAAGTGGCTTAAATGAAATTCCAAGTTTAATTGAAATTTTTCTCATTTGCCTTTTGTAGTCTTCTTCTCAACTTTTTGATGCTTCTCCATTAGTCGCTCAAATATCCGAACTGACTCGGGCTCTCGAGGTGAAAGAGGCTGAAGTCTTGTATTGGAAAGGCCGGGTTAAACACGTTCAGATTGAAACTGAAGTTAAGCTTATTGCGGTTCAAGAGAAGTTTGATGAACTACAGGCTCGGTTTCTGGCACTTGAAGAGAAGCTTGAAATCGCTGAAGGCGAAGTTAAAGAGGCCGAAGCTATCGCTGAAGAGCATGCTGAATATGAGGCTATCATCCGCCGTAATGGGGGACTTACCATTCCCGAGACTAGTGCCAAGATGAGGGAGATCATAGCTCAGCTTCGGGACTACAAAAAGGACTACGGTGATGACTCCTGGCAGGTCCAGGATCAAATTGATGAGCTTATCAAAGTAGCGAGCACTTATAAAATAGTTCTGGCTCGTAATCCAAAACTGAAGAAGCGTATCTTGTCAGGAAACCGGCCGTCGACTTTAGTGGGCCATGGTCCTAACTTAAGCCTCAATCAGGCTTCGCTAGATTTCCTGGAAGGCGGTCTTTCAAGCTCGGCTGATCCCAGTTCAGGCTCAACTTAAGAACAGCCGGAGACTTCTTCTCCTGGCCGAGGTCGTGGTCAGGGAACTTCAGTAGGCCGAGGCGGATCTGTATCCAGTAGTCGACGAGCTTCGATTAGCCGAAGCCGATCAGTGCCCAGCGGCCGAAGTCGGGGTAGATTCAACTTGGATGCTGTGCTGAACTTCAATCCCGGTGGGGACTTTATAAATAAGTGGCTTAATTGTAATAGGCCTTTGGGCTCGGACCCTCCTCCTTCTTGATGTAACACTTGTACTTTCCCTTCGTATATGAAATAAAATGGAATTTTACGTACTTCTTGTGTTTAAGATTCATCCCCATTTTTAACAAAGGTAATTTCCCTTGTTTTAAACGAAGACAGCTTGATAGGGCTCGTCCTCGTCATAAGACGAGGTTCAGCTTTCAGTGGCTCTCTTCGTCATAAAATGAAGTCTGACAGTATTTTGACTTTGTCAAGAGACAAAGTTCGGCTTTAGATAACTCACTTCGTCATAAGATGAAGTTTGACTTAGATAGCTTACTTCGTCATAAGACGAAGTTTGGCTTTAGGTAGCTCGACCTCATCATGAGATGAGGTTTTGGTTTTAAGTGGCATAACCTCGTCATTTGACGAAGTTTAGGCTTTCGATAGCTCACTTCGTCATAAGACGAAGTTTGGCTTTAGACAGCACGACCTCCTCATGAGACGAGGTTTTGGTTTTAAGTAGCACGACCTCATCATTTGACGAGGTTTAGGCTTTCGATAGCTCACTTCGTCATAAGACGAAGTTTGGCTTTAGAAAGCTCACTTCGTCATACTACGAAGTTTGGCTTTAGATAACCCGTAGGTTTTAAGTAAACCGTCCTCGTCATAAGACGAGGTTAGGGTTTTTAGGTTCCTTATTTGTCGAGTTTATCGATAGGGTGGTCCCCTTACGCGCGTTTGGATGTTACTCCGGTTATGGAGTTTATTTATCCTTGAAAGGATATTAAGTTACCCTCGTCAGGGTTTTAAATGAAAAGAAATGAGATAACATGTATAAGTGGGAGAGAGAGGTGCAATATGCAATATGCAAAGACAAACAATTAAGCGAAAAATAAGAACTTTATTAATTTACGAATTTGAGTTTAACAAAAAAGAAAAAAGAAAACTTAAAAAAAGAACGACTTGACTCTTAGCCTAGACAAACTAAATGGACTTGAACATACTCTCAGCCACTTATGCAAAATATCTCTTTAAATGAGTAATGTGCCATGTTCGGGGTATTGGCTCACCAGATAAGTGGGCAAGCTTGTACGACCCTTTGCCGAGGACTTCTTCCACTCGGTGAGGTCCTTCCCATGTGGCTTCTAGCTTGCCGAGCTTTGCAGCCTTGCTGACTTCATTGTTTCGAAGGACGAGGTCGCCCACTTGGAATTGCTGGTACTTGACTCTCTGGTTGTAGTACCGGGCTACTTGTTGCTTGTACTTGGCTTCCCTTATGTGGGTGAGCTCTCATTTTTCTTCTAACAGATCCAGGTCGGTTCGGAGACCTTCTTCATTGTCTTCGGCTGAGAAGTTGATAGTGCGGGGGCTCGGCAGACTGATCTCTACCGGGATCACTGCTTCGGTTCCATACACCAAACTGTAGGGCGTTTCACCGTTCGAGGTCTAGGGAGTTGTTCGGTATGACCATAGGACTTGGGGTAAGTTCGCTGCCCAATCTCCTTTGGCTTTGTCTAGGTGAGTTTGAGTCCCTTGATGATCGTTCGGTTTGTGATGCGATCACAATACGGAAGTGAGATCGAACAACGTCAGAACGAAACATCCAATTATAAAAAAAATGAAGACAGGACGAATTTCTACCAATCACTGAATAGCGTGACAAAACCTAAGTCAATTCCGGTCAAATTTTACACGAGTAAAATTAGGTTATGAGAACAACAAATCAGTGAACGAAATTTTTCGATTTGCACTGTGGCTTCGGACAGCTAGGGTTTCAAAACGTCTAGATAGGTTTCAGGATCTGTGGTGTAGGGCGATTAGATAAGGTGCCGAGATAAAATGGATGAACGAAAACTCAAAAAAACCAGGATAGAAATCCAAACGGACAAGGATACGAAACGCGTTTGACAAGCAATCTTGTGGCTCGACTAACCCGGATACTACGAGATATCACGAACGAGTCGATTGAATTCAAGCTTGAAGTTGCCAACAATCAAACTCTACCAAGAACGAAAGTGAAAAATCGTGAACCAAAGCACGATGGAGACAAATCGATCAATAAGATTTCTGATTCAAAGATGTCTGTTTCAAAGTATGAACGAAAATTAACATAAATACTAATCTAATTCCTAAGCTAGGTAGGTTTTCGAAATTAGCAAGACTTGGGCTTGATAATTTCGGACTCCTTAATTAAATATAATTGGGCCAATTAATCACCTAAACATGTTGTGATAATTGGACTAAACTAAATTAAAAATAAATACAAAGTTTTTAAGCCCAAATAAAATATAAGAAAATTTGTTTTCTTGGACTTGTCTTCCTTTTCTTCAATGATGGACGCCCAAATCTTCATCTTCAACACTTGTTAAATTCACCAACTTGTATTGTAGACTTCGGTTTTGTCCATTGGCTTTGAGGATGAGCTTACCACCGAAGTGAAACTTGCTGAGGAGTACGAAGTGACTCTGGAATATGAAGCCCCGTCACACCAGTCTCTGAATGTCCGGTCTGTGAACTGCGTCCCATTATCCGAGACTAGGACTGTGAGGTACACCAAAACGGCAAACCACGTTCTTCCAGACGAAGTGAGGGCATTCTTGCTCGTGATCTTTGCCAGCGGTTTAGCCTCGACCCACTTAGTGAAATAGTTGATGGCTACGATGAGGAACTCGAGCTGTCTGGGAGCTTGTCTAATGGGCCGACGATGTCTATCTCCCATTGCATGAATGGCCAAGGGCTTTGCATGCTTATGAGGTCGGTCTGGGGTAGCCTCGGCACTGTCCCATGAACTTGGCATTTCGGGCACTTCTTCACGAGGTCGACTGCATCTTGGAACATTGTGGGCCAGTAATATCCCCACCTCATTACTTTCTTTGACAATGCTCGAGCTCCGATGTGACTTCCGCACGATCCTTCATGCACTTCACGAGCTCATGATCTTGGTAATACTGAAGATACGATCTTCTGTACAACACTCCTTTCTCAAGAGTGTACTTCGGAGACTTGCTTAAAATCTTCCTAGCTTCGAGCTTATCACTGGGTAGTTTGCCCTTCTCCAAATATGCTCGAATCCAGTTCGGCTCGTCCTCAATTACTAGGTCGACATTGGCTTCATCTATGCTTCGGCACTTAACTTCTTCCACTGGAGAGCTTGTGGATGATGACGCTAATTTGCTTAAAGCATCGGCTCAGTTGTTTTCCCCCTTGGAATTCTAACTAACTCAAAATATGCAAAGCCGTCTTGCAATCTCTTAGCTTTGTGGAGGTACTTTTTCATTCTGTCGCCTTTAGCCTCGTACTTGCCGAACATGTGGCTCACTATAACTTGGGAGTCACTGTGAACTTGTACAGCTCGTATCTGAAGAGCTTGAGCTAGACGAAGTCCGGCGATCAATGCTTCGTACTCCACTTTGTTATTTGTTATCGGGAAGGTAAACCTGTAGTGTGTAGGTCATCTCTATCCCGTCTGGGCTAAGCAGTATGACACCGACACCGCTTCCTGTATGCCCTGAAGCTCCATCCACATAGACTTTGGCAAGCAATCGTGGGGCGGCTCTTTTGGTAATTAGGCATCGCCTTTGCCTGGAGAGGGTTCAGTCGGCTTCGGCACTTCTGTGAATCCTTGCCTCTACAAGGAAATCTGCCAGAGCTTGACCTTTGATGGCTTGGCGAGGGCAAAAAGTGATTGTGTGCTTGCCGAGCTCGACTGCCCACTTTGCAATCATTCCCGACGCCTCTGGTTTGGTCAGCACTTGTCGAAGTGGCAGGTCGGTCAGGACTTGTATGTGGTGTGCATGAAAGTAAGGTCGTAATCTCCTTGCAGCATTTACCAATGCGAGCGCAACTTTCTCAAGTGGTTAGTACCTCGTCTCCGGCCCTTTCAGTGCTCGGCTGATAAAGTAGACAGGCAGCTGACGATGTCCTTCATCCCGAACTAGTACCGCGCTTATGGCCTCGTCCGAAGCTGCGAGGTATAGGGAAATGACTTCCCCCTCCTTTGGAACGGATAAAGTCGAGAGATTCGCAAGGTACTTCTTGAGCTCCTGGAATGCCGACTTGTGTTCATCTTTCCACTCGAAATCCGGCGCCTTTTTCAAAATCTTGAAGAAAGAGAGCTGATTTTTGACGGCTTTAGACAAGAAACGACTTAGCGCGGCCAAGTAGCCTGTCAATTTGTGCACATCATGAATGGTTTTTGGCACCTTCATCTCTTGGACGGTTAGAACTTGATAAAATCGTAATGTTTTGAAAATAGACCGGACCAGATGACCAGTTCGACTGTTTTAACCATGAACCAGCTAGCTCATCGGTCTAGTTATGTTGATTCATCTTTTTAATATTGAACCGCAGTGAACCGGTCAATACCGATCAGAACCGGAGACTGGTTCATTATGAAAAAAATACTCCCTCTGTCCCACTTAAATAGTCCACCTTTTCCTTATTGGTTTGTCCCATATAATAGTCCATTTTCTAAAATGGTAAAAGTCTATCTCACAACTAATACTATTTTAAAATTTCTTATCTCTACTTGCATTGGTCTCTGTGCCAAAAACAATATGGACTATTTAGGTGGGACGGAAGGAGTAAATGATTTCAATAAGATTTGAACTAAAGAACTCTTGGATGACAGTCTAACATGCTAGCCAAGTGCACCAACTCAGAGTATTAATTGAGTATAATTAATAAATTTTATCCAATCATTAACAAGCTTTTTATTACTAGTAATAAATCTTACACCATCTTACACGGTTTAAACTCTTAACCTCTTCGACTTTATTGAATAATTTTTGTTATTTCATTGCCAACTAACATTTCTAAATTATTATTTATAGTCTATTTTCATTCAAATACAATTGGCATTTATAGAACCAATGCTTACGATTAAAATGAATGATTACATAAATGAGTTATATTATGGTAATTATTTTTTCTTCTATTATTTTTTTTTCATTTAAACGTGAATATTAGTACATAAATTTTAATTTTTATTTAAATTATAGTATAATTTAAGTATGTCATCCGCTTTTTTAGAAACGATCAACTGGTCGCACCAGTGATCCAGTAACCCATTTGGATGACCGTTCGACGTGCGATCCGAATTTGAAAATAGTATACGAATATTAAAAATGGAAAAGTAGCAAAAACACCCCCAACGTTACTAATTTGGAGCAAAAATAACCTCAATATAATGTTTGGGGCTAAAACACCCCTAACGTTACTAATTCGTAGCAAAAGTACCCCTACGTATTATAAGTAGTGCAAAAACACCATCCACTAACATTTCTTTTAGTTACGGAGTAGTAGTATATGTTTAGAAAATTCTTTTTCTTTTATTTTTATTCTTTTCTTTTTGCTGTGGACAGAGTTCCTGCAACTCCACCACGTCATAGTTTAACAAGCAAATATGGATGATTACAAATTTTCGGTAGTTAACAAGAACTAGTACGTAGAAAGGATCAACAATGAAAGTCTAAATAGAGTTGCTTCTCAACATTCTCGGCTGAGGCATTTGGAGCTACAAGCAAAAATCGCGCTTGACTCGGTGGTCTGCCTTCTTCCGTACTTTATTAGAAAAAAAAAATAAATAAGAAAAAAAAATAAAAGAAAAAGAAAAAGAATTTTCCAAACATGTACTCCCTCTGTCCTCCATTTACTGACCATGTTGACTTTTTAGATAATTTTGAAGCTTCGTGATGATTTAAAATTGAATTTTTGGAGTTTAGTTTTTTTTACAAGGTACTACGAGTGTTGTAGTATCGTGTAAAAAAAACTAATCTCCAAAAATTCAATCTAAAATCCATCATCACGAAGCTCTAAAATTATCTAAAAAATCAACATGGTCAGTAAATGGAGGACAGATAGAGTAATTAAAAGAAATGTTAGGGGAGGGTGTTTTTTTTGGTAATGTTTGGGTTATTCCTATTAAAAATTAGGTAATCTTTATGCCCATGACGTGCGAAGGAGAAAAATAAGAAGACAGAACAAAATGGGGTGTACTTTTTGTCGGTTTCTGTTTGAAATTTAAATTAATATTTAAATTGATTTGAATGTTAGAGGCGGGAAACATGGCTGTCTCTCACTCTCAAATTATCTTCTCATGTGCGGTGTCCCCATCCCTATTTCCCTCCTCATCGTTTTCTTTTTGTTTTTTGCTTACGTTGTTGAAGCTTCCCACCGTTTCCCTCTTCATCCACCTCTCTCCCTCTGTCTAGAATTCACTTTCATTGCCTGCGCCTTCCTACCTTTCAAGCGATTTTCTCACCTGATTCAAGTGAGTTCCATTTTTCTCTCTGCATTTGCAAACTAATCTGTGTTTCCTCAGCATTTGACTTTCTGTGCGTGACTTTGTTTGTGAATATGGTATTTGCAGAACTTACTGCAGCTTCTTACTGCTTTTTTTTTTTTTTTTTGCTTCTCTGTTTCGGATTTTGATTACCAGCTGTCGGATCTGGTTTTTGTGAAGTTTTTTTTTTTATTTTTAATTTTATTTTTTTTATTTTTAAGTTTAGATAGCAACTACTCGATTGCTATAATTCAGGAGAGGTAGATCTAAACTTCATTGAACGACGAATTTATGAATATTGCAATGAACTGAAAGTGAATTTAGGGTATTTGTGAGCTATTGTTCTTGTTTTCCATTTATTCCTCAATTCCGGCGATTGGGCAACTGGTTTCCGGGATTGCTGCTTCGTATATTCCTTAAAATTCTCAATGGATCAAATGGTATCTATATAAATATTTATTAAACATTTTTATTCCTGATTTTGCGTGTTAAATTGTTGGTTCCAGACTGTCGAAGTTCATAAATTTAAAATTGATTGTTCTCCGCTCTTAAGTGACCAGCTGCTACTTTGTTTATATTTTTGATGCAGAGAAAACAAAAATGGAGAATGAAGCAAGGTCACTAACAACAAAATGTCAGGAGGATTCTGATTGGCTATCAGAAAATATCAAGGGTAAGATCTCAACTATGTGTTTACCCTCATATTTTTCTGAATTGAAACACAATACTTCCATATTTCGTTTTCCTTGAACATACGCCCCCTGTCTCCCTCTTGAATTTGCTTACTTTCCTCTAAAAGTGAAAAGAATTAAAGCTTTACTAGTTTAATTAAATCAATTTAATAGTCTAAGATGCAACTTATCAATTCACCATATGCACATACTCCAAAATAATTTGAATTGTAAATTTTTTAAATTATCATAACTTGATATCTTTCATTTGAGATAGTCATCAATATGTTTTTATGGATTCACGATGCTCTATTTTTAAAAATTATGCATTAAAATGTTTAATACTACTACACTTTTGTCGCTAATAAAGTGTTTCTCAATACCCGTGCCCAAAAGCTACGAGCCCAATGGAACAGGACTGAGGGAGTAATATTATTGTGAAATGTATTTGTTGTGGCAGGTTTAGATCAGGCTGTGAAAGAAATGCAAGTGTTGGTTGAGAAGCATGAAAATTTGTGCGTGGAGAAGATTGGTGAAGATGAGCCTGAATTAATAATTGCTTGTGTGAAGGAAATCTCCCATAGGCATCATTTGCTTGCTCAACACTATAAGAAAGGTAATAGCCATTCAAACCATCCTTTTCTAACTCCAGACAAGAAACTGGCCAAAGCTCATGTTAGTTCAGATTCATCTCTAAGTTCTGGTGGTGGAATTTCGGACACAACTCCAGTTGAAGGCTCTGAATCTTCATTGCTGTCATCTGATTCTGATTCGGATTCATGTAACTCGTCTCCCGTTGAGCGTCTGACGTCTCTTATGTCTGGCAAAATGCTGAAACACGAAATTGTTAATGTGGGAACTGAGGTTTCAGAAATGGGAGGAGAGTACGAGATGTTGATGAGGCTCTCCGACTACGAAAAGGAACTTAAGGCTTCGAAGGAAAAACTTGCATCCGCTGAAGAAGAAATTGCAAAACTGGAGAGTAAAATGAGCAGCATGGAAGCTCATCTTGTGTCAGCAGAGAATCGGATCAGGTTGCACGAGGCGTATAACGAGGAAGAGAATCGAAAATCTCTGAATCTCCATAGCCAGATAGTCGTCTTGGAAGGCAGACTAGAGACGGAGAAAAAACAAGTCGAGGAGTTGCAGGAGAGAGTAAAAGATCGCGATTTTACGATTCAGAGACTCAATGCTGACCTTCAGGATGCTTCAGGGAGCTTTGCTCTGGAAAAATGGCAGCTAGAATCCTCTGTTTCTAAGCTGAAGAAGCAGTGTGAATTACTCGAATCTCAGAAAATCGAGACTGTAGACAAGCAGGAAGCCCTACAAATCAGTTGGCAAGAGAATCTTGACTTCGTGAAGAAAGAGCTATCCGAGAAAAAATCAGCTGTGGATGCTTTGAACAAGGTTCTTGATGATCTGAAACGGAACTATGACACGCTGAAAGCAGAGAAAGACGGAGTCGATGCAAAGTTACAGACACTCAACGCTGATCTAAGTCTCCGCTATGATAAAGTTCAATACCTTGAGGGCAGTCTCCTTGAGTTAAAATCTGAAAACGAGCGCCTGAATGCAGAAGCTGATTGTGCTAACAAGCTAGCAAATGAGGTAAAGTCGCAAAATCTTGAGTTAAAATGTGAAAACGAGGGCCTAAATGCAGAAGCTGATCGTGCCAACAAGCTAGCGACTGAGGTAGAGTCGCGAAATCTTGAGTTAGTGAAAGAGGTGGAAATGCAGGCAGTGATGATATCTGAAACGGCTGATGGGAAAAGGGAGGCTATAAAGCAGCTGTGCTTTTCGCTCGATTATTTCAGGAACGCGTATCAAGAGCTGCGTAATCACAAGCAGCCTACAGCTATGGTGGCCTAGTTCTTGTTTTTCTTTAGATGTTCTTTTGCTGTAGTTATCTCTCATGGTGCAATATGCTTTATTGCTTTTTTCATGTTCAGTTGTAGCAATGGTATGGTGCTGCTGTATGGTTATTGTTTTTCATGTTCTTATCAATGTGGAGAGTGAAGGAGAACTGTTAGATTGTGTAAAATACTTGATGCATTTTGTGTTTGCTTTTGTAAGCTTATTTTCTTATCAAAACAAGGAAATTGCTGTTGTAAAGATAGCAAAAACTTTGCCCATAAATCTGTTGAGTCGTCTCTTAAACAATAAACAATACAATAATCTATTATGTGAGAAATATTATGCTATATACCTTATGTGAGCATTGCTCTCATTCAGTTTATGTTAGCATTAGTTTTTCCATTTTAACCATTTGGTTTAATTCTAATACCTTAAATATTGTTATTCACGTTGATAATTTTATAAATTATATAAAAATCGAAGCTCGATTTGTTTTTTCATTAATTTATTAGTATTTATAAAGAAAATGGACAAATCAAGCTTCTTTTTTCACGTAATTTATAAAATTAATGACGTGAATAACAATATTTAAGGTATTAGAAACAAACCAAATGGTTAAAACGGAAAAACTAATGCTAATAGAATGAAATTCTGCAGGAATGGAATGAATTTAGGAATGGAATGAAGATGGGAAAGGAATGGACCAAGTGATTCAATTCCTACGGTTGGTATTCGCAAGGAATGAAATGATCATTTTTTAATTAAATTATATTATAATGCAAAGTTATCATACCGGCTCAAGCCAGTCGAGTTTATCGGCCTAGCTCGGCCAAGGCTCATTGTTGTAGCGGGCCGAAATTAGGCCGGGCTTGACGACCCGTCCTAAAATTAAGTAAAACTTTATGGGCCCAAGGCTAGCCCGACCCGATCATTTCATAATATGACATTAATTTGGGTAAAAATATGCCATAAATTAATTTTGGCTCAGTAATATTTCTGATTGGCTCGATCAGATTCATTTTATTTTCTTAATGCCCATCGAGCTCGGAGCGGGCCGGGCCAGCTCGTCTCTTTGTCACCTCTATCAGCTTGCAGTCTAGAAAAGTCATACAAATGAACATCATATAGGTTAGATTTATTCATTTGGCCCAATGGGCCAAGATCGGCCCGGCCCAACCCGACTTGGCCCGAACAAGTATCCCGACAAAGTTTAATAAAGTTATATCAATATCATAACTCATAAGTAAGAAAAAATTCTTCAAAAATCGAATAAATTTCATTCCTGATAGTGAGGGAATAGCTAATACCTAGGGGAGTAGGAGGAATGACTAATCCCATGTTGGTGGGATTACTGATTCCTACAGGAATGGTCATTCCTGACTGGAAAGCAGTACCAGCCATTTAATTAGGAATGAAAGCAGGAATAGTCATTCCATTTCTGGACCATTCCTGCATACCAGCCATGCCATAAGAGTTTTTACTTAATAAGGAGTCTTTCTCTACCACAATAATATCAAGTCATAAGGAATTTTTTTTTTTTGACGGCAATAACTAATTGATACGGAGTATTTTGTAAAAGTATGATGCATGAATAAGTTTGAGCCCATAATTGGTTCATTTTTTTTTTGGTATGGAAATAGAATCGAGTAATTGATTCCATTACATTTTGTTTTGAGTAATAGTTGTCCATTTTATTTACTTGGGAGTAACCTAATGATGAGAATGCTACATTGAAAGCGAATGCAATTAATTAACACATAAATCGAGATGTACCTTCGAGCTCAGAGATGATAATCTACAGGTCTAAATTACTGGAGTGATATCCCGTTCCTCGTGCTCGAACAAAAGAGTGGGCGTTGAAATCGAGATCGGATCTTGGATCACGCCTTGCACTTGAGTTGGATAGCTTCAACTCGATTTTTTCTTGGAGAAGAAGAAACGATGCCGCCCTCTGCTCTCTCTCTCTCTCAGATTCTATGAATGAAATCACGTGTCGTACTGATTAGGTCAAACCTATTCACTATTTATAATTAATAATAAGTATACCCGAGAGAAATTACGTGTGTGTGCTTAATTGCAAGCCTTGAGCCCAACTTGGTCCAACTGAGAGGAAGAGGCGCCCCACTTAGGGTTTCCTCCCTAAGAGGCGCCACTTGTGGGTTTATGGGCCCACAAGTCTCTTTTGGTCCAAACCAGCTATTGGGCTCAATATTTAACTTTTGATCTATTCTAAGGTGTTTGGGCCACTCCAGCGACCTAGATACCAGATAGAGTTGAGTCTCACCTAATAAGATAATTACTATGCTCTCCCCTAGAGCATTTATCTCAATTAGAGTTATAACTCATTCCACTAAAGAGTTACAACTGATTTACCGCTCTGTCCCGATTACGTAGATCGGGACTGGTATTTTGCTTAGTGCGATCCTCGTGTTTAAGAATCCTGATGTAAGAGTTGCAATTTTTTTACCAGTTTTTAACCAAAGCATCTAGAGAAATGTAAGAAACAAATAATTTCTTATCGAACGTTTCAGAGAGCGTAAGAATTTGAACCAATGATAACATAAAATTTTGCCAAATTCTTACAAATTCGCATAGATAAACATTAGTTTCATAGCACACTGCACCTCAAATCTAAGAAAAAATAAACTTTCTCGATGGGCAAAAATTGATGAATACTCCATTAAGTAATAATCATCAAAACTTTCAAAATTAATTCAAAATTTTAAAAAAATCAGCAAAACAAGCAGCAGAATATCCATTCAAACATAGAAAATGCACTCAAGCACATCACTCAATAATAATCATCAATTTTTACCAAAAAAAAACAAGCATTTCATATCATCCAAATTTAGCCTATTCCCTAATCCTTCAATTTCAAAACCAAAAATCGAAGTACCACGCCCAAAAAATAGCAAGAATACACAAAATTGCAACAATAAATTCATGAAAAAATACCCATAAAAACGGAATCCCTAAAATTAAAAAAAAATAGTGACATCATTCACCGTCTCCCATCTCATATTCTGCTCACCATCGATCTTTGAAATCAACCCAGATCTAAAGATTTCCTTTATTTGTTAAAATTCTTACCAAATAATTTGGTAAGAATCTGTCAATTTTCTTACCTTTGGCAGTTTTTTGATTTTGCGACTGGTTCATCTTCTCCGGCTTGTCTCTTTCTCATTTTTCCATCAAAATGAGCAAGCCACCCCTTCATCTCTTCGTCTTTCCGAGGTGAACAAAGCCCAGTGGTCGATTGCACTATAGGCTTTCGGGTTCGGCCGGAAAATAGTCAAAACAACAGCAAACCCTAAAAACCAAAACCCAGATCTAAAAAAATCCTTCATCCGATGTGATGCCAGACCTCGGTGGCTCTTGATGGCGGCGACAACCATATCTAGCTGGTGGTCGCTGGCGGCAGGAGGGGGGAGAGGAGAAAGGGAGAGAGAAGATAAGATAAAGATAGAGAGAATGAGAGATGAGAGAGTATCATCTTGCAATTCAAAATGGGGGAATGAGAGATGAGGTGAGATAAAAGGGAGAAAGTCTAAGGGCATTTTAGTGCCACTATACAAAAATTGGGTAGAATTTAAGTTTTTTTTTTTTTAAAGTTTTTGTCAAGTATTGGTTTGCACTAAGATTTTTGGGTGAGGTGGTATATTTCCTCTTATTATTATTGATGTATTAAGTTCTAATTTATTTTTCAAACTTAGTAAGTTTTGTCAAAATTAAACTTTTACTTTTACAAAATTAGTCAATATAATTGACAAGAAGATATTAATTATTAGTAATTATTTATGATTGGTGGTCTGAATGAATACAAAACTTACAATTTTTATGAGATTGTGACTTACATAGAATTAAATAATTAAGTCTTATATAAAATGTTTTTCTTTAAATTTATTTTTAATCAATGTTAGATAAGGAGTACATTATATAGGTCGTAACCTATTTTAGGAGTTAACAATAAATATTTTTTTTATCAATTGTTTAGTCCTATTTAGTTATACATATATTAGTATTTTGTGAATATATATATATATATATATATATACTTTTACGGGAATAGTGAGCATATAATTGGTTGGAAGATATATCTTTTGTTCATTTTCTTTTAAATCTCAAGATGTTTCGATGTCCGACATATACATGCTAAAATATTTGCGCTAAATCAATTTATGAGTATCAAATTTTGTGTTATGTTAAGTTCGAACTAAATCTTTCATAAAATGAAATTTTTGCGGCTAAAGATACGTATTTTATCTTAATGTAACCACTATTTAATTTAACTATGTTTCTTAGGGAGCACAAATCATCTTATTTGATTGTGCAATAACACACATTTGATCACTATTAGATGCTAAGATATAGTTTAAAAATGTTGATTTCTTTAATGTCACTATATGAACCTTCCTTTCAAGTTTGAATGAAACAATTCTTTCTTATTGTTTATTTATTATGATAATCAAAAAAGTTAGCTGACAATATGTGGTTTGATCTTGAATAAAAATGCATCTACAAAAAATATTGTATATAAGAAAGTTTTTCAAAATTTTTATATTCAGATTTATAATCATAATTTCATATCTTATTATTTCTTGGAGACAATTATCTTTTTCTTTCATCATGTATCAAAATTTTAATGAAAAAAATATACTCCGTATCAATTTATTTATATGTACGTAAGTGCATGAAATTAATTGTAAATTATATGGTCAAATTAAAATCTTTGAAGAACATATTACTTCCACACTCAATAAACCAAACCAATATTTTTCTTTGGATCCGAAACCAAACCAATATTACACATAACCAATGGGGCATTGGGCAAATGACCGTTGGATTTGGGAGGTGCCGTGGAGAAGGAACCTATTGGACCGGGAGCGAGAGGGTGTGGAAGAGATGAACAAGCTGCTTACCAATTTCTCAGTCAATGAAGAAGCCTTGGATGGGTGGACATGGGGCAGCAATCCAAGCGGAACCTTCTCCGTGAAAGCTGCCTTCTCGGAGCTCTCCCGGTATTGCAACAGAATGGCTCAGCTGGAGCAGCCATGGGGCGGCTTTAAACACCTCTGGAAATCTTTCGCGCCTCTAAAAGCTCAACTCACAGCTTGGAGATTGATACGAGACCGCCTCCCGACGAAAGACCGCTTAAGCAAATTTTTTGAGCTCGCTTGGGAGGACAAACTTTGTTGCTGCTGTAATCAAGCCTTGGAAACTGCTGAACATTTCTTTCTCCACTGTGCAGCAACATACAAAATTTGGTGTAGGATGTCCGTTTGGATTGGCTCTTGCTGGGCGCCAGCCGGAGGGATAAAATCTCATTTTTTCCAGTTCTCAAATTTGCTAGGAGGCGGCAAATTTAGAAAGAGACTTGGGGGATTATGGATATGTGTGATATGGGTCTTCTGGAAGTGGCGCAATGCAGTGATCTTCAATCATGATGAGTGGGATTTCAAACGAATCGAGGAGGAGATCATGTGCCGCTTTTGGAGTTGGTGCGCGATTAGAAACGAGGCGAATCCCCAATTAAGCTTCGAATCTTGGAGCAAGAATTCCTTATCACATAATTGGATTTCTCTGTAATCCTTTTGCCTTTTGGTACCTCTTGTACCCACTTTCGCCCCTAATAAAAATTTTATTTTTCCGATCAAAAAAAAATATTTATAAAATTTGCAACGATATTCTTATAATCTAAATAAAAAAAAATACAAGCGATGGGTCCGATTTTCAATATTCTCCAAAGTTCAATTCTATGCGGACAAAAGAGGTAGTAGCCTTTTACGGCTGTACGGCCCCGCCGCATCACTAATGAAAACTGGCGCCAAAATTTCCTCGCTAAGAAAACTTCAGACGGCAGCCCCTCATTCCGCCGGAAAGCCATCGCCGGCAGCCACCTTATACAAATTACGGAGTACTTTTTTTTTCCCTGTTCTGCGTTTCAAACCCCCTTACGGCGGCTAGCATTATCGCGAAACTAGGGCTCTCCCAATGGACTATCCCCTCCCCCTCAACGAATTGATAGGCTGCAAAATTAGCAAACTGGTAAGTTAATTAGCATTTGTGATGTTGTTATTGCATGAGATGCATGCAATACATAATGTGTGATTGGCGATTTATGTATAAGGATTTCCGTTGTGCTGCTCACGTCACCCAAATTGCATGAAGTGTTATTCAAATATTATTTATTTGAATTATTTATTTTGGTAAGATATGGAAGATATTTGGAGAAGATATATATGGATATTTTTCCATATTATTGAAGATATGGTAGAGATCTTCTAGGGCTGAAATTCTCCTACGGCAGACATATATTTATATGAGCTGAATATCATAATAGCTGCTGCGCACTTCGTGATAAAAAGGAGCTGATTATTATCTTTGCAGATTGCAAAGTATCATCAAGAGTGTCTGCCATATTTTACCTACTAGGGTTGTGCTAGTAGATGTGTGAGTTCTGAACGTATCGTTCAGCTGTTACTTCATTGACGAAGCTGCTTGAGAACAGGTGCCATCTGCCGGTGGCTGAAGCCTGACTGTGGGTGCTCTCACGGTATAGTTCACGCTGAAAAAGGAAGTTGTAAACGGTTGTCTAGGCGACATAAGGTGGAGTCCTTTTGTGTAAGATCCTAAAGCATCCCTGCTTCGTAATAGTGAATTATTTCTCTCGGATTTGTCCCCCAGACGTAGGTGTTCTCACCGAACTGGGTTATCAAACTTTGTGTTCTTTATTTCTGTTCGTATTATTGTTCTTATTTCAAATACATCTTAAAGAACATTATAAAGAACATTGAAATTACATGAGTATGTACACAACTTAGAAACTTCAATTGGTACCAGAGCAGGTCACCAAGGTTATATTTCAGGTGTTGTGATCTTTGGGATTTATTTCTAAGGTTGTGCATATTTCTGTGAGAGGTATTCGTGGTATAGATGGTTTCAATGGAGGAGGAATTAGGGCCACCAATATTTGATGGCACGAATTATGGATATTGGAAAGTTAGAATGACGTGCTTCATTCGAGCTACTGATGAGAAGGCTTGGAGGGCTGTTGTTCAAGGATGGACCTCTCCTGTTGGTGCTAGTGGAAGTCTAAAAGCAAGAACTGAATGGACATCTCTTGAAGAGGAGAATTTTTATTCAAATAAGAAAGCTCTAAGACTCATTTACATAGCTGTAAGTGTAAATATTATTACACTAATTTCAGATTATGATTCTGCAATGGAGGCGTGGAATTTTTTGCAGAATATATTTGAGGAGAACAATCACGTTCATGAAAGAAGGCTGTCACAACTCATTTCTGATTTTGAAGTGCTGAAGATGGATGTGAATAAGATTGAGAGAAGTTTGGAAGTTCTGACACAATCTGCGCTGATGGTTCCTGAAGATGTTTCTGAAAATGATCCTGATAAAGAAAGCTATGATTTTCTGGAGTTGATGGAAGAAGGTATACAAACTTCTGCATTGGGGCTTGTTACAGCAGAAGTCAATGTTACCAAAGATGTCCTTGAAAATGTTTGTCAGACTGATGAAGTTCATGTCAGTTATGGCATTGAAAATGGTCTTGATGCTGAAAATCTTCAGGCTAGAGAGAATGTTGGTGCTACTATTGAAGTTCACATCGTTAATCTTAGATGTCTGTTTAATTCAAGTATTTATCTCTTCTTCAAGTCAGACTCCTCACATGATTGTTTCGTTCAGATATTTGTTGATGACATTACAGTGGAGTTAGAGATTGTATTTTTTGTCTTTCATAAATTTGGGATGATCAAGTGCAAGATGCGAAGCCTATTTATGAAAGTATTTGTGAAGATGATGGAAAGTGAAGCTGAAGTTTCTGAAGAACAGACTTTACTTCAGAACGTATATGAAAGATTGGCATTTCTCAATTTATTTTCTAGAGGTATAAGCTTCAATTGGGCAGTAAGTGATGATCTCTCTGTCAAGGCGTTGGATGGTGAAGGTCTTAATGCGTTAAGGACATCTTTGAACCTGCGTGATCTCTGTGTTATGTGAATTCTCCTTCAAAATTCACTCTTACATCTGTATGATGTAAATTTGGTTTGGTTATTCAAGAGGTGGTTTTCTCTATTGTCCTCTGTTGGAGAAGTGATTTGCTTTTGTCCATATTCTGGAAGTGTTTTTTCTTACATTAGTTTTCTGTGGTGTTATCTATCTCTGGCCAACTGAGAGACACTTATTACCTACTTCGTTTCTTACTTCGAAGTACTCTATGCTTTACATTCTTGTTAGGCTTCTGCTATTCGGGTGCTTTGAGGCCTAGTGTTAAGATCTTTGACAGAAAACATCATGTTGTGGATGTTGAAAGGAAATCAGCCACTGCAAATGTGAGAAAGAAAACTGTAAATGCTGATTTATTAATTGACGAGGATGAGGTTGAAGTGTTTGATGATGATTTACCTACTTCAGTGAAGAATGTGGTGCTGAGTATAGTTAGGAAGAAGCTTGAAAAGGAGCTAGGAAAGATTTCTAAGCACATGAAGTTTTTGTCTGGATACAAGTCTACTGTGGAGAGTGTATTGAAGTTACTCCCAGAAATTGGTGTTCCTAAGTCTTCAGCTGATGGATCAAGTGGATCAAGAAGGTACAACTAGTGATGAAGCTTGGACTGCAGTTAACAATACTGAAGAAGGATGCAGCTGTCGATGTTGCTGAAGATGTTCCTCAAGATGCTGATGCAGGTTCAGATAGGGCTGTTGATGATGATCTTCAGGCCACTGCTGCTGCTGAAGATAGTGCAGTAAAAGATGCTGGTGCTACTGATATTCAAGTCACTGATATTGCTTCTTAGTTTGAAGAGATATTTGGAATTTTTCTTCAAGTGTTGATGATTCTCTGGAATTCTTATTTTCAGCTGGGAGATTCTTGTGAATATCAACAAGTGCTTAACTTATTCTTGATCATTGCCCACTTTGGTTATTTAAAGGGTCTTTTGTTTGGATAAATACTGGTAGTTGGAAAAAGACATCTTTCTCATCAGACGTGCAGATTTGAAGTTTTTCAAAGCATTATCTTTGCTCAGTAAAGTTGCTAGAGCCTAGAAGCTTTACTTTTGGTTTTTTCTGGAAAACCTTAGTCGTCAGGCCTTGTTGGTTTTGTCAGAATATTTTCTATTTTTGGTGAAGCATGCTACTATATCTTCTTGAAGCAGTAGTCAAGAAAATATCTCTCCTTCTTGCATGGAAAATGATGGTGTTGATGTCTTAGCTCTTTATCTTTTCGAAGGTTGTTCTTGTGATGGGTGAGCTAAGTGAATTCTTGATAAGAATTAGTCAGATGTTGATTCTGGTTATGACAATGTTGTCAAGTTTCCAACATCTATGAGAAGATGCAAGTGAAGTATGACGCTCATAAGTTGAGTATTATGTTTGGAAAGGGAGCAGATGCTATGCATTTTCAAAGAGAATTTCAAGATATCTTGAAAAGAACTTGAGAGCGTTGACATCTTGTATCAATGCTTGTCCTGTTAAAGCATTGAATTTGGACTTTGGTGAGAGTGCTCGTTCAGTTGAGGGGGAGCATTCTATTTATTTTGCTGAGATGATGGAGTTCTTGATGGTGACAGTATCCATGTTGATTAATATATTTCTCAATCTGTTGAAGAACATTTTATTGAAGATCTTGATCTTGATGCTAAGAAGATCACATGAAGTGGACATTCTGTTTGGTCTGAAGGTAGAAAGTTGTTTGCTCATTCGCTTACAACTTGTTGATTATTCGATTATGGTGGCTACTGCATATCAAGCTTCTGTTGGTAGAGATGTTTAAATCTCTAATTTAGAAGATGGTTATTCAGATCTTATTCATGGGATCTTATCATATCAGAATGTGGTGTTGATGTTTTTCATGGGAAAGCTCTAAAGGCTTTTAGGTTTATTCATAAACTGTTAAATTCTGATATGCATGAGGATAATGTTAGAAAGCCACGTGGATCCAGCTAATTTGATGTTGAATAAGCTGCTTATGTGAGGATGTACCTGAACATGTTCTTGAGATTGTTTCTCAGTGTTCTATTCCATTTGCTCTGTCAAGCAGAAGAATGCTATTGTGAGTCTTGTGTTTGGTGTTATAGAAGGTTTGTAGTGATGCTACTCAGGATGGTTTTTCTATCATGTGAACACTTGATCTACAATAACAAAGTTTAAGGATAATATTGTGAAGCGTGTGAATGATGATATTCACCCAGTTGCAATTATTCTCGTGAGTCGTCTGATTCTGTTCATCTCTGATCTAGTTTCTATTCTCAAGAGTTGAAATTGGATAAATCTACTGTGAATGTCTTAGTGCTAATTCCAGTGCACATGGAATTATTCTGATGATTCTTCAAGAGGTATTGTATATCTTGTGCACTTATGTATTGAAGTGGTTTGTTGGTACAACTGGATGTCCTGTTTGCTGCATCATTTTGATACTAGTTGATCCTCCTATTTGATGCTGGTTGAGGTTTCTATGAGGAGAGACTTTGCTTATACAGATCTTCGTGTTGCTAAAAAATACGAGTTTGTTGGTCATGATGTTGTGTGCTTAATGAGGACTTTTATGTGAAGTTTGTTAAAGGTGATGCTCTCTTCATGTGTCATGGCATTAGAAGTTTGATGGATTAGTGCCTGAAAGCTTATTGGTTTTTAAGGTATGAAATTTACCAGCATTTGTGAATGCACGGATTGTTCCTTGAGGTATAAGGGGATAGTATATTCAGATGTGATTTTTGGTATTAAATCATCTCAGCATGATGTTTTGATGATGTAATTGGTATGAGGTCTGATGATTATGATCCAAGAACTTTTGAAGAGTCTTTTGATGTTCTTAAAAGTGTTGCTGGAGATGTGCATAAAAGTTTCTACACATTATGTTATGTGTCGCAGATTGGATCAAGAGTTCGATGTATTGAATGCCGAGGATGTTACACTCTGCCAAGGAGGTTATACTCTGATGATGATATGATGACTGCTGAATGTTACTTTTGGCTAGTTGGTGAATTTTGATTCACTTCTTGTTCCATGTTCTTGTGTCTTGAAGAGAAGTACAGCTAAAGGGGGAGTGTTACAGCAATGTTGCTTGGTTTCAGTAGAAGTAGTGTATCCAGAGGGAGTGTGATGCATACTGATGTGCACAGTAGTTGGTGAAGACTGATCTGTTTGGCGGTGTTCTTCAAAATGTCTCTCAAGATGTTCCTCAGAGTTCAGTTCAGATGTCCCTTTGCATGTTTGTGACAAAAAGGGGGAGAAAGATCAAATGCAAGTTTTGAAAAAGCTTGGATGCAGGGGGAGCTGAAAATATCATATACAAGATTGGTTGCATTTGAAGTTGCTTATGAAGCTGTTGTGTTGCTGGTGTGCTGCTGCAAGTAAAGCATGTTGGTTCCATGAATTTTGCAGCAGTCATTCTTGTTATCGTGTAGATTTCTGGTTTGAACTTCTGGTGAGTCATCAATTAGAATGGTTGATTTTGGTCCTTAAGTTATTGATGTTGCTATTAAAAGTAAGTATGTTTCTGATGTTGATTTGGAGTTAGGATGTTGTCCTCTGGTTTGATCTTTGGATTTCTATATCCAAAAAGGGGGAGAAATGAAGCATGCCTTCAAGGAGAATCATTGTACATGCTAACTTTGGTGTTTGGTGGATCTGAGTGGGTTTAACATTGGTATTGGTACTGTGGGTGCGCTCCTTTACCTATCAATAGTTATTCCCTGTTATGGATTAAGGGGGAGCTGATAATCTGATCTGAAAGTTCATGTTTGTGGTTTCTGCTGATCGGTGTGATAAGTACAGTCAGTGTTCTTTGTGATGTACTTGGTTATGTTCTTGGCTGAAGAACAATGGTCTTCTATGTGAAGTGCATGCAATTTGGTTTTGGATACATAAATGCCAAAGGGGGAGATTGTTATTGCATGAGATGCATGCAATACATAATGTGTGATTGGCGATTTATGTATAAGGATTTCCGTTGTGCTGCTCACGTCACCCAAATTGCATGAAGTGTTATTCAAATATTATTTATTTGAATTATTTATTTTGGTAAGATATGGAAGATATTTGGAGAAGATATATATGGATATTTTTCCATATTATTGAAGATATGGTAGAGATCTTCTAGGGCTGAAATTCTCCTACGGCAGACACATATTTATATGAGCTGAATATCATAATAGCTGCTGCGCACTTCGTGATAAAAATGAGCTGATTATTATCTTTGCAGATTGCAAAGTATCATCAAGAGTGTCTGCCATATTTTACCTACTAAGGTTGTGCTAGTAGATGTGTGAGTTCTGAACGTATCGTTCAGCTGTTACTTCATTGACGAAGCTGCTTGAGAACAGGTGCCATCTGCCGGTGGCTGAAGCCTGACTGTGGGTGCTCTCACGGTATAGTTCACGCTGAAAAAGGAAGTTGTAAACGGTTGTCTAGGCGACATAAGGTGGAGTCCTTTTGTGTAAGATCCTAAAGCATCCCTGCTTCGTAATAGTGAATTATTTCTCTCGGATTTGTCCCCCAGACGTAGGTGTTCTCACCGAACTGGGTTATCAAACTTTGTGTTCTTTATTTCTGTTCGTATTATTGTTCTTATTTCAAATACATCTTAAAGAACATTATAAAGAACATTGAAATTACATAAGTATGTACACAACTTAGAAACTTCAGATGTATTTCTATTTTGATATTTAATTTAATTTTACTATTCATGTATTAATTTTCTGAGGATTTCTAGTTTGTTTGCTGTGAAGCCAGCTTTTTGCAGGGAAACATTTGGGAAGGTAATGAACAGCTTCAAACATACAACAGTTGTTAGAGTTCGAATTTGATAGTTTGATGGAGTATGATTTTGCATTAGTTTCCTATAAAACGTTTCGTTTCGATTCGTTTTAAATATAAGATCGCATACTTTGGTAAATCGTAATATTATATTCAGATTACACCAGAGTTTTGTCCAAAGTATATTATCAGTGGCTATTGAATTACCAACACAAAAGTCGTAGCCTTTCAGAAATTGACAAGAATTGGTTATCTTAACACTTAAATGGCGCCGTGTTGCTAAAAACGTTAAGTCAAAAGTCTACTCAAAAGTTTTAAAGATGCACGGCTTGTCCTCTCTCTTTCTCTATCCATTTATATACTTTTTTTCTTCTTTTCTTTTTGAGGATATTTTATTTATATACTTTCTAATTTTTTGAGAAATTAGGTAGCTAACATGTGAAGTTGCAATGAAGCTTCAAAGAAGACCATCATGCCAATAGATACAAAACAAACCTAGAAATGATTGGACCAATAAACAATAGGGAGTTCGTCAGTTGTTGAAAATTCAGAAAAAAATAAATAATAATAATGAAAACAAGGGATATCTTCTGTATCCAGATCCACTGTTTATTCTTGGCTAAAGTTGTGGACCATATCTCCATTGTTGCACAGATGCCCATATATCATCCATGAACCTACCTCGAGTTTCAGTTGCTCTGCTATTTCTCTGTTTCCTAATCACAACTACAGCCAGTAGCAATAAACCAACTCACTTCACAGGTGACGTCTCCATTAGCTGCCACAGCTAATGGAGACATCACCTGTGAAGTGAGTTGGTTTATGCTACTGGCTGTAGTTGTGATTAGGAAACAAGCCATCAGCTGCAATTACTTCAAATTAGGAGGACAACAAGCCATCAGCTGGCGTTGAAAGAGTCTGTCGACATTTTTCACTGGCTGAGATCCGATTGGTCACTAGAAATGTCAATCATGGACTTGTAATTGGAAAGGGTGGATTTGGTAAAGTATACAAAGGCTTCATTGATAACGGGGAAAAGGCTGTTGCTGTAAAGAAGCTAAACCTATACTCTAGGCAAGGAGCTCGTGAGTTTTTGACAGAGATTGAAACACTCTCAAAGATCCGACATATTAATGTTGTGTCTCTTATTGGCTATATTGCAACGAGCATAAAGAGATGATTCTTGTTTATGATTATATGCCATGTGGTTCACTGGCTGACCACCTATACAAACTTCCAAAAGATAACAGTAATTGCTTTTCTTTCACGTGGAAGCAACGCCTAAATATCTAGAGGCCTGGAATATCTTCATACAGGCTGTGGAATAATACATCGCGACTTAAAGGGTTCCAACATCCTACTTGATGAAAATTTTGTTGCTAAGGTTTCAGATTTTGGCTTGGCCAAGCCTGAACAGAGACATAAGCAACAAAGCCATGTCAGCACAAAAGTTAAGGGCACGTTTGGTTATGTGGATCCGTATTATGTCACCACGAGTAAACTGATAAGGAAAAGTGACACGTATTCCTTTGGCGTTGTGTTGCTGGAAGTATTATGTGGTAGAAGGGCAGTAGATTCAGAGATTTTGGAAGAGGAGCAGGTTCTTACCAAGTGGGCTCAAGACAAGATCAGGAATGGTGAAGTTGATCAGATTATAGCTTCAAGTTTGAGAGAGGAAATTCACATAACAGCTTGAAAACATTTGTGTGGATTGCTGGAAGATGCTTAAACGATGAACCAAAAAATCGGCCAGCAATGTCTGAAGTTGTGATGCAGCTTGAGTTTGCACTTAAGCAACAAGAAAGCAACCACAATTTGGTGTTGAATGAAATAGCAATCTTTTCTGATATGATTCCTCCTTCAAATTCGAAGGATGGAATTGATGTACCTAGAACTGCACAACCAAAAATTACCGCTACACATATGCAGAATCACACACTTCCTCTTGGTGAACAAAGCAGTGGCAAAGTAGAAAATGGAGAGCTTACATCTGGAAGAAAATATTGGACAAAGTTCTCAACAATTAAGCTATTAAGGTTTCGGCCATGGCAGGCATTCCGGAAAAGGGTCAAAGCATCTAAGAAAATTGAACTCTTTTTATCTTCAGGTGTAGATAGAATACATATATCTTCTACTTCTATTATAGATGCCTATATTTTCTTTTTCCATGTTGAAGTTGAAGCCACTGAATTCCTACCCCAGCCAATTTCCAACTGAGAATGCCGTTTTTACTTGTGAAACAGATCCTGCTATGGGATCCCTGCAATATGATTTGGCTAGAATCAGAGCAGCGACCAAAGGTTTCGCTAACCAGATTGGGCAAGGTGGATTTGGTTCTGTTTATAAGGTAATTCAAAACGCCATTTTATTGTAGTATAAGAAATACACACCTCTCATTGGTTAGTCTGAACCTGTTTTGTGAAATTAGGGAAAACTTTTGAACGGTCAAGATATTGCAGTCAAAAGGTTGTCTACTAGTTCACGTCAAGGCAATGTTGAATTTAAGAATGAACTCTTGATATTGGCGAGGCTTCAGCATATAAATTTGGTTAGACTCCTAGGTTTCTGATTGGAAGGAGATGAGAGGCTCCTAATATATGAATTTGTTCAGAACTCAAGTCTAGACCACTTCATATTCGGTAACATTTTACTTTTTTATTTTTTATTTTTTGCAAGGAACATCAATCTTCATGTAGGTTAGGACCCATTTTCACCCTCTGGAACGCTAACAATGATATATGATTGAACATGTAGACCCAATCATACGTTCATACTTGGATTGGGACCGACGCTACAAGATCATACAGGGCACTGCAATGGGTCTGCTGTACTTGCATGAAGGATCTCGGCCAAGGATCATTCATCGTGACCTGAAAGCCAGCAATGTACTCTTGGATGGAGATTTGAACCCTAAAGTTGCAGATTTTGGCATAGCAAGAGTATTAGAGGCTGATGAAAATACAAATACCTCCGTGATTGCTGGGACTTTGTAAGTATCTTATGCTATGAATCTGTTGGATCCCGTACTTGTCTTTACCTGATGTTATGTACTATTGGATACAATACTACCATCACAAGCCTGTAAAGTTATTAACACAAAAAAAAAAGGGGGGAAAATTTTTCCTTATTAAGTCATATCTTTGTGTTGCAGTGGATACATGGCACCTGAGTACGTAATGACTGGGCACTTTTCTGTTAAGTCAGACGTCTATAGCTTTGGAGTGCTCGTTCTAGAAATCCTGAGTGGTCAAAAGAACAAAACATCCTTGAATGGGGATAAAGTGGAGGACCTCTTGGTTCTTGTAAGTAATAGATATGGAAATCTAAGTAAGTTAGATGCATCTATTAAGTATTTGGACGAGGGTAAATATATGTAACTATACATGTTTGGATGTGGCAGACATGGGAAAATTGGCGCCAAGGAACAGCTGCAAATATGGTAGATCCTACACTGAGAGCTAGTAATGGTTCGGTGCAGGACATGTTGAGATGCATTCATGTTGGCTTATTGTGTATTCAGGAAAATCCTTCTAGCAGGCCAACAATGGCTTCTGTCACTCGAATGCTAGATGCTTCGACCACGATACTGCCAGTGCCTTCAGAACCCTGTATATTTTAGGGCTAGTCCTGATGCTTCGGAGGGTTTCGTGTCCGGGGAGTATAGTCGGACAAATACGAATTACTGGCATGCTGAAGCAGCTACGTCTAAAATCTCATCGTCTAAAAATGACATGTCGATCACGGAGTTATCTCCACGGTAACTAGCTAGAAATTTGTCATCCACAGTGGGATTTGTGTTTATAATCTCTGAAACTGTTGCTTTAGAAACTATGCAGATTGTAAGTTTTTTTCTTGCTTGCTGTCTCATCTGAGTAAATAACAGCAAGCAGCCACATAAACTCAACAAATCTATTACTGTTGTATGTATTTTTAATACTTTACTTCCAGAAATTGAAAATCTTAGTTTGCTGGTGGGTTTGTAAATATAATTTGTAATTTGAATTGGTTATGGATACAGGTTTCCTGCAGGTATAAATTTCCCTGAACAATTAGTATGGATTCAGATAAAAAACCAATATTACCATTTACAAGTCAAATTTTACTCGTGAGTTTGGTTTGCAAGTACTTGGTCATTTTAAAATTATAGTCATCCCTACCGCAAACAAAGATGCTAAGAACTCCATTGACTGTCATATCATGCATCATAAAGCGACGCTAACACTACCACATCTAGAAGGAAGCCCTAATATGGTAATTTAATTTGGGGATGAGAAAGACAAACGATGCCTAGTTTGTTAAGAATTTTCTTTCCTAGTTTGACTGGCAATAATATAGGATTATTTTTCTTAATATACATCACCAGTTGTCATTCGTACTTTCGAGTTATTCAACAATATTCTCTTTCAGTTCCATTTCTTTTTAGGGAAGATTGTTCGTCTTTTGGTATCTCGGATGTGTTATTTGGAATTCAAGAAAGCAGAGAGTGATGGTGTTTCTTTCAATGTTTTGCTAAAAGAAAAATAACAGTTGATACTAATGTTGAAATATTTGAGGAAACGGCAAACCATGGCATACTAATGTTCTCATAAGCTTGCGCTGTGAGGCATTTGATTTCAGTTGATCTGAGGCATGATGCAGTATGTCACAAGGATTATGGTACATTTTAAACCTTGGATGCCATGATGGAATCGGCTCAGGATGTTCAGTTTCCATTTTCATGCAAAGTTCCAGGTGAAGTTGAACTATTCTTGTTCTGTTTCACCTTATAGGTTCCTTGTTTTCTCAGGTTGATGACAGTGAAGTGGAGTAAACGCAAGGTAATTACTGCAGCTGATTTGATATTGTTATATTCACGTCTGGTAAATTTGTGGTAATGTATTATATTATTTGTTGTTGTGAAGCTGTGTGTTTGGAATGACAAGCTCTTGAAACAAAGATAGTGATCGAGTTTTGTGATCATGTCTTGGAATGATGAGGAATAAGGGTATTATTCGGGGTCCGATTCTTGGTAACTTACCTCAGATGTTTTAAAAAATGCATGAGCAGTTAGTTATTGTAGTTTGCTGGTAGCTAGGCTTATTATTTAATTTATTGCAACATGCAATCCATTCCAAAACATTCATCATCAGTGGCCTGAAACAGGAGAACTACATCTTGATGGTAGTCCACTAGGAATTCTTGATGTTCAATAGGAATACTTGGTCTATCCTAACCTATTGACTTTTGAAATTTTAAAATAGTTATCTTTAGGAATGTCATCACTATCACAATACCTGCCACAGGTACAATACAGTTAACAAATGTGTAAGAGAATGACAGCTTTGACATAGTATGATACAAATTGCAGAAAATCAAGCAGTAGTATATATATATATCATATATAATGGATCAATGGGTTCATTACTGATCACTGATTATTCTTTCCTTAATATCCACCAAGAACACAAATGAAAACATGAACTTGTGTCCAATTTCACTTGCTACACTATTTCTGTGCTTGCTTTTCACAGTCACAGTTGCTGCGAGTAGTCCCACTTACTTCACAGATGATGTTTCTATCAATTGTGGCTCATCAGAAACTTGTGCAGGACACAGCGGAAGATTATGGCTAGGAGATATGCAGCCAAGGTTTTCTTCTTTGCTGCAAATAAAGGGCGCTTCATTGACTTCCACTGTAATCCATAAGTCTACCTCTGCCGATCCAGTTCCCCACAAGACAGCTCGACTCTCATGTTCCCATTTCTCCTACATGTTTAAAGTCAACCCAGGTCAGAAACTAATCCGCCTTCACTTTAATCCCACTTCATACCAAGGCTTCGAAGGGCTAGTTGACTTATTCACCGTTGAAGCTGGCCCCTTTACCTTGCTGAGTAACTTCAGCGCTTCTCTTAGTGCCGATGCTCTTGGAGTAGATACTTTTGTGAAGGAGTTTTGGTTAAATCTACAAGAAAACCAACACCTCATAATAAGTTTTTCCCCCAAAAGTAGTCAAACACTAGATACGTATGCCTTCATAAATGGCATCGAGATTATAGGCATCAATGGAGTCCTTGCAGGATTAGAAGTAGTTAAGTTGCCTCCTCCCAAAGATTCACTATCTCAGATTATCCGAGTTTTCCTCGCATCTCTTGTTCATAGAAATGCAACTGCAGCTGTTGCAATAGCTATACTATCTTCATTATGTATCATTGTTCACAAGCTTAGAGAAATCTGGGAAGGTAGCAGTACTGAGGAAGAAAACAAGCCATCACCCAAGGCTGCAAGATTCTGTCGTTGTTTTTCTCTATCTGAGATCCATCTGGCCACTAAATATTTCAGTGAGGAGCTTCTGATTGGAAAGGGAGGATTTGGTAATGTCTACAAAGGCCTAATTGATGAAGGCCAAATGATCGTTGCTATAAAGAAGCTAAATCCAAAGTCCATGCAGGGAGCACGCGAGTTTTTGACAGAAATCGAAACACTCTCTCAATTGCGACATGTTAATCTAGTTTCTCTGATTGGCTACTGCAACGAGCATGGGGAAATGATTCTCATTTATGATTATATGGCTAATGGAACACTAGGGGATCACATCTATAAACCTTCAAGGAAAAGACTCCACATTTCTTCTCTCACATGGAACGAACGTCTTAACATCTGCATTGGAGCTGGTCGAGGCCTAGACTATCTCCACACTGGCCATGGGGTGATACATCGCGATGTAAAGGCTTCAAACATCTTGTTAGATGAATATTTCACAGCTAAGGTCTCAGATTTTGGCTTGGCCAAACATGAAGAAAGAAGCAGGTTGTGGAGCCATGTAAGCACAAATGTTAAGGGCACAAGGGGGTATTTGGACCCATATTATTTTCACACTCGTAGACTGACAACGAAAAGTGACACGTACGCTTTTGGGGTGGTGCTGTTGGAAGTTTTGTGCGGGAGACCAGCACTGGATTTAGGGATTACTGAGGATGAACATATCTTGAGCATGTGGGCCCTGGATAAGAACAGTAAGGGAGAAGTTGATCAGATTGTAGATTCGAGATTGAGGGATGAGATATCTCCAAACAGTTTAAAGACATTTGTGGAGATTGCTGAAAGATGCTTAGAGGATGAACCAAGCAATCGGCCATCAATGTCTCAAGTTGTGCTGCAGCTTGAGCTTGCACTTGAGCAACACAAAAGCAAACAGATTTTGGTGTCGAATGAGATTTTATGTTCGTGGGAAGAAACCGGATACTCCGTTGACACAGGACAGTCATCAGCGTCGAATATAGTAGAACAAACTAGCTACAAGGAGGTTAAAAGTAAGCTATCAAGATTTTGGTCATGGAACAAAGATGATTCACCGAAGGAAAACGAACTATTTTTATCAGGTAATGAAATGGAGAATACTTAAGCGATGCCTCTCTTGTAATGGCTTGATCTTTTAATTTTTAACAGTATAATGAAAGGTATTAAATGGTTGTCACTGCAGAAATCAGAGAAACAAATGTGGAAATGACCATTTTTGATTGGAGTACACTTTCAGCTGCGACTAATCGTTTCTCTTCCTCAAATAAAGTTGGAGAAGGTGGATTTGGTCCTGTTTACAAGGTGACTATTTTTCTAGTTTATACCATTTCAACTCTTTTTGGTACAAGATATATAGGCCCCTAATTGGAATTATCTTTCTTTGATCTTATAACCGATCAAATTATTTGCGTTGAATAGGGTGTGCTACCTACAGGAGAAGTAGTTGCTGTGAAAAGGCATTCAACATCTTCCACACGATCACTCCAGGAGTTCAAAAATGAAATTCTTTTGCTTCCCAACCTTCACCATCAAAACATTATCAAACTAATTGGCTACTGCATTCATAGCAGAGGGAAACTGCTAATTTATGAGTTCATGGAAAACAGAAGTCTAGATACTTTTATAGGTTGGTTCTTTCAGAATCTTTACATGGTATCACTTAGCCTCTCTCTCTAACAAAGTGTTGTGGACTCCAAATTTCCATTTTCTTAATACATGATATGTTAGTAGTATGATCTTTGCTATTGAGCTATATAAGTTCACTATTAACATTTAATCATAGATGAGGAGAAAAAGCAAGACTTTCCATGGCCCGTACGATTCAACGTCATAAAGGGGATAGCTCGAGGACTTGTCTATCTACATCAACATTCTAGACTCAGAGTCATTCATGGAGATCCCAAATCAAGCAATATTTTACTGGACAAAGATATGGTTCCTAAAATCTCAGATTTTGGCTTTTCTAGGACTCTGTCAGAACATCAATCCGAACTAGAAACAGGAACAGCTGCAGGTACCCCGTAAGTATTTCTCCTTACACACACACACACCCTTCATCACGAGGGATCAATAATGGCTCCTCATTTTTCAACCCATAACGGTTACTCGGTGTTTTTCAGATACTATATATCTCCGGAGCGTTTGAAGCAAGGCAGAGTCTCAGTTAAATCAGATGTTTACAGCTTTGGAGTTGTGATACTGGAGGTGGTGAGTGGGCAGAGAGCGTGGAGATGTTACACGCTGAAGAAGATGAACCTTGATGACTATGTAAGTGATGAACTTATTTTCGGTAAAATCTTATAACTTGCTTTATAATGCTATATATTCAGTGATTTGTAATGAGAAAAAAAGTGAATATTATGTGTAGGCAAGGAAACTTGGGAGTGAAGGGAAAATACTGCACCTGGTAGATGGGTCACTTGGTGGGGCATTTCCAGCAGCTGAAGTGTTGAGGTGCATTCAAGTTGCCCTGCGCTGCACCTTAGAGCATCCAGACGACCGGCCTCCCATGCGTAGCGTCCTTAGAATGTTGGACGGAGACGCGCTACTCAATTCCTCACTGGAAACGTGAACGAGTCAGGTAACTAAAAACTTGCTCCAACAAAAAGAAAAGAAAGAAAACCGAGTTATTATTGCTGGTGATAAGTCCATCATCTCTCAGTTTCTTTGAAATCAGTTTCTTGTGCTGTAACTCGGTTATTCTGTTTTGTGTTGAATATATTTTGTCACATTTGTGATATCAGCAGTTTCATATTAGATCAGAGAGGTGATATAGCATGATGAATTGATGTATATAAACACCTTTTTAGGGGAGGAAGGCGCGTATTTTAGTTAGGTTGGGTAGAATTTATGGGTATATTTGTCTTTTACTATTATAAATAGATAAAATACAATTTGTTTTTTTAATTTTTGATGTCGTGGGAAGATGCAATCTTCTTATCAATTTAAAGTAGCAAAAAGATAAATCTTTAAAGAATCTCCATAAAATTAACCGCTCCAAATATAGGTGATAAATAGATCTCATAAATGGACGAGATCGGTTCCTACTTACTAAATTAAATGGTTCTCATATGATATGCTATTTTTTCATTCGTGACATTTTTCTCGTTTTTTCACGTTGGCATACTTTTTTCAATTTTTTTGTTGTTGTTTAATATTGTGGTACTATAAAAATCATTAAATCTCAAAACTCAATAAAATCAAAGCTCGATTTGTTCTTTTTTTTTCTTCTAATTTCAAAAAATGAATAATAAGAAAAATTGAGTTTTAATTTTTATTGATTTTATAAAATTAATGATTTCTATAGTAATTTTTTAGATACTAAAATAGTAGTGTTAAATAACAAAAAAAAAAAATGAAAAAAGTAATGATTAGGAAAATAAAAAAAGATTCACATGAAGATGTCCACGAATAATAAAAGTGTACCCATATCATTTCCCCCTCTCTCTCTATATATAGAGAGGCGTTTGTGTTGACTGAAGAGAAGGTGCTGAATATATGGAGATCTTCCCCAAATGCAGAAATGATTAGCAAAGATTGATAATTTGTGGACTATTTTTAGAAGCAATTGTTATCATTGTAGTTGTGTGATTACGGACTAGTACTACACTAAGGGGCCGTTTGTTTCGGGGTAATCAGGAAAGGGAAAAGGAATCAGGAGCTATGATTTCCTTTGTTGATGTTTGGTTGCATATTTCAATCATTCCCTTTCCTCCTTTCAAGGGAATGGATTACCCCATTCTCCTCTATTTTCATTCCCCCCTTCTACCCAAGGAATGAGATTCCCTTTCCCTATTTCCCTTATGCTCTCTCTCAAAAATTATGTTTAATTGTATATAATAATAATAATAATAATAATAATAATAATAATCAGTATATTATATATATAATATTTATATTATATTAATAATAATCTTCATTATTTTATTTTTGTTATGTTTAAAATAATAGTAATAATAATATTATGAAATTATAATATATGATATATTTTAATAATATAAAAATAAATTATTATTTACATATTAAAAATAATATAATATTGTTATTTATGCAATTTTATTATATTTATAATAATAATTATAATAGTTATAATAATATGAATTTATACTATATGACATATTTAATAATATAAAATTATATTAAAAATTATAAGCATATGTTATTATTTACGTATTAATATTATATTATTATTTTATGCAATTTTATTATTTAAATAATAATAATAATAATAATAAATATTATTACATTATTTTAAATAATATAATATTACATTATTTAAATAATGATGATTGATGCAAACATATATTGTGTTACTTATATAATATAATATTAAATTAATATACTATGTATATAATATTTATATTATATTTATTTAAAATCTGAAATTAATAATAATAATTATTATTAATAATAATAAAATAATAATAATAATAATAATATGAAATTATAATATATGACATATTTTAATAATATAAAATTATATTAAAAATTATAGGCATATGTTATTTACATATTAATATAATATTGTTATTTTATGCAAATTTTATTATTTAAAAAAATAATAATAATAATTATTATTATTACATTATTTTAAATAATATAATATTATATTATTTAAATAATGATGATTCATGTAAACATATATTGTGTTACTTATATAATATAATATTAAATTAATATACTATATATAATATTTATATTATATTTATTTAAAATCTGAAATTAATAATAATAATAATATTTTAATAATATAAAATTATATTAAAAATTATAAAATTGTAAAATATATTATGCTATTAAGATATATATGAATATATATAATAAAATTACGATTCCCTTTTTTGTCCCAACCAAACGAAGTGGAAAATAGGAAATCATTCTCATTCCATTCCTTTCATTTCCCTTTCCTATTCCCTTTCCCTACACAAACCAAACGGCCCCTAAATGTGAAATCGAATCTACACTATCACTAAACAATAGTACTAGTCAATTATATCACTTTTAAAACCGGTGTCGCTCAAACGGGGCAAAAGTATTAAAATAGCAACTTTAGGATAGTAACTACTAATCACTTAAATACAAATAAATAAAAAGTAACCACATTTATCATAATACTCTGTCCTTTCCGAATGATAACATTTTATACTCACTTGGTTAAAGCATAATGACAAGTACAACACAAAAATTAAAAGATAAAAAAACACACACATTCAAAGTGAAGGAACAAAATTGTCCTTGCAAGTCAAACAACCTTTTTTTCAATAAAAAAAGATATAATTAAGATAATTATCTTTTAGGGAATTAAAACTAGCAATAAAACAATGGGTATAGGATGCAAACGCCAAGAACGAAGAAATCATGAGAAATAACCAAAGATGAAATATATCCCAATCAGAGAATAAAACCCACCAATTCTTTAATATCAAGCACCATAAACACAACAAAATCTCTAAATTCAAGTTTTCCGTTCCATTATTCAGTATACAGAGTTCACCAATAAAGCGACAGGTTCTGCATTTAACTTCTCCCTTATCAGAAAGTAAATTTCACCAACGTTTAATTTATTATCACGTACCATAGAACAACATCTGCAGATTTAACATTATTTGGCACATAGGCAAGAGGAAAATGACACGTCAATAATTCCGGAGGATTAGGAACTCCACATTGGCACGTGACAATCACGTACGAGGTGCAAGCAGTATAGTCGAGTCAATCCTTCAGTCGAACAGTTTCTCAAGAAAGTCCGATAACCCTTCCAGTAGTGGTGTCGAGATCTATATCATAGAAGCAAGGCCTTGTTGGTAAGCCAGGCATTGTACTCATTGTTCCTACTAAAGGATAGATGAAGCCTGCTCCAATGCTTGCTCTCACATCTCTAATTGGTAGCACGAAACCACTAGGAGCTCCCTTCTCTGAAGCATTGTGTGAGAATGAATATTGGGTTTTTGCCATGCAGATTGGCAATCCACCAAATCCTTGTTTGCTGTACATCTCAATCTGTTTCTCCGCCTATTTAATCAAAACAACATTACAAACAAGCACGTTGACATTATAAATAAATAAATAAATAACATAGAAAAAGAATGATAAGCTTCTGTCTCCTCCTAGTTCACAAGGAGCAAAATCAACTAGTATAATAAATTATGGAGAACCTTCGCACACTTAACATGAAATGTATGATCCTAAGCAATCCACTTACATCCAACATAATATTAGGATTATACTTGTTAAAGTCCAAAAGGGATCATTTGAGGCTCCAGTATGCTTATAAAATATAAAGTATCCCTGATTATCAAATTCCAATCATAATTATTCAGCTCTAAGAAAGTTCCCGAAATTCATTCCTAGCAGACTCAACATTGGTTGAAAGAAAACGTTCTGGATGATATGAAGGTTCACAAATATCAGCAACCCAAGTCCCCAACAACAACTCATCATGCATAACCCACATACTTCCCATAAATGATCAGACTATTAACCATATACCTTCTACTTCCAGATTAAATTTTCCTAACAAAACATTTCAAGATAAAGCCGCAAGTTATTATATTTCAGTTATGTCTGCAATAAATGCAAGAAGTAAAGAGCACAGAGCATGAAGAGTATCTGTAAAGCTAAACTTATTTAACACCTGCTCGGAGTACTCCACACCACTAGCTCCATATGACTTTGCTATCGCCTCTATTTTCTCCTTGATACTTATATCCAATGGATACAAGAATTTTAAAGGTTGTGTAACGCTCTCGCAAGCTTTCTGAACTGCAATTCCAAGGTCAACCTGCTATTCAAAAGCTAAATATTTAATTCACGCCAAAAGCCATTTTGGAATTATGTTGCATGACAGTTAGATCCAAGGCAGAAGCACAAAGAAAATTAAGCATATCCAAAACATACAAACATAAGATGGATTGAAACTAACCGCTCCTTTCCCACCATGGGCGTGATGAGAACAAACTACAGCATCAAAAGCCCCAGCAGATAATGCTGCATCCCTGACAGCATTAAGTTCAGCATCTGAGTCAGTTGAAAACTTGTTTACAGCCACCACAACATTGACGCCATAAGCCTTTGTGTTTGAAATATGTCTTGCCAAATTAGAGCAGCCAGCTTCAACAAGAGCCACATTCTCAGTCACATAAGCACGGTCAAGCGGCTTCCCAGCAACAACCTGAGGCCCCCCACCATGCATTTTGAGGGCCCTAATCGTAGCCACAATAATTGCACAGTGAGGCTTTGAACCACTGTACCTACACTTTATATTCATGAACTTCTCAGTCCCAATATCAGCACCAAATCCTGCTTCTGTAACCACAAACCCCCCTGGTCCCACGAGCTTGAGGGCAATTTTATCTGCAACAATTGATGAGTTGCCATGAGCGATATTTGCAAACGGACCAGCATGAACTAGGACAGGGGTACCCTCTAGAGTCTGCATGAGTGTAGGATTGATGGCATCTTTCATTAACACAGTTAGAGCACCTCCAACTCCAAGGTCATCGGCAGTAATGGGATCGCCAGCTTTGCTATTCCCAATCACCATTTTCCCAAGCCTCTCCCTCATATCAGATAGGGAAGTTGTGAGAGCCAAGACTGCCATAATTTCACTAGCAACTGAGATATCAAACCCTGTTTCTCTAACCATACCCTTCTCTTCAGGGCCCTGGCCAATTGTAATTTTCCTCAAGAAACGGTCATTTACATCCATAACTCTACTCCATGTTATGGATTCAGGATCTATATCAAGCCTGGCAAACTTCTTTACCTCCTCTGGTGTAAGCTCTTCAGGCATAGACTTCGAGATGCCTAGCTTTTTCAAACGCTTATACATGATATCGTTGAAGTTCCTTTTGCCTTCTTTATTTGGTGGACATAATCGGTTGAAAAGAGCTTTATCAGACTGAGAGGATTCATGGAAGATTCTAGTATCAATGGCAGCAGCGAGCAAGTTATTTGCAGCAGTTATTGCATGGATGTCCCCTGTCAAGTGAAGATTGAACTCATCCATTGGAATCACTTGGCTATAGCCTCCACCTGCAGCACCCCCTTTGATCCCAAACGTTGGTCCTTGTGAAGGCTGACGAAGGCACGTGACCACCTACAAAACCAAACATAATGAAGGAGAAATAAACAACTGTGCATATTAGATGGTTAACTAGTTCCAAAAACTGCAAAGATCAAGCAAATATGCATTTCTCACATCAAATTGCATGCAACAGCTAGTTCATTATCGTAAAGAAAAACACACGGAACAGCAAATCGTTATTTAACCCAATACCATTCTACTCATTTGACAAGTCAGAAAATTTCCTCTCTATGTGGCTGCAGCATTGCTTCAAAGAGCATAGTCCCTTCATATCAAACTAAACACACTATGTCAAGTATTTTCCCAAGAATAACAAGTAAACTAAAGACCCGAATCATACTTTCTGTCTAGTGCTTAAACTAAAACTAAGAGCAACTGAGCAAGAAGTCAAACCTAAAAGAGTTAGACATTGATACCTTTTTATCAAGAAAAGCTCCGAGTGCTTGACAGAGACCAACAGTAGTAGTGGACTTGCCTTCTCCCAGAGGCGTGGGAGTGATACCTCCAACCACCACATAATACCCATCTCCATTTCCTCCATGTTCATCGAGCGCCGACAGCAGCACCTACAAATGAACACAGATTAGCAACAAAAATCCAGCAAAACACGCATCATCAAAGCTACAGAAGAGCACCAATAGACACCAGTTAACCAACCATAAGCGCATTACTTAAGTACACACCGAAGGCGAAGACTGTAGCAGTCTGTGAGTGTGTGTGAAAGAGGCAGATTTAGTCAAATGAAGCATGTGTGGCATAAAATGAAAGAACTTCTGAACAAGCATAAAGCTTAATTAATTACCTTAGCTTTGTATTTTCCATAGAGATCGTAATGATTAGGGGTGAGATTAAGGTCCTCGGCAATCTCTGAGATGTGGAGCGGCTCGGTCGAGTTTGCGATGTCAATGTCAGCCGGAACCGGTGACACCACCTCCAGTTGCCTTGTCTTCTTCCCCATCTCTTGAGTGTGTGTGTGTGTGAAAAGCAGAAAGAATTGAATTGCTCTTATCTGGATGTATGTTTCCGTTCCAACAAATGATCCGCCACCACCAGCGTCAGCGTGCGTGGTTAACATACATTTCCATTTTCTTTCTGTAATTTTTTTTTTTTCCCCTTTTTTTTTTTGAGAAAAAAATAAAATAAAATATGTTAATTAAAAATTAGAGAGAAAAAAAAAAAAAAAAAAAAAAAGAAGGAAAAATGGAGATGCGGGGTATCGATCCCCGTACCTCTCGCATGCTAAGCGAGCGCTCTACCATCTGAGCTACATCCCCATGTTGATATTAAAATGTTAGTTTGTAAAAGTTATTAGTATTAAAGGGATTTGTTAAGTAAGTTCTTTTTCCAGTATTTGGTTTGATTGACGTGTTCAATTTATATTCGTAAGAACGATCCCACCACGCAGTGACGGAGGGACGCTGGGCCCAGCGGGGTCACTGGGCCCGGGGATTTAGGCCGGAGGGATTTTAATTTTTTTTAGTATTTATATATATGATTAATTTATAAATACTAGTAATTTTTAAAACTAATATCTTAGATTTTTGTTGTTGTTGGTAATTGAAGAATTATAGATTGAAAAAAATGTTCAATTTTTAAAAACTTTTAAATTTTTTCTCGGCAATTTACAATTTAAATGCAAAACTATTTTCCATATTATATTTGTGTTTCAATCTATATACAAAATAACAATTAAATGTCCAAACTATCAATATTTTCACAATTGTGTTTTGAACTTTATTTTTTCTACAATGAAAAATACACTTGCAAGCCAGAAGCTCTATTGGATATTAAACAAAAAAAAAATAGCACGTAACACGTAATTGTGAAAAGTTGAATAGTTTGAAATGAATTGTAAATTACTCTTATTATAATTTTGAAATATTCCATTTAATTTTTTTTTTGTTTTTTTGTTGGCCTTGTTTTAATTAATATATATTTTATTACGTTTTTTAATTTTTTAATGTTTACTTACAATTATTTAAATTCGGCCCTTCTCGTCAACATTTTTGGCTCTGTCACTGCCACCACGTATGTCAGTGCATATACAAGAATGCCAACTAAATCGGGTATGACAATATGTCGGATCTGAATTGCATCTTGTTAGCTACAAATTTAGATTTAGATTTCAAGACGGGTACCCGACCCACCCTTACTAAATTTCCACCTCTTAACTATATGCATGTCATGCTTTGACACATGATGTAATTTAATAATTTAAAATGATGCTTTAGGGTGCCTTTTTTTTTAATAATATTCTAAATCCGACTTCCTTCATTCCTAATGTTATGTTATGAAACGACTACGGAAACTTCTTAGAAATATATTTTTAAATTTAATTTTTTACACCTATTAAATTTTGAGGGTTACTACAATCTAACACGATTTCACACATTATACGATCTCTCATATGAAAGTTGTCGAGATATGATGAATTCATGTACCATTCAAATGAGTGGACGTAAACATGCGAAGTAAATATGAAACCAATTAACTATTTTATGACGATATGCTCCACAAATTTAAATATTAGTACTAGTATAATAAATCACCTCATTACATGCAATGTATAGCATAAACACAAAAATTGGATACCATCCGTTGCTACCAAAAAAAGTGTTTGTCAACCCTTTTCAAAGGAGAATAACTCGCTTTGCTCCACCTTGCAATAACTAAAAATACACTATCTTAAACTTTTCCATTATAAATACAACTCTCAACTACAAATTTACAAACAAACTTATCATTTGATATTGAATAGAAAATTACACAAAACTTCACAGAATATGGCAAGCATGGCGTTCACAAGGCTCCAGTCCACCAATAGATTAGCAGTCATTCTTCGCAGACGTTGGAACTATAGGTCTTCACTTTGTTCTTCATTGTCCTCTCAGGTAAAATAATATTTCATCTCTCAGTTAAAATAATAGAGTACGAAATATTATTTATAGTGTACAATCGATTCAGATCCTCTATTATATTTCCTATTGCAACGGCGGATGATCGCCACGTGTCATAAATATCTCATAAATCAACAACAATTAATGGTTTTCAAAAATAAAAAATGTTGATTTTGGAAATATTAATGACACGTAACGACCATCCAACAATGCAATAGGAAATGCAACATGAAATTGCAATAGAGGATTCGAATCGATGTACAATCACAATAATAGTAATATTTATTTCTTTTCTAGGGAAGAAGATGTTATTCAAAATTTGATGGGGCGGCCAACAAAGGCTGCGACGCTGCAAAGAAGGGTGTCGATGCGGCCAAGAAAGGTGCCGATGATATGAAGAAAGAGGCTTATGATGCTGCAGATAATGTATGTATGCCCGTTATTATTAATGTTATCGGCATTATAGGCTCAATTTAAAAATGAAATGGAAAATAATAATATAGCCTTACTAGAAATTTACTCCCTCCGTCTCATTCAAAATGTCTTATTTTCCTTTTTAAATTGTCCCGTTTAAAATGTTATGTTATTTTTCTAGTATTAAGTTATTAACTCTTCAAATTGAAAGGTGTTAACACCACTCCATATATTATTCTTAATTTTCAAAGAAACATAACACATTATGAATAGGACAGAGTGAATATTTTGCTTTAGCTTAAGCTTGCACGTGGATCATTTTATACTCTTGTAAATTATGAGAGTTCAATTTTTTTTTTATAGAATTTACTTTTTATCAGGTATATTAATAGTAATTTTCTTTATATAGATTCATATATTATGTCTCGTGTTTATTTTGAAAAGAACGATGCATGGAGTATAATATTTGATATTCTTTAATTATGGTCGAACCAGGCCGGTCAGAAGGCAGGCGATGTCGCCGGAAAGATGACGGGGACGGCCCAAGACGCAGCGAACAAAATGAAGCATGCGGCGCAAGACGCGGCCGGAAAGGTGCAGCAAAGTGCGGAGGGGGCGTGGGGTACCGTCAAAGACACCACCCAGAAGATGAAGGAGACGGTGGTGGGGAAGGCTGACGCCTCCGCTGACTCTGCTAAAGCTGCCGTAAGAGATGGGGCGGCCAAAGTCGATCGTGCTTTCAACTCTAAGAAGTGAAATCCAACTCTACTACTATTATTTCTACTTTGATATTTTGTATTTTATTTTTTCTTTGAATTGGGGGAATTAATTCATTTCTATGCCCCTCTCTCTTTAGTTCATGTAAGAACACCTCCACCATTTGGATCTTCCTGAAAGAACAAATTTTCCTTTTTAGTTAATGTAATGATTGTTGAATATTAGGAAATAATTTCGGCCACAATCAATTTGGCCGTTGAGATGTAGTGTATGTGATTGCTAGGTATATACATGGAATGGCTCTAATGGTAATCAGCTCTTGTGCTATATGTATAAACAGATACACATACAAATATACGTTTTGGGAGATAATTTGAGCTAGTAAATGTATTCAGGGCTGATCCAATATATATTGGGATCTAAAGCAACACTTATAATTAAGGTAATAACCTTAATCAGAAAAATTAAATCCTCAAGTAATAGCGTTGAAACTCTAAACCCTCAACTATGTGATCACAACTGATGTGGTGATGATATATTTAAAGAAAATTATTATTAATATACCTAATAATAATAAATCCTACAAAACAAATTAACCCTAAATAGAAAAATTGACGTGACACTCCCACAACGGCTGTTGACACATTAAATGTGTCTACGATGGGTAAGAGGGCATTCCTACCTCTTACCATTACCTTTTTTATTTGACCACCCTTATTTATTTATTAGTTAATTAATTTGTTATAAATATATAAACTATATATGAATTTTATTTTTTTCATAATGAATAAAAGTTTGGTAGAAATAAACAAACTTTCAATTGTTTCAAAATTTCCTAAAATTACATTTTTGGCCAAAATTGATATTGACGTGGCATCTGATATTGCTAACGTGGCTTATTTTCATGAATCAATATCCAATTCGCTGGCTCACCACTATTTTGATTGAGTTTTCTCAGAGGACGCCCAATTTCCAATTTGGAGTTCTACCTTTCTTTCCTGTGTTGTCATTTTTTTACTAGATCATATTGGTGATAATTTGTTTGAGGAGGCGGTGTCATCCCTACAGTAACCACGGAAGATAGCCATGACCACTGGCGAGGAAGCCGAGACATACCATGACATCGAGAGTGTCCCCTCACACTATGCACCAGAGAAGGACATGGGCGGATCAGCCGTCAATCAGGAGTTTGACGCTTTCAATTTTAGCCTATAAATGTAATTTTGGGAAAAATTAATTCCCAAAAATTACACAATTTATATTTTCTACTTTTACCAAGAAAAAATTATTTTATTTTAACAACAATTTGTCTTTTCTACTTTGATTTTGACAAAATTAGCCCTTCAAAATAGAACTTTACATTTCTAATTTTATTATAAACAACTCATTTTTTTAACATTCGTGCCGACCATCCGAGACTAAATTTACAAGGCGGCCAGGTAGAATACTTCTTGCAAATCTAATCATTTTCAGACATTCATAGTTTAGGAAATGCATTATCTTAAATAAAAATCCAAACAATTTCAACTATGAAGTGAAAAATTGAATACTCTTTTCGTCTCACTCTATTTGGCACGTTGTTTATGTGTACGAGTATTAAGAAACACTTTATTAATGTTAAAAGTGTAGTATTAAGCATTTTAATGCATAATTCATTTTTTTTTTTAAGTAGAGCATCATAAATCAATAAAAATATATTGATGACTGATTTTAAATAAAAGATCATATCAAAACCTTTAATTTGACATAAAAATCATAAAAGTTGAAAAACAAACAAGCAAGTTATCATAATTTAAAATTTTGCAATTCAAATGATTTTGGAAATAGTGAGTGGATGGGGAGTAGTATATTAAATTATTAAATTCGTTTATTAAATTAATAAGCCTTTAATTCTTTCCACTTTTAGATATAGACCAAATAAATTAAGGCACCCAATAGAGAAACTAGGCCAAATCAAATATATATAGAACGAATGGAATAGTAAATAAAGATTGTATTGCGCTTGTCATCACATAATGCTGCATGAATCAATATCCAAAAGAAATGGCAGCCTTGACTAAGAGGCCTAACAGCAAAAACGGAGCAGAGAAGAAAGGGCTGTGATCACTTTCCAAAACATAAACGTCGGAAGGCGGCCATTTTTTTATCATTGCCTCTTGTTGCTCTGCTTTGATAACATTATCTTGAGTCGTCTTTATATATATTCTAGGCACTTCGTCTTCATCATTCTCACCAACTGGAAATTTAGCTGTTATCAGTGCCTGAATCGGCCCCGGCCTTAGCAGCATCTCTGCTAGTGTCGCATCCTAAATAAAGGAATAGTAATTCAAACAAATTGAAATAAATTCAAGAAACTAAGAATTGAGTTCTCTTTGGCATACTTAATACGTCTATAAGCTAAGGCAGATGTGGTGAGCATATATTTAAGAAAATATATAATTAATATACTTTATAAAAAAAATCCTATAAAAAAAATCAAACTATATTAAAAAAAGAAGAAGTAAACTCCAAATAAAAAATTATTGACATGACATTAACACATCAATCATAAGCACATTAAGTATGTTCACAGTGGGTAAAGGAGCATTCATATTTCTTATCATTACCTTTTTATTTGACCACCCTTATTTATTTATTGGTTAATTTGTTATATACTCCCTCCGTCCCCTAATAAAAGTCCCCTCTCATCTAATGAAAGTGGACTTTTATTAGGGGACGGAGGGAGTATACACAAACTATACATGAATTTCGATTTTTCTCATAATAAACAAAAGTTTGGTAAAAAAATACATAAAATTTTGATTGTTCTGTAATTTTCTCAAATTACATTTCTAGCCGAATCGAAAGTGGCATGACATCCGATATTGCTAACGTGGCTTACATTTTATGAATCAATATTTAGTTAGCTGACTCACCAAATGTTTTGATTGAGTTTTTTCGGATGGCGCTCAATTTCTAATTTGAAGTTTCGTCTTTCTTTCCCATCAATTTCTTTTTCTGGATCGGTGATAATTTCGTTGAGATGGTGGTGTCATCCCTACAACGACCACCGAGGACGGCCATAAGCACACATCGAGAGTGGCCCGCTGAAGGAACCGATCAACGAAGAACGGTTCGTTTGCCCAAGGATTCATTTTTCGGATATAGTTAATTCGATTTAATCCTATCATGCTCCTATGAATTTAATTACATATCATAGGGTGTTTAATCAATATTACCTTTTGGATTGATCTCGTGTGATTGAGCTCGCTTGAAGATCTTCAGATTTGTTCCCTTGCTTGAATTCGATACTGGATGGACAACACACCGAAGAACGATTCGTTTGCCCAAGAATTCATTTTTCGGATATAGTTAATTTGATTTAATCCTATCATGCTCCTATGAATTTAATTACATATCATAAGGTGTTTAATCGATATTACCTTTTGGATTGATCTCGTGTGATTGAGCTCGCTTGAAGATCTTCCGATTTGTTCCCTTGCTTGAATTCGATACTAGATGGACAACACGCTACGAACTCAGCCACGAAGGAGTTGGTCACCACAAAACTGCCGCCTTCGTCTTCTTCTTTAGACCGGCCGCCGTCCCCTTCTCTTTCACACTCAACCCTAGCCTCTCTTATCTCGTGGTGAATTATGAGACAATTCGTTCATGATAATGAGCTAGGGTACATGTATTTATAAGAGAGAATATGGGCTTAAGCCTGCAACCCATATCTTGGACGCTTGGGCCTCATCATTGGCGCCCTCACTGGGCCCATTGATGAGTAGCCCAGTTCTCCTTCTATCTGTGGCCTAATGAGCTTTTTTGGGCCAGACCGGGGATCTACTAGCTGATAAAACTGGGTCTCCCAATATCTGAATTCTCCATACTCAGCCCAGTATATTCAGCCCATTAGTATTAAAACATTTCACTAGAGTAATAATACTGAACTACCCGTTTTATCCCTGTTGAGCTCAGGGCTAGTATTAGACTTAAATCACCCCCTTATTTAAGATGTCCCACATCCGTTAATTAATCTAAAGCTTCTGACTGCTTTCGTTAATTAACTTCTTATTATTCATGAGTAGTACCATTCATTCATTTATTCATCATACTGAAACTTAATCCACCTACGGGTTTAGTATGATAATCCTTAATGAATTCCTCAGGGGATGTGATCAACCTTTTCTACCAAGATATAGTGCTCTATTGCAGATGCACTAAGGATCGTATTAATTATAGTTGTTGCCCAAGATACGGATCATATTGAGTTACTCATCTGAACTCTCAGTCGTGGTAAATCAAAGTACCAGACTCTAACGATACACCCTTAGTCATTCAATTAGAGTTAAGGTGTGATGTTAAATAACATTTAAGTCCCGAGGTCTTGATTCTTCTACTTAGGTCAGAATAGAAGAATTCACCTCAGCGTGATCCTAACAATACAATTGACGTACTAGCATAAACAAGTAACCAAGACAAGCTACAGTCTAAACCGATAGTTTTATCTAAAACTATCTCAACTGTGATAACTATTTATATCTCAAGAGACACGGGCTACTACGGTCTTCCGTGATCTACAACACACCATATAGCCTATAACTTTGAGATAATGGATAGATGTTTAATGCTGATGCAGGGGAAGCATCTAATCTGTTGATTAAGATCAACAAGATACCGGAAGAGAACGCAAGTACAGTGAAATTCCGTTGATTCTATATTGAATGCCGGAAGAACACAAGACAAGGGAAACAAACCCTAATTTTATTATATCAAAATCCAGCTCCCTGAATACATAAAGAACACTCATATTTATAGTCTAAAAATTACTTGGAAAAGAAGTAAATTAAAACCTAATTAAAATAAGAACAAAAGCTACGCATATCTTTATTGATCTCCATCAAATGTGTGAAGAGCAAGGGAGATTTCTATGCTAAGTTTGTGGAATGGTGCAACTTAGTGGTAAAAGAGAAGAACACTGGTGTGAAGTGTTTGATGACAGAGAACGGGTTGGAGTTTCTGTCTGGCGAGTTCCACAGGTTTTGTGGTGAAAAGTTGATGAAGATGTTGCAGCAACATCAACTGCAATAGGTCCTGTGATTGGGCTGATTTGGAGAAAGGCTGGGGAAAGACGATTCATTCAGTCAAGGGGGAGATTTGTGAGGTGTGTGACTTCATGAATGTTTTGGTTGAGGAGGTTGTTGAACCAGATGCTGTGGCAGCATCCACACAGATATTTTGATCTTGGGCTTATTCGTGGGTTTAGTCAACGGCTCAGAATATGGAGATTAGGATGAATATTTTTTGTTGATTGATTTGTTTCCATATTTATCTTCTTACCATGTAAATCTGTAAGTAGATTCCTAGGAGGATTAGGGTTTTGGTGAGGCTATAAAATGATAGTTGTAATTGGTTTTGTGCAACGGAAGAGAGCAAAAACCAAGAGAGAGGGAGAGAGAGAGCAACTCGTTTCTTGTGAGTAGAGAGAGTTAGTTCTTGCCCAATCTTGTAATCGTTGCCGTTGTGTTAGTGAATCGTCTCAGCCGTTTCTCCCATGGATGTAGGCATATTGCCGAACCACGTATATCGTTGTGTTCTTAGATTTACTGTTCTGTTATTCGTTCCTATATTGTTTAGATATGTTTCACTGCTATTGTTATTGTTGTGTTATGTGTTGTCTGCAGTGTTATCACAGCATTAGGGTTAGCAGTTGTGTTTGTCTTCTTTGTTATTGTTATTGTTATTGTTATTGTTATTGTTATTGTTATTGTTATTGTTATTGTTATTGTTATTGTTGTGTTGGTGTTGTCTCTAGTGTTGTCACAACATCAGTATTAACAAAATGCTTAACAAACAATTCATACATAATTAGATATGGATATGAAATTGTTAGTGAAATATGAAACCACATGTATACAAGCTAAAAGGCTTGCTTTCTAGTATACAAATCCATCACCCGCCACTCGACCCATCAGAGGAGGACGAGGGCGGATCAGTCGTGGATCAAGAGAGTTTACCGATACTTTCAATTTTAACTAGAAATATAATTTGAGAAAATTTCGGAACAATCGAAATTGTATATTTCTACCAAACTTTTATTTATTATAAAAATAATTGAAATTCACGTATAGTTTGTATATTTTTAACAAATTAACTCTTTATTTATTTAGTAAATATTGAGTGCATCAAAATGGGAACTATATTTGAAGAACTTACCTCGTGAAGGGATAGATTGTAAATGATCTTTCGTTGTAATTCCTTTTTGATAATTGCTGTGGTTGGAGGATTACTTTCTCCTAATCCAAACCCAAAATCATATACTTCATTCAGTTCTCCAAATCCTGATAAATCTGGCGCTCCCTGTTATTTATGCACGAAATAAAATAAAAAATAAAAATAATGATTATTGTATGTTTCCATTCCTAAAAAATCCATATAAAACATCATTAACTTAAACAAAATTTAGATATAAAACACAGATTTCTGTATGTATGTGTCTTTAGTACATTTTAAGCCAATGGAGCGTGCTCGTTTATTCTTTATTTTATTAGTACATATTCTTTATTTTATTCTATAGTCCATCTTTAAAAGTTCAAATTATTCATAGTCATTTCTTGAATAGCGCTGAATAATTGGGGAAACAATTGCTAGCATACTTTCTTTTTGGGGGTCTTTTTCGTCCACTGAGACTTCACTATTCTTTATTCATTTTTCAGAATCAGAGAACGAGGGTATGTTCTTTTTTATGAAAAAAAAGAGAAAAATAGTAATAAAAATGAATGAAAGAAATTTGTTTTATAATGTGGTCTCCACTTAATTTATTTTATGTTTTCTAAGGTAGAAATATATATATATATATATTATGACTCTAAATAGATAGGAAAATATAAGTAAAAATGTTGAAAAATAGTTTCTCAAGGTAAATTTTTCCTTCTTGCATTGGGAAAACTACCGAGAGTAGAAGACAAGTGAAAATGACAAAAAAATTATGATGTTTTTTTTTTTGGCTCTATTTTTTATTAAAAAGACACACCTCAAATGTAGTGGAATCTATTAAACCATTTACATTATTTTTTCATTCGCTCCTAAAGTGATATGAAATCAATAAATTCATCAACAAAATTCCTTTAACAAGTATATGATTAATAAATTAAGAGTTTGTTTGGTTGAAAGTAGGAGATAAATTTTGATATGTATGATTAAGATATATCTTATGTAGTACTCCGTATAACATATCAATATTATGTTTGGTTAGATATATTAAATTATATGTAATTTTTATAATTTTTTGAAAGAATTAATTAAAACTTTTTAGGAGGTGAGATACGAAATCCCGCAAATTTGTACTATTCATAATGGGCCCTTGCCATACAAAAGACCATGTGTGCTTTGAACCAAATAAAATAGTAGTACGTACTAAGATATCGTTATATTATACTACATCTGTCTCATTTAAGTAGACCTGTATTCTGTTTTGGTCTGTCTTAACTAATAGACCTGTTTCCTTAAATGGCAAAGAATACTTGGCTACAATTAACTCTCTCTCCTCAGAATTAATTATGGTCACACAATCTCCACTTTCTTGATTCTTGTATCTACAGGAACCGTCCCTACTTAAATGAGACGGAGGTAGTACATCCTAATGGACCTAATAAAGGAGCCTTAATTAAAATATGGACTGGATATATATGAGAAAAGATTTTGAGGTTTTTTATGGAGAAATCCTTTTATCTCCAAAAAAAAAAAAAAAAAAAATGTAACCACAACGTATACTACCATATGAATCAAATTGGTTGATGTGCAGCATAACATGTGAAAAAGATTAGGTGATGGGCAGAAATTTGTGACAGTTGTCATTTATTTTTGATTTGGAACCATTCAATTTTGTTGGCATCACATCAACATTTCAATCCTATCACCAATCGATAATTATAAACCTAACTTTGACAATAATTCCATGTTCCATTTCATTTTAATAAATTGAATAAGGCAATGTATAAAGGTAACCAAACAATAAAATTCGCTCAATGACTATTAATATCAATAGAAAATAATGTACATCGATAAATAGAATGCAAGTTTATAATCCGACGTCCCTTTCTAGTAGTAAATGAATTTGATGACTTCTTTTTCCATTTGAGACTTTTTTTACAACTTTCCTTATATATTTGCAGTCCTTTGATTTTGATTTGCTTACGTGTATTATGTATTCTTATTCTAACCTATTTAATTAGTGTTGACTGGTTCTCATATATCATTGTTTTAATTTGAATCCCTATATCCATCCCGGGAAAAGGGTATATTTTCTCTTTAACAAAATGATCACACGTTTTGAATTATGTTAGTGAAAATACGAGTATTTTAAACATTTTTATTTTTATTTTTTTTAATACGGAGTAGTATATTTTAACATTGGTATCACACTTTTAATGGACGAAGACATAATGGACGGAGAGAGAACTAAATTTTTAGGTCAGAAGAAGTCATGAAAGAATAATATTGTTAATTAACATTATTTTACTACCCATTTAAATATATCAAAAAAATAAATTAATTTTATTAATAGAATTTTTTCGCAGCTAAGTAAAAGTTGTGTAGAGAAAAAAACTAAGGTTGCGTTCGGTAGGGTAGATGAAGCATGATAGGATTAGTTATCTTACATCATCTAATTGTTTGGTAGCTTAAAATCCTAAATTAAGGAACCCTGGATAAAGAAGTGGCCCGTTCTTATTACACTATTTTCCCATGTTAAATAAACTCACGAAATTGGTCAGATAAGCAAAACATTATTATTTATAATTAATATTTAATTTTATTATCTCACCTTATCATATCTACCCTACCAAACACCCTTACCGAACGCAGCCAAGGTGTATATATGAGGAGGATGGTGAAGAAGAAAATGAAAAGAAACTTACATCTTGAATATCTTGGGTGGTGAGATAGCCTGATTTCAACATGGTAGCCGCAAGGAACACAGCAAGCTTGATCTTCTTCTTTCCAAACTTATGAATCACATCACTTAAACTTAGCCCACCTGCACTATGCCCCACTAGAATCACCTATAACCAACCAGTGACGTAGCCAGAAATTACTAATCGAAGATTAGTAATACAAATATCTAACGAAAATTGTTTCAATACAAATGTTTAAAAATTGTAAAAATATTCGAATTATAATAACTGATAAAAAATAATTGAGGGGAGGCTTTAGCCTCCTCGAATTCCCCTGCCTCTACCACTGCCGGTAACATTTACACTTACAATCTGTAAATACGGGTGATTATATAAGTTATACGCCCCATTAGAATCACCAATAACATTTAAATAAAGGTAATTATCTAACTTAAAAAATACTCCGTACTAACTATTTATCAAAAAGGACCTAAGAATCTAGAATGATTATGAATAACCTAGATCAACATTAATTCCAATGCCATATTTGTAGCAAGCAGTCGGAACCACACGTGACTTTTTACTCAAATATATCTAATGATAACGGAAAGTATGACCATCCACGTAGGTTTGTTTTTTAAAGGAAAATGAAATAGTGGGTATACGAAAGAAATATATATGTAGTGCTCGTTTGGTTCAAGTTGGGTAACGGAAAGGGAATGAAATCAAGTCAAGTAAGAGAATGGAAACAATAAGGATTACTTTTATTGAGTGTTTGGTTCAATAGTAGAAATAGGAGTCACATGTGAGGGGTTCCCTTTCTCCTTATTTCCCCTCCTTCTTGAGGGGTAACAATGTAATGGATTGAGTTACCCCCAAGTAAGGGAAATGGATAATCTATTACTCAAACCAAACACAATGTAATGAAATCAATTATTTGATTCCCTTTTCATTCCCAAAAAAACTTGAACCAAACATGGGCATAGTTCCTATTTGTTTTATCTAATGTCTCTAAGCTTAAAATAATAATAATAATAATAATACTAAAAAAAAAAAAAACTTGACATGTAAGAAAATATTACAGTATTACTTTAAATGGTAAAAAAATATTATCATAATGTGGAGTAAAAAATATTAAAAAATGGCTGCAATTTTTTTTTTATCTCTTTCACCTTAAAAAAAGTTTACATTATAAAAAAAAAAGAGAAAATAATAAAAACAAAAAATTCCTTTACCCATTTTCAATAAAAAAGAATGCACCCTTAATGTAAAATTCTGGGGGCTAACCACACAACTCAGTGCTAGACAGTTGAATTATACTCACTCCGTCCTCGAAATTAGTATAGTTTGACTTTCTACATACATTAGTGTATCGAAAAATAAATATTAAGATAAAATTTGAGTTACACTTCATTATAGAGAAATGATATGCTAGTCACCCATTCGTGAGCACCTTCGTGGGCACCTCGTTGTTTTATCACGTTTGCATTGTTTTTTTTTTTTTTAATTTTAATTTTTATTCTATATTCTAGTATCTTAGAAATTAATTTAAAATCATAAAATCTAAAAAATCAATGTTCAATTCGTTATTTTTTATTTTTAACTTCAAAAAATGAGTAATAAAATAAATCGAGCTTTGATTTTTATATATTTTTTAGATTTTATGATTTATAGATTAATTTCTAAGATACTAGAATATAGAATAAAATTAAAAATTAAAAAAAAAGAAGCAATGCAAGCGTGATAAAATGACGAGGTGCCCACGAAGGTACCCACCAATGGGTGATTAGCATATCATTTCTCCTTTATTATATACTTCCTCCATCCCATTACATTAGTCTCCATTTGACTTTTGACTTTTTAACACGTTTTTCTAACGAAACCTAGTACGAGTTTTAAAATATAATTTTTAAATATCGTTTCTTTTACGGGATACTACGACACTCGTAGTATCCCGTAAAAAAAAGATATTTCAAAATTATATTTTAAAACTCGTACTAGATTTCGGTAGAAAAGCGTACCAAAAAATCAAAAGTCAATAAGGACTAATGTAATGAGATGAGGTAGTATTGTACACTATATTAAGTAGAATAATAAAATAATATATAAAGTGACTCAAATTTTATATTAATATCTATTTTTATACATTAAAATGCGTGCAAAAAGTCAAACTACATTAATTTGAAGGGGGACGGAGTATTACATTTCAAAACTACTTCAATTTATCATTAGTTTTTTTTTTTTTTTGCATAAAGAAAATAACTTTCATTAGATTAGATTTGGGTATTTGACCAATATTATCACAATCTTAAACATGGGTATGTTTGCAAATGTGGAATACTCCCCTAATCATTGTAAATATACTTGTTCACAGGACCACAACTGACATGACGATTATATATCTACGGAAAAATATATAAATATATGTTCTAAAAATAAATTCTATTAAAAAAAACTAAACGTTAAATGAAAAAATTATTAATGTGCATTGCCACATCAGTCATCGACACATTAAGTGTTTCATGGTGAGTAGGGGATCATATCCGATTTGTAAATATCATATTCGGAACATCAATTGCATTTCGTTGTTGTATTTCTTATTGTAATGTCGGATGATTGCCACGTGTTTAAAATATTTTCAAAAAATTAGCCATAATTTAAAGAATTTTATAAACATGAATGCTGATTTTGGAAATATCCCAAACACTCGTCAATTATCCAATGATACAGTAGAAAATGTAACGCTGAAATGTAATAGAGGATCCAATTCGTAAAAATATATGTATGGTATGAATGGGTGATTAATTAATAGATGAACCTGGTGATCGTGGTTTAAGGAAGAGAGGAAGTCAACGAGGGGCTGATTGTATTGTTGGAAGGAAAGAACGGTGTTTGGGTCGGTTTGATCCAAGCCAGCGCCTTTAAGGTCAAGGCATGTTACTCTGTATCCACAATTCTCCATCAGGCACTTCATCTTGTACCAGCACCACGCGCCGCCGCTTATCCCATGAACCAGCACAAAGTGAGGTGGCTGCTGCGGCGGCGCTGCTGCTGGTGGTGGAGGGTTATCAATATCATTCAGCTTCACCTCCTGTTTCATCAATTCGCCCGCTTCACCAGAGTTCTCTTCTCCCATAACGTAACTACCCAATCTCTCTCTCTCTCTAAAAGATAGGAGTATTTGCTTGCTATTGCTACCTTTGGTGTACTATGTGTGTAGACTGTAGAGGACGGTATATATATTTACATTTAGTAAATAGTCACAGTCGTAATTAATTATGCAGGCCAATTAATCCCATAAGCTCAAACAATTTAGTAAGATCATCCATTAGGACTCTAAGACTCTTTCTTCTCTAATGTCACAAAAGTATATACTACCTCAATCTCATATAGTTAGTCCGTTTTGCTTTATTGACTTTTCCGGCACGCGTTTCCACCGAAACCTAGTACCGGTTTTAAAATATAATTTTGTAGTATCGTTTATTTTACGGGATACTATGAGTGTCATGGTATCCCGTAAAAAAACGATATTTTAAAATTATGTTTTAAAACCCGTACTAGGTTTCGGTAGAAACGCGTGCCGAAAAAGTCAATAAAGCAAAGCGGACTAACTATATGGGATGAATGTAGTATATAGGATCAACCAATAGAATTATATTTTATTCAAATTTATATTAGTAGAATATAATAGTTTAGGGGTGAACACCAGCTAAAAACCATAAACCTAATCGAAACCGAGCTGGAATAAAATTTCGATTGGGATTATTAGAGTGTTTCAATTTTTTTTTTAATTTTCTTTAGTGCAATTTAGGTTTCAGGCAAATGAATCTTTTTTACTACCCGAAATATCTAAATATTACAGTATTTATTATAATTATTATAAATATTTTTATATTATTTAGATAAATTTTAAATTATTAGTAATCTTACACTTTATTCAACAAGTGAAATATTCCAAATGGGACGGAGGAAGTTCAAATTTATATTTAAAATTCTATAAGTAAAATATGGTACGCATCAAAATGATATACTTCAAAAGTTTAGACAATTTGACAAATCCAAAGATAAGATTAAGGATTGATATTAAGACTTCCATTAATTAAACTATCCGAAATATATTAGAAATTGTTTTGTCCTGAGGCAAGTAATGATATTATTTTAAATTTCATGAATGTTTTTTCTTGTAACTGTTCCAGGATCCCAGCCAGATTTTGTTCTTGTATTATACTCTATGGGATCCATTTTAAATTGGGCAATGATAGTGCATACTACCAAACATGACGCCATTACACTAAGACGGTTTCCAAATGCCCTTATTCAATTCTCGAATTATATTTTTTTTAGTGTGGCAGCAAAATGTCACTACTATTACTATATCATTTCTGTAAGTTTCATTTTACATTTGACTTTTTCTTACACACACACACACAAAAAAAAAAAAAAACCATGCTGAATAATCATGGATACGATCGTTGTATACTTTTTTAGAGTTAAAGATAATTCAGTGGTTCTCAATTTGATATTGCATCGGGTTATTTTTAGTTTATGATCCGAATTTTAACAATTTTTTTTATTTGTAGCCTTGAATTTCATTTAACTTTTAGAGTGTGTTCTCTATAGTGGAAAATTATAATGGGAAAATGAGAGAAAATAGAACAATCACCCTTTAAATTTTTCACATTTTCCCACATCCTTATCTATGATGAAGAAGTTTTCTCTTTCTTCAATGAAAAATATTATCCCATCAACATGAAGTGAAAATATTTTCCTTCCATGAGAGTGGAAAGGAAAAGGAAAAAGGAGTAGAAGGTGGGGAAATGTGGGAAAATGTGGGTTAAAAGATGATTGTTCTATTTTCCCATGATAATTTTCCATCATAGAGAACACACAACTACCATTTTTTTTTTCTTTTTTAAATTTGTGACTGGAACTTCAATTTATGTTTAAAATGATATGCACTTTTTAAAATTTTCAATTTATGGTACGCATTCTTAATTTCGACATCCCATAAATGATTGAGTTTGTCGTTGAAATGAATCAAGATTTTATGCTCTACATCACCATCATCTTTTGAAATATCTCAACTCATTTCAACAACGAGTCGAGTCATTTAAGCGAATTTTCCATAAATTGAAAATCTTTGGATAATTTAGGTCATTTAAAAAATAAAGTAAAATTCACGTCATAAATTTATAAAATTCTAAAAGTTCATGTCATTTAAAATATAAAATGAGTTCATGTCACAAATTAAAAAATAGTCAAAGTTTAGATTATAAACTATGAATAACCCTATTGCATATTACTATCGTGAGATTCGCCTCATTGAATGGGAGGAGCCGAATTTTTATTGTTCTTCATAAGAACTCTTACGTTTTGAAATTATTAATGTTTTTTCATAATAATTGTCAAATTCTTAAAATTGTTGAAATTTTCCACGATAACTGTCACCTTTTACGACATTCGTACCTTTTAAAAACAATCACTTTTAAAAATTAAAACTAACACTTTTAAAAAAAAAAGGTAAATGTCAGTTTTTTACTCCATCCATCCTAATCATATTAGCCAATTCTTTATTCAATTAAATTCATTAATAACAAAATGGTTTATAACGATCGGGACGATGGAGTATTATGACAAAATTTTGATATGATTATACGGAAGCCGGCCTTATCCATATTTTTGTATTTTGCTAAATGTAAACTTGTGATAAAATTTTACTATTAAGCCGAATAGCACGTAGAAGCGCAGATACGAAAAAAATAAAATAAAATAAAATTAAAAAATATAATAATAAATGACTTCCTTTTGACATTCAATAATTTAAAAGGAAATGCAACCAGTTGTCAACTTTTTGACAATTATCCCTTTATCACATTGCAGGAATCCATTCGAGTGATTTCCAGATATGGCCCACAAAACATGTTTTTCTGTGGATTAGAAAAAGATGGATTTTCCGTCAGCTACCACAGCAGATATGCTGCTTGGCCAGCTGTTTAATTATACATTTAACTTTGCGTGTCAAAAGTAACGAGAGGAAACCTTTTGTAATTTGTATCCACTTGAATATACTTAAAATGTTTACGAGTGACGTAGCAACTGTGTTTACATTAATATCTTGTACGTAATAAACACTCTTAATACTCCATATGTCTTAAAATTACATAATATGCTATCATAGCTCATCAATATCAACTACTACCTTTATCCCATTATATTAGTCCTCAATTTAACTTTTGAATTTTCGTCATGTTTTTCCACCGAAATTTAGGACGAGTTTTAAAATATAACTAGAATATTCACCCGAGCGATACTTGAAAATAATAACAATCAAAATTTTAATTATAGTTTTGATGTGTGATATAAATATTTTGTTCACCTAATTTATGGACCGAAAAAAATATATTCATTAATTTGAAATATATTCACTAATTTGTGGACGAAAGGAGTATTAATTTTAAAAATATAATATTAAATATTTATTTTGTAGTTATTATTGTTGACATTGGTATATTTTTCTTTTTATTAGATGGTATACTTTTCTTTTCTTCCAGTGCGATGCACCAGAATTAAAACTCATTGTATTACATATCTGAATAAGGTACGATTATGTGTGCAATGTTATCGTCATGTATTGTAACATATACTACCTCCGTCTCAAGATTTATAACATTTTTTATTATTTTATACCTTAGATATAAAGGTCTCAGAAATCATGAGACAAAGGAAGTATAATTATATCACAAAGCACACGAATATATATATACTTGAAGTTGTTAGTTATGATTTGTTTGAAAAAATATAGTATTAGATATCAATTCTATAATAGTTTGGTTTTCTTATAAAATATCTCATGAAAATAAATACTATTTGATTTATAAATAAGTCAAATTCAAACCCATGCCTCAAACGATTTAAATTTTAGGGTGAGTTCTCTTTGATGTAAAATTATCATGGGAAAATGAATGAAAAGAGAACAATCACCCTTTAAATTTCTCATTATTTTTCACATTTTCCACCTCCTAAAATATTATCCCACCATACATGAAGTGAAAATATTTTCCTTACATTGGAGTGAAAAGGAAGGGGAAGAAAGAGTAACGGGGTGGGAAAATGTGGGAAATAAAGAGAAACTTAAAAGAGTGATTATTCTATTTTCACTCATTTTCCCATGATAATTTTCCATCAAAGAGAACACACCCCTAGAGTATTATTCTACCTCTAATATTCTTGTCCAATATTTAATCCTCTTAGGTTTAAAACTTGTAATATTAATACTTAAATTTATATTATAGTACATATCAAATATTTGGATTACAAATTGTGTGATAAAGCAAATTGGATGGTACGTTGTGATCAAACAATAAAAGTGCTCAAGGATTAATCGTAGAAAAGTATATATTCCTCTAATAAGAAAGTGGTCGATAAAATAGAACTGCATATGTTTTAAGTTTATGAGTGGTGTACGACAATTAAATCAGTGATCGATGGCATGATAAAAATTGTGAACAAACATATATAGATCAACTTAAATTTAAATCTGTGTAAGTATATAAAACTATAAAATTGGTTGGTTGTTACACAATTACGAAATATTAAAGTTAAGAGTTTACATAGCACCATGTTAAAATAATAAAAGACATTAAATCTTTAGTATACCCTAAGCATGTATATACCAACATTTATCCAATAAATTTATACATGCGTATCAGCTATTGATGAAATATATATGCACAAAAATGGTTGCGTACTGTCAAGAGAAGATCACAACCGACATCAAGATTAAAAAAATAATAATAATAAAAAAAAATCAAAGTTATCCATGAGGCCGACTACCAATAGATAATAAGAAATAGAAATTTAAATCGCTAATTATGCATATATTTTTCAAACACAATTTATGAGATTTTGTTGCATGTTGCTTCTGTTTCGTATTCCTTTTTGAGCCCCCTTCTTTTATTTTTCTGAAAGGGCCCTTCTTTTTTCATTTTCATTCTTTTTTCAGATTTATCAAATAGAAAGAGAGAGCCGCCATTTTTACTTTCATCATGGTGCAGAACTGTTTACGTTTTAGTACTCGCATCTTTTATTGGACACACAAAAAATGATTTAATAATAACACAATTCATAAAGAACGTCTTTATAGCCCTTGTTTTTGGAAGAATAAATAAAAGGAAATTCTTTTTTATTTATAGATACATAGAAAACCTACGAATTTAGATGGAGGAAGACGACGCCATCTGAGAAAAAAAATTATTTGAGAAAGCAAGGCATCGATCTCATTCCGTGATAGCCTCCAGATCGTCGTTTGGTCGCTTAAAATCGATTGGCTTGGGAAAGGAAGTGATGAATGCATGTAAGTGTTTTGAGGGTGTTTATATTGGTGAAAGAATGGAGGTGGAGAGACACGTCGGTTGGGGCGGTTGTGGTGGTGGTGTCTGTTGGTAAAGATTAATGATCGATCTTTATTTTCGTAAGGTAGTTAATGCACGAAAACTGGGATTTAATGAACACGAAAAGGGACGCAAGGGATTTACGTGGTTCGATCTATTGCGATAGATCTACGTCCACGGCGCAAAAGTGTATATGGATTTTATTGAGATTATGCGTATAGTTTGTACAAAGATTGTTCTCCCCCTTCAATCTATTCTCAACCCCTATTTATAGGTATTTACATATGTATACCGACTAAGATTACAAGTCTTTTCCTATTAGGACTCTTTGGCTTGATCTCCTCCTTTATTGGATGAACACCGAGCTTTTATATCTCTTGGAGCTTGAATTGTAGTCGATGTAGGAGTTGCCTTGGTGTAGAAGCCTCTTTGAAGTAGGTTGTAGTTGACTGGGCCGAGCTGTGCTGACTGGGTTGAACTGCATAGGGCTCTAGTTGGGCCGAGCTGCGTTGGCCGAGCTTAACTGTCGGGGCCCAATTATATTGGGCTCGATGCTTGGGCCTAGTAGCTAGGCCATATCCTATCACACCCCCCCAAAAAGATATAGAAGTGAGGGTGTGACTCGGGGTAGAAAGTTAAAGTAGGAGTAGTGAAAATGCATTGCCCCGTCGAAATTAGAATCTCGACAAAGTCAAAGATGCATACCGCCTCGTCAGGACGAGGTCGAGCTGCATTGCCCCTTCGGAAATTAGATTTTGACAAAGTCGGAATGCGTACCACCTCGCTAAGACGAGGTTGAGCTTAATTTCGTATTGCCCCTTCGGAAATTAGATTTCGACGAAGTCGGAATGCGTACCGCCTCGTTAAGACGAGGTCGATATGAAGTGTGGCGGAGTGGCTTGGCGCAAATCAGCAGTGCAGACAAGGTCGAACATGTGATGTGTCAGGTACATTAAATGTGCCGTTTGGGGTCCCGATAAAGTAGGCACGTGCGTATCGTGGAGGGAATGCGAAAAGGCGGAAAGTTGATAAAACTTCTTTCATACGCCACAATTAGTCATTTTCGAAATTTGGAACCCTAAAAATTTGGTGATTCACCTTCAACCTTCACGATTTGCAGCGTTGCCGTTGTTATTGTGCCAGAATCCAGTGAACTCTTTATCACCACAGTCGTCCATCGCTTGAAAAGTAAGTTTCCAAGGCTTCCTCTTCTTTTATTCGTGAATCGAGCGGTAGTGGTAGTCGGGATTCTGGTGAAAGGTCCATGTCGCTGCCGGTATCCCATCCGCCGGAAAATGTAGATGTAGATGTATATACCGTAGATTCGGACGTTCCTTCGAAGTGTAGGGTAGTTTTTGCTTCGCCCATTGATTCAGTCGGAACAATGTCAAAGTTTTCTTCAACCCTAGATTTATCCGCAATTTTGAAAATTATGAAAAATTATTTATTTCCCAACTCGGTAGAGATTGTAGTTCCTCGGCCGGAGGATAGGGCATCAAATCCTCCGATTGGATTCGTAACTATCTATGAAGATTGTTTAAACCACGGTCTTCGTCTTCCCCTTCCCTCTGTTTTCGCCGATCTCCTTCGGAAGTTCGGCATTCCTTTAGCTCAAATAATGCCGAACTCGTTTAGGCAGTTCACGGGTTTAGGCATACTTAGTAGTCGTCACGGGGTCAGCCTGTCAGTAGAGCTGATCCTGAAATATTTTCAATTCAATTCATTTAAAGGGTGGTACTACTTGACACCCCGTCTTGACTTTAGAGTCAAGACGAAGTCAAAGATCCCGAACTGGCAGTCTAAGTTCTTCTTCTGCCGGTTCGGTGAGGTCCCACATTTCATGTGGAATGTGGGTAAGCTGACGAACCAAGGCACCGAAGAGAAGTTCGGTGTGCTTGAGGAAGTGTTAACGAGCCTCGTCGAGGAAGAATTCACCGAGGCCGATCTTGCGAGGGCGGGGCTGAGCCCTTATGATCCAGACTCCATGGTTGAACCGGTGAAGGGTGAGGCTCCACTTGGTCCGTTTTTATCCTGTTTTATGTTTTCCATGTCATTGCGATAACAGGCTCCCATTGTGTTTCTCTGCAGTGAAACTACTCGGTCTGAAGATGACAAGGTCCAGCTCTACTGAGAAGCTGACGTCCGAGGCTTCATCGGAGCGAACAGAGAGCGGACTAGGCTCATCACCAATGGGGTCCCCTCCGGAGCGACCCCTCGTTCGTAAAAAAAAATAGCAGAAGTTGGATGTTGCCACTTCGATCGAAGAGGAGGATTGCACTGTTACCTGCAGTCCGGTCGTCTGGCGGTGTAGGAGGCCAGGGTTTTGGAGAACTGGTGAATCGGCTTCGGCCATTCCCCGAGGTAGTATCGTACCTTCATCTGTACTTCGGCATCTCCTTTATTTTTTGCTAACATTAATGTTTGCTGATGTAGGGTGCCGAGGATATGGCGACGAGGCTAAGTGATCTGGCCTTGGAATTGAGTGGTTTCCTAACCACGGGGGTTGACCACTACAACGAGCTGGCTCGGATTCATCGTGACCTTGAAAATGAGAAGGGCGGCCTCACCAACCGATTGACGTTGGCCAAAAAAAGACTGGCGGTGGAGCAGGCTGCTACCGAGGCGGCGAAGACAGAGGCGGCCTCGTGGAGGGCCGAGGAGGAGGCGGCGAGGCAGCGGGAAGCCGAACTGGTTGTTGGGCAGGGTCTGCTGCTTCGGGCGTATACAGAGAGACTCTTCCGGTCCGAGAAGTTCTCAGAGCTTGCCGGGCAGGTGGCCTCAGTCCTGAACGCTCGTGCTGTCAGTGACACCATCGACAACATTGTTGCTGATATTCCAGACTTGGATAAATCCAAGTACGGTTATCAGGAGATGTCGGATGAGGCCGTGCACTGCAAGTATGCCGAGGCCTTACTGAAGGGCATCCAAGTTATCCCTCTACTGGATAGCTTGGCCTCGGCATCTACAGTTCTGACCGCCGAGGTGGTGGAAAATTACCCGGTCAACCGGGATGATGAGCTGGAGGAGTTGATCGCAGGCCTCAGCCGCACTGCGGAGATCGAGGCGGAGGATGCTGGCCACGAAGAAATGGAAGCCGAGGTGGACGAGGAGGCCGAAGTTAAGGGTGAGGGTGAAACTGCTCCGGCTACTGATGGGGCTCCTTGTGAGGATGAAGTGAACGCCGGAGTGGTCAGTTGATCAACTCCTTATATAAATATATTTTTTTTGTAGGGCTCTTGTACTACGGCATCGCTAGGATGTCGTTTCACCTCTGCCCTAGTGGCTATAAAACTTGAAGTTTTAATTGAAATTATTTTCGTGTTTATGTAGTCTTCTTCTTCTCCGGAACTTTTCGATGCATCTCCGTATATAGCCCAAATTAATAACTTATTGCGAGCTCTTGAAGCTAAGAATGTCGAAGTCCTTCATTGGAAAGACCAAGCTGGCCATATCCAGGACGACGCCGACGTGAGACTTAGAGCCGCTCAAATTAGAAATGACGAGCTTCAAACTCGGCTCATGGAGCTTGGAGATAAGTATGATGCCGTGAAGGAAGAAGCTGATAAGATCGCCGAGGAGCACGCTGAGTACGAGGCCATTGTCCGCCGAAACGGCGGGAAAACCATTACTGAAGTGGACGCAAAGGTGACAGAGGTCGCAGCCCGGTGCCAGGATTACCAGGAAAGATACGGGGTGGACTCCTGGCAGCTCCGAGATCAGATGGTCGAGCTGAAACGAGTAGCCGGCATGCACGAAGTGATCTTAGCTCGGCGCCCGAAGTTGGCTGCTCGGTTGGCGAAGAACGCTTGTCCTTCAAGTTTGTCTATTCCCACCGGTCCCTCGAGTTCGTCCACTCCCGCGGGTCGATCGGATATGAGATTCATGCGCCACTCGAAGGAGTTTTATGAATAAGAACGTCAATCGTTAGCTCGACGAGGACGAGGTCGGAGCCTTCAATCGGGTAGGGGTAGGGGTCGAGGACGAGGTGGTGGTGAACGAGGTCGAGGCATTTTCAATATAGACGAAGTTTTAGCAAACCTAAGCCTTCGAGTTCGTCTTGATCACCATGTAATTGTACTTTTCCATTTTTGAAATAAAACGGGATATTTTGTACTTGTATAAGCCTTTTACCTTATTTTTAACATAGATATATTTCTTTGTTTTAAACAAAGGTAGGCCATAATGAGCATTACCTCGTCATGAGACGAGGTTTAGGGTTTGAATAGCACGACTTCGTCAAAGACGAAGTTTAGGCTTTAATTAGCACGACCTCGTCTTCCGATGAGGTTTAGGCTTTGAATAGCACGACTTTGTCAAAGACGAAGTTTAGGCTTTAATTAGCACGACCTCATCAGTCCGACGAGTTTTAGGCTTTGAATAACACGACTTCGTCAAAGACAAAGTTTAGGCTTTAATTAGCACGACCTCGTCGTCCGACGAGGTTTAGGCTTTGAATAGCATGAATTCGTCAAAGACGAAGTTTAGGCTTTAATTAGTACGATCTCGTCGTCCGATGAGGTTTAGGCTTTGAATAGCACGACTTCGTCAAAGACAAAGTTTAGGCTCTTCTCCGTTTTAAACAAAGGCCGTATCTTTGTTTTTAACCGAGGTGGTGCCTCCTCGTTTTAAACAAAAGTAGTTCTTCCTAGCTTTTAACAAAGGTGGTACCTTCATTTTAAGCCAAGGCAATTTGTACTTCTATTTTTAACAAGGTTAGGTTGGTACGCGCGTTTAGAATTTACCCCAAATATGGAGTTTATTAAGTTACCCTCGTCAGGGTTTTAGAATAAAAGATCAAAATACTAAATATAAGTGGGAGAGAGAGACATGCAGGATATGATATGCAAGGACTTAAACGAATAATAAAGGGAAAAAAATAAGATTTTATTGATAAAAAAGAAAAAAACTGAAGTTTTTTAAAAAAAGAAAACAAGTGACAAGACGACTTGACTCTTGACACCTACGACTTTAAATGAACTGATCTTGGACATTACTTTCTTCCACTTATACAAAGTGTTTCTTTAAATGAGCAATGTGCCATGTGCTGGGTAGGGGCTCACCGGACAAATGGGCGAGCTTGTACGACCCTTTGCCGATGACTTCTTCAACTCGGTACGGTCCTTCCCATATGGCTTCAAGCTTGCCGAGCCTTTCCGCTTTACTGACCTCGTTGTTCCGAAGTACAAGGTCGCCTACTTGGAATTGTTGGTACTTCACTCTTTGGTTGTAGTACCGAGCTACTTGTTGCTTGTACTTGGCTTCTCTTATGTAGGCAAGCTCTCATATCTCTTCCAACAGATCCAGTTCAGTTCGTAGGTCTTCCTCGTTGACTTCGGCTGTGAAGTTGAGAGTGTGCGGGCTCGGCAGGCCGATCTCTACCGGGATCACTGCTTCGGTTCCATACACCAAACTATAAGGTGTTTCACCGTTCGAGATCCGGGGAGTTGTTCGGTACGACCATAGGACTTGGGGTAAATTTGTTGCCCAATCTCCTTTGGCTTTGTCGAGGCGGATCTTGAGTCCCTTGACGATCGTTCTGTTCGTAACTTCGATTTAGGCCGTTCGCTTGAGGATGAGCTACCAAAGTGAACTTTTGGTGAATGTGAAGCCCTTCACACCATTATCTGAACGTCCGATCGGTGAATTGCGTTCCGTTATCCGAAATGAGGATGCGAGGTACACCGAAGTGGCAAACCACATTCTTCCATACGAAGTTGAGGGTGTTCTTGCTTGTAATCTTTGCCAAGGGTTCGGCTTTGACCCACTTAGTGAAGTAGTCGATGGCTACGATGAGGAACTGGAGCTGTCCGGGAGCTTTATCAAACGGTCCGATGATGTCAATTCCCCATTGCACGAATGGCCACGGGCTTTGCATGCTTACGAGGTCGGTTTGAGGTAATCTCGGTACCGTCCCATGGATTTGACATTTTGGGCACTTTTTGACCAGTTCGACTGCGTCTTGGAACATCGTGGGCCAATAGTATCCCCAACGCATGACCTTCTTTGACAGTGCTCTAGCTCCGATATGGCTTCCACATGACCCTTCATGAACTTCCCGTAACGCATAGATTGCTTGGTTCGGCCCGACACATCTTAGGAGAGGTTGAAGGTATGACTTTCTATACAGAATTCCTTCATGTAGAACGTACTTCGGTGACTTGCTTAAGATCTTTCTTGCCTCAAGCTTGTCGCTAGGTAGTTCGCCCTTTTCCAAATACTTCCGAAGAGGAGTTATCCAATTCGGCGCATCATCATCAATTACGAGGCCGACCTCGGCTTCCTCTATACTTCGGTGCTTGACTCTTTCCACGGGAGAGCTTGTTGATGAGGATGCTAATTTGCTTAAAGCATCGACTCATGTATTTGCTCCTCTTGGGATTCGTACCAACTCGAAGTAGGTGAAGCTTTCTTGCAGACTCTTAGCTTTTTGGAGATACTTCTTCATTCTGTCGCCCTTTGCCTCGTATGTGCCGAGCATATGGCTGACTATGACTTGGGAGTCACAGTAGACTTGTACAGCTTGTATTTGGAGACTTTGAGAGGGCGAAGTCCTGCAATTAAGGCTTCGTACTCCACTTCATTGTTTGTGGTAGGGAAGTCGAACCGAAGTGCATAGGTTATCTCATGCTCATCCGGACTGAGAAGTATGATGCTTGTACCGCTTCCTGATTTTCCAGAAGCCCCGTCCACGTATACCTTCCAACAGTGTTTGGGCGGTTGGCTTGTGGGTTCGGCTTCGACAATGTCCGAGGCGGTATCGGGTAGCTTCGGTGCTTCCGTATAAACTTAGACTCCACAAGGAAGTCAGCTAAGGCTTAGCCTTTGATAGCACTGCGTGGACAATAGCTGATGTCATGCTCACCCAGCTCAACTGTCCATTTCACAATTCTCCCCGAAGCTTCAGGCTTCAATAACACTTGCCGAAGTGGAAAGTCGGTGAAGACCTATATTGGATGTGCCTGGAAATAAGGTCGTAGCCTCCTTGCAGTGTTTACTAACGCTAGTGCGATCTTCTCTAATGGCTGGTACCTCATCTCTGGTCCTTTGAGTGCTCGGCTGATGAAGTAGACCGGGAGTTGCCGACGTTTTTCTTCACGTACTAGGACTGCACTTATAGTTTCATCTGAAGCCGCGAGGTATAGGGAGAGAATTTCTCTTTCGTGCGGGATCGACAAGGTTGGAAGCTTGGAGAGGTACTTTTTCAGGTCGGCGAACGCTGATTTCTGTTCCTCTTCCCATTTAAAAACCGGGTTCTTCTTAAGAATCTTGAAGAACGGGAGTTGCTTCTCTGCCGCTTTCGAAAGGAACCGACTTAAGGCAGCTAGGCAGTCCGTCAGTTTGTGCACGTCGTGAATCTTCTCCGGAACCTTCATCTCTTGGACAGCTCGGACCTTGGACGAGTTGGCCTTTAATCCTTCTTGAGAAACCCAGCATCCTAAAAATTTTCGGGATCGGACCATAAAGGTGCACTTTTCAGGATTCAGCTTTAGGTTGACTTTCTGAAGGAGACCAAGGACGATCTTGAGGTCGTCGGCATAGGTGGATGGCTCCTTGCTTTTGACGACGATGTCATCCACATATACCTCCACATTTTTGCCGATGTGGGGCTCGAATATCTTGTCCACCATTCTTTGATAAGTGGCTCCAACATTCTTTAGTCCGAAAGGCATTTTCTTATATGGGAAGACACCAAAGTCAGTGATGAAAGCTATCTTCGGTGCGTCTTCGTCACTCATCAAGACTTGGTGATATCCCTTATACAGATCTAAGAAGCTGAAAACCTTATGGCCGACCAGAGCCTCGACTTTCTTGTCGATGTTGGGGAGGGGATAACAGTCTTTGGGGCAGTGTTTATTGAAGTCGGTGTAGCCGATACACATTCGCCAACCTCTACCTTATTTCTTCACCATCACCGGGTTGGCAATCCTCGTCGGATATCTGACTTCGAAGAGTATTCGTGCCTCTAACAGTTGGTGCACTTCGTCATGTATGACTTGGTTCCGGTCTGTTGTGAATGCCCGCTGCTTTTTCCGGACTGGCTTTACTCCGGGGTCAATGTTCAGCCGGTGTGTGATAACATCTGGTAAAACTCCGGTCATGTCAAGCGGTGACCAAGCGAAGACATCTCTATATTCCCGAAGTAGTTGGACAATTTGCTTGCGAAGTTCAGCTCCTCCAGCGAAGCCTACTTTGACGACCTTAGTCAGATCATTTTCGTATAATACAACGGCTTCCACTGGCTCGTAAAATGCAGAATTATCTTCCACCAACTCTTTGGGTTTCTGTAGTTGCTATGCCTGCGGATGCTGAGGTGTCCCAACACCTCGTAGGGCGATCTACATGCACTCCTTTGCTCTTTTCTGGTCGCCACGAACTACGATTACTACATTTTTCAATGGAATTTTGATCGTTTGGTGGTACGCCGAGCATATTGCCTTCATTGCGACCAACCAATCTCTTCCTAAGATGATATTATAGGGGGAGTTCGCCTTTACGACAAAAAAACTGACGAGCTTAGTGGATGACAATGGATGCTTACCCACTGTCACTGGGAGTTAAACTATCCCTTCGGTTTGCGTCTCTTGTTGGACGAAGCTTTTCAGGGGAATTGGTGCTGGTGTTAAAAGAGCTTCTTCGACCCCTAGCTTCCCGAAGCAATCCTTAAAGAGCACGCTTACTGAGGCCCCACTGTCGATGAAGATTCGTTGGACGAGCTTATTAGCCACCACTGCCTCAATCACAATGGCATCTTGGTGAGGTATCATTGGTGGCACCGGATCCTTCTCCGAGAAAGTAATGGCCTCGTCCTTTTTGAACCTTTTCTGTAAAGGTTCGTAAGCAGGGGGACTTCTGGCCTCGGCCTTGAGTGACGACTTTGTTGCTCCTTGTGGGAGCCCGGTAATAGCGATGATGATTCCGTCGATCTGGGTTGATCTTCGTCACCATCCGCATCATCAGGCCTTGGATTTTTGTCGACATGGGGGGCGCAATTGTTCCCTCCTCGGTTTCTGCGCTTTCCCCTGCCCTGGGGTCAGGCATTATGTTGGCCGCGACTTTGGTACTTTCTAAACGTACCGTCGTGGACCATGTCCTCGATATCCGCAGCTAGCTCCCTACAGTCCTCCGTGTCATGGCCGTAATCCTCATAGAATTGGCAGTATTTGTCTTTAGATCGGCATTTCAACCCACCACTTGACATGGGTTGAGGTTTCTCAAATAGGTTGGTATGAAGCTCATAAATCTCCGTCATTGGCTTTGTCAGTGGTGTAAACTGGGTCTTCTCCGGAGTTTGCCGAGGTCTAAGTTGGGATTCAATTGGGCCTTGCTGCAGTCTATCTAAGGCACTTCGGCGGCCGTGACTTCGGTCATTGCGCTCTTCTTTCCTCCGATCAGACGGTTTAGGCTTATCAGCCTCGCGCTTCTTCCTATCCGCTTCATCTGCACGTGCGAACCGATCCGCGATGCTCCACAGCTGCTTCGATGTCCGAGGCTCTTCCCTGACGATCTCCTTGTAGAGAGCACCAGATTGGATGGCATTCTGGAAGGCCGAGATAAGGACTTCATCGGTCAAGCAATCGACTTTCAGGCTTTCTTCATTAAACCTAGTCATAAAGTCACTTATTGATTCTCCTCGTCTCTGCCTTATGGAAAGAAGTTAGGCCGGGGTGGTTTTCGCCTCGGCTTTCTGGAAAAATCTGCATTCGAAAGCGTCGAGTAGGTCTGCGTATGATCTGATACTACATGGAGGCAGACTATCGAACCAACTACGAGCGTTATCCACGAGCAATTCGGGGAATACCTTACACATGTAGATATCCTCGCTGAGACCTTGATTCATCATATTGTACTGATATTGGGACAAAAAATTCCTCGGATCGCATGAGCCGTTGTAAGGCTTGATCGGAGGTACTCGATACTTCTCCGGAAGAGGAGTGTAGAGTATTTTGTTGGTGAAGGGAGTAGAGATCTTACTGTAAATAGTAAATCTCCCTTCTCGGTAATCATCGTCACGCCGAGGTGAAATAGCATGACGACGAGGTGGGGTGATGCTACGCCGAAGTGAAGGTCTGTAGTTTCCTCGGCGTTTGTCATCGAACCTCCTTTGACGAGGTGCCGCATCTCGTGCACCCACGATTTGGATGCTTTGAGAATTGTGTTGCTGATAGGAATGGGATGTAGCTCCACATTCTTCATGTTGTATTCTAGCTCTTTGTTGGTTGACGAACTGGAGGTATATGCGAGGAAACTTTTCACTGTGTCTTCAAGTTCATGCGGCTGAAGCTTTGGGACTTCCTCTTCGTCATGACCACTGTTGTGGCCTTCTTGGCTGGAGTGAAGTGGTTTGCCGAACTGATCCACCAAGATGTCTCCCACATGCCCTTCTGGAGTCTGCTGACGCTCTTTCTCGGGGCGTCTGCGATTAGAGCTAGGCAGCTGGCTGGAGGCTTCGTTGGATTCTTGAGGGGTTTGCCGGGTTTGCTGGGCGGCTTTATGCTGAGCTTCCCTCTCCTAGCAGCGGCAGCGGCAACATCGGCGGCGGACTTGTTAGCGACAGCAGTAGATCGTGTTGATTTTCCGGCCATCGTGATTGTAGCAAACTTGCAAAATTTGATCGGGATTCACAGATTTTCGGTTCCCACAGACAGCGCCAGTGATCGATCTTTATTTTTGCAAGGTAGTTAATGCACGAAAACTGGGATTTAATGAACACGAAAAGGGACACAAGGGATTTACGTGGTTCGATCTATTGCGATAGATCTACATCCACGGAGCAAAAGTGTATATGGATTTTATTGAGAGTATGCGTATAGTTAAGATTGTTCTCCCCCTTCAATCTATTCTCAACCCCTATTTATAGGTATTTACATATGTATACCGACTAGGATTACAAGTCTTTTCCTATTAGGACTCTTTGGCTTGATCTCCTCCTTTATTGGATGAATACCGAGCTTCTATATCTCTTTGAGCTTGAATTGTAGTCGATGTAGGAGTTGCCTTGGTGTAGAAGTCTCTTTGAAGTAGGTTGTAGTTGACTGGGCCGAGCTGTGCTGACTGGGCTGAACTGCATAGGGCTCTAGTTGGGCCGAGCTGCGTTGGCCGAGCTTAATCGGGGCCTAATTATATTGGGCTCGATGCTTGGGCCTAGTAGCTAGGCCATATCCTATCAATTAATACTAAGTAAGTTGTTTAAGGAGGATTATAAAAGTACAGTAACAAATTTAAAACTGTTGGTAAAACTCTAAACTGAAATATTGATTTTATATAGAACTCCCTCCGTATTTTTCGAAGTGGCCACATATTCTTTTTGAGATGTTTTTTTTGAAGTGGTCTTTCGAAAATAGCTTAAAATAACCCTTGCTCTACATTTTTAAAGTGGTGGGCACCACAATAATACACATAAAATTACATTTTCTTAAAAACTATGCCTAAAAGAAAGTGGTCACTTCGAAGAATACGGAGTGAGTAGTATATGGAATTCGAAAAGTTGTGTTTATTCATAAACACACGTCACTTCATTTCGAAATGGTACCAGAAATGCTAAATAAATTATACGTTAATAATTTAATAAAATTCACCAAAATGCCCTCCTATTTAAATTAGAATTACAAAAATGCCATTTGTACTTTGCTTTTATATAGTATATAGATTTTGAAGTATTTTTTCTTTTACGGGATACAACGACACTCATAGTATCCCGTAAAAAAAAATACTTCAAAATTATATTTTAAAATCCGTCCTAGGTTTCGGTGGAAAAACGTGCCGAAAAGTCAAAAGTCAAATGAGGACTAATATAATGGGATGGAGGTAGTACTATAAGAATTGGAGCCGAAATCACAGGAAATAAACGAAAAGATGTTAAAGTTGTGCCGTGGCCGAACTACTGCCCTAGAAGTTATTTCCGTCAAACCCTCAGTGATATGTCCCAATGCCAAAATGTTCTCGAAGGTTAACACAACGCTCGAGATCGATGTGCACTCGCCGAACTCGAGTTGGAGACGCTTTTCAATAGGGAAAGAAAATAAGAGAGAAAGGAAAGAAATAAAAGGGGAAACAAGAGAAGTACAGTGATTTTCCCTTTTTTTGTGCCTTTGAAAAGGAGATGAGGAAAATATTTATAGACTCTTCCCTCTCATGTTTTTCCTCACATCAAAAATGTGAGGAAAAACTTGAGAATGAGAAATTCTCCTTTTAGTGGTTTTGAAGAGGAGGTGTAAGGAAACAATATATAATGCTCCAACCCCTCTCACATAAGCTTACAAATTCGATATGAGACAAGAGAAAAGGAGAGAACCAAGAACAACTCTACAAAAAGGCTTTTCATCCAACAATCCCCACAAATGGAAAGTCGATAAGGAAAGTAAATGAAAGGAATATTGATGATACATACAAATATCTTTCAATTTGAATTTATATGTTTGTGAACCATGAAAACATATAAATCTCAGAAAGTGCTTTTCAACTTGAACTTTAAGAGTTCATGTATTCACCTCCACACCACACATAATTCCTTAAGTAATACGTCTCCACGATAATATCAAGGCAAATAACTTCGATTCTCGTGTGTGCTCTAGAACATTAAATTTCATAGAAGAAAACTATTCTTCACACACACTTAGGTGATTCTATGAAAATGCAATTGCCAATGCACTATATAGATTTTACGCATGTAATATATCAGAAATGTTTCGCAAAACATAACTGTATGAATCATTAAGAGCCCAAATGCTCATCCTCAACAAAAAGTATAGTACAATCAAAATCCACCGCAATAGATTACCTCATAAAGTGATGATTCGACTATGTCCAAAACGTTCTCCACAGCGAAACCATATAGCTCAACGCTATTCCCACTAACTGTAATTAACACATGTTAATACAAAAATAGACAATAGAATAAAGATAAGAAAGCATAGTTTTGTTTGACTTGTTAGGTGTCCACCATGTCAACTTTCTCCATTCAATGTCTTCATACCAATTCTAGCAGCAAGTTCTTGCACTTGACGCTTTATGAGAGCTTTGGTGAAAGAATCTACCAAGTTTCTCTCTGATCTCATAAAGTCAAGAGAAATAACCCCATCTCCAAGCATTTTCTCTCACTACCGCATGTCTCACTCGGATGCATCTCCTTTTCTAAGTATAGATGCTATTCTTCGCAACAGAAATAGTAGACTGTGAGTCACAATGCAGAGAAATAGGTGCTTCAGATTTATTACCCAATGGTATATTTGCCAACGATTCTCGCAACCATTTTGCTTCGTTACTCGCAAGTTCCAAAGCAATGAACTCAAATTCCATGGTTGAACCCGCAATGCACGTATGCTTTCCAGATTTCCAAGACACAACACTCCCACCAAGAGTGAACATAAACCTACTTGTGGAGCATACCTTATCACTATCTAAAACCCAATTTGCATCACAATAACCTTCTACCACATCAGGGAAACATGAGTAGTGCAAGTAAAGATCTTTAGTTCCTTTCAGATACTTCAACAAACGATACAACACAGTCCAATGGTTGTTACTAGGATTATGAGTATAACGACTCAACCGACTCACAGCATAAGCGATATAAAGTATAGTGCAATTCATCAAGTACATCACACTCCCTAAAATCCTAGTATACTGTTCTTAAGAAACAATATCACCAATATTCTTCATCAATTGTACACTAGGATCAAAAAGAGTTCTCACAGGAACCAAATCACTATAGTTAAATATTTTCAACACTTGATCCACATATTGAGATTGACTCAACACATATCCATCCTTAGACTTCACCAATTTAATACCAAGGATAACATCAGCCTCCCTTAAATCTTTCATATCAAAAGCAAAAGACACGTATGTTTTCGTTTCCATCACAATATCAAGACAAGTGCCAAAGATCAAAGATCAACATATCATCCACATATAGAGGCATATAAGCACATAATCCGATCCACGGGATTGTATTGTGAAACTTGTCATACCACTGAATAGGAGCCTGCTTCAAGCCATATAGAGATATCTTCAACTTACACATCTTATTCTCCATTCCAGACGCCACACATCCCTCAGGTTGATGTATGCAGACCCTCGGTGCCAAGTCTCAATGTCGAAACGCTCTTGAAGGTTAACACAACGCTCAAGATCGACGTGCACTGGCCAAACTCGAGTTGGAGACACTTTTAAATAGGGAAAAAAAATTAGAGAGAAAGGAAAGAAAGAAAAAAGAAAACAAGAGAAATAAAGTGATTTTCCCCTTTTTTGTGCCTTTGAAAAGGAGATGAGAAAAATATTTATAGGTTCATCCCTCTCAAGTTTTCCTCATATTTTCAATGTGGGACAACTTGAAAATGAGAAATTCTCTTTTTAGTGGTTTTGAAGAGGAGGTGTAAGGAAACAATATATAATGCTCTGACCCCTCTCACATAAGCTCACAAATTCAATATAGGACAAGAGAAAAAGGAGAGAACCAAGAACAAATCTACAAAAAGGCTTACCATTTCTAACAACTTTTTAACATTTTATTCAAGACTGGCAGGGATAACGTGTGTTGCACGTTGATCCACTTTTTAGTATGATAAAAAAATATTAAATTTATATTTAAGCTTAATATTTCTATAATGGTTCATGACTACGCATATATGATTAAAAGAAAACGGATGATTATGTGTATATTTGGATCTCTAATTGTTTAAAAAAAACAAAAAAGTAAAGAAAGAAAGAAAGGCATTCATACTTATTTTTACAATCTTATTTTCCATGACCTCTTGTTATGAGGATAGGGTCGTTTAGGACCAATGAGGAAATATGGTTACTTCTCTTAATTTAATAATAAAATTAAAAAATGCAAAAATAATAATGACAAAATAATACTATATCAAATTTTACTTTATAATTTTTTCATGATCAGTTTAGCAAAATGTGCAAGGCTCTGAGCATACAGTAACTGGTTGAGGAAATAAAATTGAAACAAAATTATAAGGGAATATATTTTTGAATAAATGACATAAAAGTTCAATAATAACAAAAACTAAATAGTCTTTTGTTCTAAACGTATGATAAAATAAAAAGATACTCCGTAATATGCTAACTATGTAGATATGATTTCACATTACTTTTCTTGTTTGATCTTCTTCTCTGTAGAACGTTTCATCTTTGTTTTGCTTGCAATGATAAACTTGATGGGAACGCTACATTGAAAGCTAACCAATTCTGCCTTAGATCTGAATTGGATGTTGTAATTAATGCAATTAATTCACACATAAATCGAGATGTACCTTCGAGCTCGGAGATGGTAATATACAGGTCTAGATTACTGGAGTGATATCCCACTCCTCGAACAATAGAGTGGGCGTTGAAATCGAGATTGGATCTTGGATCACGCCTTGCACTTGAGTTGAATAGCTTCAACTCGATTTCTTCTTGGAGAAGAAGAAACACTGCCGCCCTCTGTTCTCTATCTCAGATTCTCATAATTTATGTTATGGTGATTCACTTCTGATTAGGTCAAACCTAATCCCTATTTATAATTAATAATAATTATACCCGAGAGAGATTGCATGTGTGTGCTTAATTAAATAAGTAATTAACATATTAGGCTTAAGTGCAAGCCTTGGGCTCCAATTGGCCTAACTGAGAGGAGGAGGCGCCCCACTTAGGGTTTCTTCCCTAAGTGGCGCCACTTGTGGGCTTATGGGCCCACAAGTCTGCTCTCTTAGTCCAAACCAGCTATTGGGCTCAATATTTAACTTCTGATCCATCATGAGGTGTATGGGCCACTCCAGGGACCTAGATACCAAACAGAGTTAGGCCTTACCTAATTTAGATAATCACTATGCTCTCCCCTAGAGCATTTATCTTAATTAGAGCTATAACTCATTCCACTAAAGAGTTACAACTGATTTACCACTCTGTCCCGATTACGTAGATAGGGGTTGGTATTTTACTTAGTGCGATCCATGTGTTTAAGAATGCTGATATCCGTTAATTAATTAGAGCTCGTCTGATTGCTCTTAATTAATTAACCTCTTATAGTTCCTTAGATAGTACCCGTTCAACCTTATTATTATACGTTGATGTTAATCAAGCTTGCAAAACTTGGTATTATAAATATTATGAACTCCCTAAGGGGATATCTCAACCTTTACTGACACGGTGTCTCGATATAACTAACTAGACATCATATGTGCCTCCATGTTACCCAAGATATAAGGAATTGAGGTGCCATACAAGGCCCGCACCGAATAAGTCAAAGCAACAGTAAAGAACTCGTACATTTCTAATAGCTTATCGGGATTAAGATCGAGCTACTAAGACCTGAGATCTTTTAGTTCTTCACCTCATTATAAGGGTCAGTCTAGAAGAACATTATCTCTCTGCGATCCTATCAATACGTTCTATAGTATTAGCATATATAGTGATTAAGACCTACCATTATTGTTAATGATGCAGTCTAAACTGATAACTTTGCCCAAGTTATCTCGACTGTGATAATCGTTTATATCTCATGAGTCACCAAAATACGTGATCCCCTCCAGACGCGGCTGGCACGTTAACTAAAACATGAGATAATGGACTTATTCAATCTCAACTATATAATGTCAGATAGGTGATTATAAATAGTGGGATAATCTTTGCATACACTAAAACACTGGTTTTGCTTTAGGTATACAAAATCCCAACAATCTCCCACTTATACTAAAGTAAATCCTTTTAGTATACCATGTGTCTACAGGGAAATACTTTATGACTATCCATGCTATTCACTATTTCAAGCAGCTTCTAGACATACTTTTCCCACTTATACTCAAAGATTTTACTGTGGGAGGCTTACTAAGACAATGTCAGCCACGTGCTTTAGAAAGCTCTTGACATGTTACACTTAGTGAAGGATCTGTCATATTACGTTCCTCAAGTACTTCTCTCTTTAAACCATCAAATCGCTCCTTGAGTGGTTATCAACCATGCGGTACTAGAAACTATGTGCTAACTGGTTACGTAATATTTACGGGTTATATTACATTTGCCAATGCACTTGGTAATTAATTATGGCAAACGTTATTACTACCAGTTCATATATCAAAGTCTTGAACTATATAGCTCAGTTAGGGGCCTTTTTCAGCTGCCACAGATTCAACCTGTCGTGATAAGCTTTCAGAATACGTTACGATTCAAGACTTCTCAAAATATAGTTCTACTTTCTATAATGAATACATAGTTCAAGGTCGACTTCCTCCGACTCAGCTTGTTTCATTATCTGCGTCAACAAACTTGTAAAGAATGTTCTGACTTATATCTCGCTTGCTATGCCCTTGGCAAAAGCAGATATCTGGCTTGTTAGCCAGAACAGTAGTTTATGAAAGATACTCGAATAAAGTACAATATCCAGTTCTGGATATTTCCAACTTATATTCACATCTTCATTCTAAACTGTTCAGATAATCAACACTTTATGTCTGATAATACTTTTCACATTATCTCCAATGCTATTATATTATCTACATAATGTACTAGAATAACCACGCTTCTATCTATACAAAGGCGAAATTGTAATGTTCGTTAACACATTGCACAGAACCAGATGTCCTATATGTGTTGTTCCAACAAACTTATCATTGTTTGGACTAATGCTTAACGACTTAAGCTTCCAAATCAATGTGCATGTCACTAATTCACACAATGCTTCTTAAGTAGTTTCTTTAAGATGTCATTACCTTGTTTAGGTAACCGGATTGGAATTCGGTAGATAGACATCTACTTGAAACAATTAGAGATATGGATGTGTAGATAATAGAACATAAATGGAAACAACCCGACAAAGCCTTAAAATTGGCCTTACAGCCCTTTATCTTCCATTTTATCCTTATTTTACTTCTATATCCTTTTACCATTTGTGGCCTTTACTCCAATGGCAGGATCATACAAAACCATAACTTCTATGAATATCCAACTCATAGATTGAAGTAGTGATTTGCAACGATTTCTTCCAAACGCCTCCCAATTCTATCATAAGTGGTTGTTTCTTTCCTTGTCTGTTTATCTAAGAATCCAGGATTCTTTTACGAACATGAAATGATTTGAGGCTTACTCAAGGCACTCCCACTAAAATGAGGATTTGTAAAGACAAATGCTTAATTAACTGTGGTTTACTATCTAGCACCTTTTGGTTATGTTTAGTGAATTGTCCTCAAATTTAAGAATGAATTGTTTGTCACAATCTTGTTGTTCAATAGTTTTCTTCTAAAAAATCAGTCACATTGCCATTATGCAATGATCGTCCTTTCTGTTTGGAACTATACAACAATGTTATTCCTTTTTTTTTCTTTGAAATATCCTCTGAACAGTCCAATTTATTGACCTAAGCCTTAATAATATGCACCTTTATCAAAGATATGTACACACTCATGACTCACCTTATTTTTGAATCGACAACAAAACTGGGTTGGATGCCCTTCTGGGTCGATTCTAAAGGTAAAGGCCCAATGGTTATAAATAATGTTTTATGGAAGATTTCATAAAAGATGGGCAAAAGGTGGGAAACAAATAGAAAGAAAGATATCCATCTAATAACTAGAGATAAGTTTTAGATAATTATTTCAACATGAATGATTAAAGCAAATTAACAAACTATTGTTGGAGCAAACCACTCCGACACAATGTTAATAAAATAATCATTCAAAACAGTGTTTAAAAACCATCATAAAGTACTTGCCAAACCGGCAAACCAAATGTAAATGAAACCACGAAAACAAAAGTACCGCCGAAACTCGGCAAACCAATGTAACTGAAATAATGTATCATAACTCCCACTCTCAAATATAAGATGAAGAAGTAGATGATCTCAATCCTGACACTGCACACCCGCACCGTGCTTGTCGACATTTGAAGATCTCGAACTGCCTCACTTACTCCTTTGGGGCCGAGCCTACAAAGGAAATTGTAACAATACATAATTAGTCTTACTAGTTAATAATTGTCCTCAAAGGACTAGACTAGTTACTATTTATGTTCAACTATGTCACAAAGTGCAAGACATACCTTCGTCTTTCTCCAAATTCTGCAACATGAGTTGCGACATGCTCTCATTGACCTTGTCCTCTTCAGTCACTCTGTTTTGCTCTGCACTCTCCTTTTTGATTATGTCAAGTCTTATCTTTTCAACTTCGATTAACTCTGTGAAGAGTGTGTTAAGATCAACATAATGATGGCCCTTACCAATGCCTTTCATAAAATTAAGGTACCAATCAGGCAGAGAGGCTAGCACGATATCACACTTGTTTTGTTCCGTAAAGGAACCACCATAGCTATCGTGCTTTGTGAAGAGGTCTCTAATTCTGAGACATGACTTTCCATGGAAGCACCAATCTCCAATTTCTTTGCAGCGATTTCCGTGAAAGTCAGAAAATAGAGCATTCGAGCTTTAGATTCTTCCGAAACACTTGGTAAAGATGTCATTCGGATAAGATGGTCCCGTAGAGATTCAGAAGACATATCTGAAAAATATAAACAAGTTGACAATTAAGAACTTGGTGAGAATGAATAACTTTATATTAACAATGTTACAACCCCTTGATAAAAGTAACATCGACTAACAAACGAGTTGCCCGATCGTTTCGCATGCAGGCCACGTTCGTGTGGACATCTACTTGCAAAATCCTTGACCAAGACATGACGGTCACTTTATTTCTTATCCCATCGCATGGACCTTTGTGACATAAAGAAATAATAACTCTCTTTAAAACTGGACCCTACTATCTCGAGTAGTGACCTCCTTCACGAGGATACATCGATTAGTAGCTAAGCCCATATTATTTCCCCAACTGAGTTTGTTAAGCGAATTAGTGCAATTACGCAACGACACCACTTGCGAAATGCCCTCTTAGACTATCTCACTTAATAATCCCACTAAGGTCTTGAGTATCGGCTGTATGAGTAAGTCACGTTCGTGTGGACGTTTACCGCACAACTCCCACTCACCTAAGAAATTATTAAGCTATTTAGAAATTTTACTAACGTTTACCTTGTAGAAGCTTAGAAAACACGCAAGCCACGTTCATGTGGACGTTTATGTGCCCCTATCTTCTAACTATGTCTAAAACCAAATATGGAGGTCCCAATTAATCTTAAATTAATCGTTTTCTGCTTAGACATTTCATATTTTCAAAGGGTTTGTTGCGACATAACAGCACGTAGACATATAGTCATATCGCATGATTTCTAAGCGCAAATAATAAAATATGCTCGCTTCGAAATCTTAAATACTGCATGCTATGACCCTATGCATGTTGTTCACTATTACGCAATTAATAAAAGCAAATATAGCATGCAATTCATGCTTTTAATTCTCGTTACGTAAATTAAACATCCATAACATGCTTATTATAAATAAAATTAAACGAATAAATAGGCTGCCAACCGGGAGGTAAAATCCTATCTATTACATTTAATAATAAATCCAAAACATTTTCCGGTCTTCTTTCTAAATGTGGAAAGGTCCACCTTCGGTCTTGAAGTCCACTTTCCAAATTCGCTTAGCTAGATTTAGCTAAGATTAGAAAACCCTAGTTTCAAAAACGGGACATTGAGCGAATCTGGAACGAGCTAGAGTTTGAAAGACCCTAGCCGTCGATGATCTGGCCAAGGCTCCAGAAAACCCAGGCCGTTGTCTATGTCGAGCACTGCTGCAGCCCCGCAGGCTGCCATCTCGATCGCACGAGATCCGGCCCCGCGCCGCCGCTGAGTTACGCGTGAATTGCACGAGCCGCCGCGGTACGCGCCGGAAGCTCGCCTCCGCAGCCCAATCACAAGCCAGCTGGGCTCATCAAGCTTGTTGTGTCCCTCGCAACATGGTTCGAGCCCTTGGCTCGGTCGTGGGCAGTGCCAAATCCCATCGCCGCCGTCGTCTTACGCGTTGCAGCCGTGGAATGCTGTCGAGCCCTCGGTGGAGGCAACGCTGCCACCGGCCAACTCCCACTGGGCTTGAAGACTGCCCAACACCTCGATGAGGGTGCTGGGTTCGAGCTAAAGACACAGCAGCAGCCGGTCGGGCTCACAACGCGGGCGCACTAGGGTTTTGCCCGCTCCGCCATCTACCGCCGCCGCCCACCACGCCACCTCCATGGCCGTCGGGCCTGCCTAGCACCTGAGCTCGGTGCTGAGCCCCGCGCGCAGGCCTGGTTCGGCCTTGGCAGGCTGCGCACGAGCCATGGCCGCCGCAGCTGCCGCCGTCACCCGCCACTTCCGTCACCGATTCTGTGCCGCCCAGACCTTGTGCGATGGCAGCTAAAACCTACTGGTTAACCCCGGGATTCGACCATCGCGAGAAACGAGGAGCGGGAGCACCGATTTGCAGCCAGAATGGTTGCCACCATCACGCATGTGCACACGTGCCGCTGCATGTGTTGCCGCCGTTCTTCATCTCGTTCTTCGTTCTTTGTGATTTTTTGAACTCCATCGTACAGATTTACAATGGAAATAACCAAAAAATACAAGAAATTTACAATGAAAAAATAGATATAAACTAATCGGTACCTTATTTCTCACCGATTCAAAACGAAACAAATATAACCAAAATAAATTAACGCAAACTATCCCGGATAGTCGCATGCACAAATTATGGCATAAATCGACTCAAATGCATGAACATGTAATTCTCGAATTACAACAGAGCCAATTCACAGAACCTCAGGCTCTGATACCAACTAATGGGAACTCTACATTGAAAGCAAACTAATTCTGCCTCAGATCTGAATTGGATGTTGTAATTAATGCAATTAATTCACACATAAATCGAGATGTACCTTCGAGCTCGGAGATGGTAATCTACAGGTCTAGATTACTGGAATGATATCCCATTCCTCATGCTCAAACAACAGAGTGGGCGTTGAAATCGAGATCGGATCTTGGATCACGCCTTGCACTTGAGTTGAATAGCTTCAATTCGATTTCTTGGAGAAGAATAAATGCCGCCACCCTCTGTTCTTTCTCTCAGATTCTCGTAATTTGTGTTACGGTGATTCACTTCTGATTAGGTCAAACCTAATCCCTATTTATAATTAATAAAAATTATACCTGAGAGAGATTGCATGTGTGTGCTTAATTAAATAATTAATTAACAAACATTAGACTTAAGTGCAAGCCTTGGGATCCAATTGGCCCAACTGAGAGGAGGAGGCACCCCACTTAGGGTTTCCTCCCTAAGTGGCGCCACTTGTGGGCTTATGGGCCCATAAGTCTGCTCTCTTGGTCCAAACGAACTATTGGGCTCAATATTTAACTTCTGATCTATCCTGAGGTGTATGGACCACTCCAAGGACCTAGATACCAAATAGAGTTAGGCCTTACCTAATTTAGATAAATAATATGCTCTCCCCTAGAGCATTTATCTTAATTAGAGCTATAACTCATTCCACTAAAGAGTTACAACTGATTTACCAGCTCTGTCCCGATTACGTAGATAGGGGCTATTATTTTGCTTAGTGCAATCCCCGTGTTTAAGAATGTTGATATCCGTTAATTAATTAGAGCTCGTCTAACTGCTCTTAATTAATTAACCTCTTATACTTTCTTAGGTAGTACCCGTTCAACCTTATTATTATACCTTGATGTTAATCAAGCTTGCAAGATTTGGTAACCTTTACTGACATGGTGTCTCGATAAAACTAACTAGACATCATACGTGCCTCCATGTTACCCAAGATATAAGGAATTGAGGTGTCATACAAGGCCCGTACCGAATAAGTCAAAGCAATAGTGAAGAACTCGTATATGTCTAATAGCTTATCGGGATTAAGATTAAGCTACTAAGACCTGAGATCTTTTAGTTCTTCACCTCATTATAAAGGTTAGTCTAAAAGAACATTATCTATCTGTGATCCTATCAATACGTTCTACAATATCAGCATATCTAGTGATTGAGACCCACCACTACTGTTAATGCTACAGTCTAAACCGATAACTTTGCCCAAGTTATCTCGACTATTATAATCGTTTATATCTCATGAGTCACCGAAATATGTGATCCCCTCCAGACGCGGCTAAGCACGTTAACTAAAATATGAGATAATGAACTTATTCAATCTCAACTATATAATGTCGGATATGTGATTGTAAATAGTGGAATAATCTTTGCATACACTAAAATACTGGTTTTGCTTTAGGTATACAAAATCCCAATAAAACTTGGCCAAGATCATCATCATCATCATCACTTGGAATTTGAATGTAGTTCTCGTTTTTCTTCTTTGTGATTTTTTTTTCTTATCTTGCACTTCAGCGTCAGCAAACTTGAACTCTATCGTTGTCTTTTTCCTTCTTGTCCGTTTAGGCTTTTTCAATCGATTTTTCATCTTCTTCCTTTGAGTTTTGAACTAAAGCAATATCTGGCAACTCGATTGTTGTTTTTCTCTTTCATCCTCTTTTTCTCTTTCTTCCTCGAATAGGCTTTACAATGGCTTTTTCTTCTTGTTCTTTTAAATTTTGATTTGAGTTTTCAACCGATTCAGTCACCAATACATTTCTGTAATACCCCACCCCCAGGGCATGTAAAAATGTGTCTCGGAGAGAGGGCACTAAAGGTGGAATGCAAAATGGCTGATGAACAAATAGTGAACATTCTTCGAACTACCACTTTATGAAAGGAAATGGGATAACTGAAGAAGGAGAACATATTATGGAATGAGGTATTCAAGAACTAAGTGTAGGATGATGAAGGAAGAATGATGGGCTGAGCACTTTAATTACAAATGACACTTAGTGGTTTACTCTACTTCAAGAAATAATGACGATGAACGAAAGAAAGGTTAATAGCAAACTAGGACTTCATCATACTCATACTTTACATCTTTAACTTACATATTTTAAATTACGGAACATCATGTTATCTACCTATCTTTTCTTCTTGACTTGTTAGCTTAAGTCTATTGCGGAAGCATAGTTATGACATGTCTGTGGAGACATATGTCACGGGGCTACAACCATAATATCTTAATCCTCGGCTTGCCTCCCTTTCATCCCATCGCTTCAAGTTAACCTACACGTTTAGAAATACGTACATAGCGTCAGTACATTGATTGTATCGAGTGAGCTTGTCGTCCAAAAAGCAATACCACTTACGACTATAAATCAGACTTGCCAAATTTAAGCAAACACAGGGGTTTTAGAAAAGAACATGTGTTGCCATTTGAAAATATGTTGCATGCTCTCTAGATTCTACATGATCATGATATGCTATGTCCGGACAATAATTAAATATGAATACCAAGTCTACAGGGAAGAGATGTGCCGAGAGGTTGGCCACCCTCTCGAGCACCTTACCGATATAGTTCTGTTGTTTGTTGACTGGCTGTACATGCATGTTAAAAGCTAGGCAAGTCCAATAGTTAAAACATATATTTTCATGCAAGAACATGTTTCAAATAATCATGGAATCAAGCATATTTGTATATTATAGAAAGTAAAGCCCACCGTTTGGAAGCAAACAAGCAAGCAAGCAAACAACTCCTTGGCCTCTCACGTCGCCTTGACTCCGAAGCTAGTAACCTATTTGCAAGCATAATGGGTTAATACTAGCTTATAAGTATGTATTAACTTATACTTATATCTTTACTTATGCTTAGTCCTTCTTAGTAACTTAGCCCTTATATACTTAGTCTTTTAATACATAAGCTATTTCATTTATCAACCTTTGATTAGTAGACTAGACTTAGATATGATAATGTACCTAAGTATCTTTAATGTTCGCTGCATCTTTACACTTAAGTAATTGATTAAACTTATGGCATTTCGTCATTCACTTATATACTTTATACCTTATCATATTAAGGAAGTAAATTGGTTGATATGGATTGAGCTGAACTTGATGAAACAATAATCAAGGTTTAAATGAAATGACATAAGCCACATGAGAAATGGAACTTAGGATCTTTGAAAGTAAGCTTTGACAGATTTGTCACATTTCAAGTAAAAAACTGTACCCGGTGCAATTGATCTTTAATTGAAGAGTGAAACATATGGATGGAAAGCTAAAGAGATAAGCTTCCTAAACTGAGGCTCTGAATTTGAGTAGTCAATTAGGTATAGACTAATCAATGCCACTGTTCATGTAAGGAAGAGAATGTTGCGACAGTTTCGTAAAACATTTATTTCTCTCTTTATATGACTTGGATCAAAGCATGGCTTGTTAATATAAAAAACTAAGACTCAAGACTAGGACATAATTTAATTCCAAATTTTTATCTCTAGGGAGTAGAGAGAAATACATTTGTCAATCAAGGACATGAATGCTGAAGACCGAAACAGGACAGATTTCATACATGAGTTTCGAAAGGCTGTATCTCATTCAATACTTAACATCACTAGGTGTCCAAGCTATCAACCTGAAGTTGAGTGAGTGTAGAAAAAATTCATGTTTCACAATGACACTGAATAGAGTATTGGAAGTGACTCATTCAAGGGGTTAAAGTAAATATAGCTGCTGCAGAATATTGAGTTCGAACAGATTGGCACTTGAACTTTGAACGGCTATAAATCAGTCATTACTTAATATCTCAGGGCGTGTGAGTTATGGATAAAAATCTAAGAACACATAATTTCATGTGGAAAATGAATCAAGTTCAGAATGTAAACCGTTTTCAAGAAGTGAATCTTGGAAGTTCAGGGTAAAATTTGAAAAATTGACTAAAGTCTGTCTTTGAATTCCATAGCTACAAACATCATTCTATAAGCTCTAAATCGATGGATCAAGACCGAATACATTTATTTAATGGCAGGAACACCAACAAGAAGGGCTCGGCCTTGAGGGAATCAAAGTTTTAACCGATGGATTTTTGTGAAATTCACATCAAAGAGTTCAAAATGTTGAGATCTATAAGAATATGAAATAATTAACTTCATAGGTGGACTTTGATCATGGAGGCCGAAAATTTATCAACATCTAAGAAGCTCAAATCATTACATACTATACATATTCATGCTCTAGACATCAAGAGGAACAAGGATTTACCCAAACTTTAAAAAGAATCAAACTCTTCTTTGATCATCAAATTTTCGCAGCTTGCATGAGGGCCTTCGAGCTCCTTGATCATGAAACTAACTCCATATTGTTGTTCTAGAGGTTGGATTAGGGGTGTGTGCAAAATTTGGGGCTGATCAGAGATGTTCGAGGTCGCCGGCGGCAGCCGGAAATGGAAAAAGGGCGGCGGCCGATGGTGGTGGAGGGTAGAGAGAAGTGAGAGCTTCTCTCACTTACTTCTAGAGTGAGAAAGTGTGAGGTGAAGAATGAGAGCTTTGTCTCTCAAATTGGCTATTTATACTCCCCCTTATGTGACACACTTTTGATTATTTAGAGTGTATTTCTTCCACTTGTGCTATTACTTGGTGTATACTCTTGTATCTAATAATCATTAAATTCTATGACATAACATTCTCCAAGTCACATCTACTCTCTCTTATACACTCTTGCACTCGAAGTAAGAATAACATTAATTAAGAAGTGACCTACTACTATATATACTACCTACATCCCTTCTTATTAGTCCTCTTTAGATGTGTCAAGAAATAGTGAATGAAAGAATATGTGGCTATAATCAATTCTAAGGAGAAAGAGTTAATTGTAGCCAAGTATTTTTTGTCATTAGGAAAGGGGACTAATATGATGAGACGGACCAAAAACGGAAAGGGGACTAATATAATGGGATTGAGGTAGTAATTCCTAGTGGAGAATCTCTACACTAATAAATATATAAGTGGTGTATCACCACTATGTGTATGATACTCCCTCCGTCTCCCATATATGTATGCATATTATCCGTTTGGGACGTACCCCCATATATATGTGCATTCCATAAATAGGAAAATTCTCTTATCAAAATTACTTATTCACCCTCACTTTATTCCTACTTTTTCCACATTTTTTACCTACCTTTCCCACTTTCTCCCTACTTTATCTTACTTTTCCCACTTTACACAAACTTTGTCTTAATCCGCGTGCCATTTCTCTTTGCACTCATATATAGGGACGGATGGAGTAATACACACATATTGCCCTATATCTTGATGTATAAAAATACATATAGTGTATAAATAATCATACATCATACAATTATAGTGATTCTAGATCACTTCAAGTAAAATTCATTCACACATTTAGTCACAAAATAATTATTCACATAGGCACATAATTCACATAATAAACTTTGAGCACATAAAATAATTAATCTCATGCTCATCAATCATATCTTGGGAAATATAATCCCTTGATTTCAAATACTCACATTCAAGTCTACCACTATGCTCGGTTCGCGGCACCTAAAAGTCTAAACTTGTTCCGGAAATTAATTAGGGTCTCTATAGCATCTATGTTTCCGGAATCTCTTGCTATATAATTTTTTATGCTAACATTCTTTAAATAGCTAATACGACAACTCATAGTTCATCGAGCTTAATTAAGAACTAATAGATAATTATTTTGCTAGTAATAATAATAATAGAATAAGCTCGACACTTAATTAAATAAAATTTTAAGAAGCCCAAAATTTTTCAGTACGGATTTTTAGGGCTGTTACAATTTCTTGCATCTATCTTTTTCATCTTTTGGAATCCGGTATTATAATATTCACATTCTCTCATCATCAATTGTCACAAATCTTCTCGCAGTTATGAGACGTATCACGGTCGATGTCTGTGTGCTCAAATTTCTATAGTAAGTAAAATTATTTTTCCCATGAAAAAAATAATAAGTTGAATGTTTTGATGGAGTGGAATTATTTGATCAAGACATAGGAAGTTGGATCTAAATTCGTGCTTGAAACAAAATATATTCATCCACAGAACATCCGACATATAATGCTGCAACTCTATCGAATATTGTAACTCGAGCATTATATTCACCATCCGTATGTAAATTATAAAAATTATCTATGATGTTTAATAGTATCAGATCACTTATTACATTGTTATCCTCTTAATGACATGGTTGTTGCACTTATTGCATCTTGTATCTCATCCATTATTAGGGAACGATTTGCCGTAATTTTTACATGCATCATACCATATTGACGATTTGTTTTCTATTCACCCCATGGTTCCCATAAAACAATAGGCATCAGTCTGAAATAAGGCAAAAAAATAAAAATAAAGGTTAGATTAGTTTAAAATACAATATTGTTGGGAACCCCACTCAGTTTGTGAGTTTTGATGATGTTTATCAAAACAACACTTAGAAGTTTCTTGAATTAGGATGCTAGATCAAACTGCCATGTATAGCTCAGTTTGATGATTTTAGTTAGGCAGATCTTAGTCAACCAGATTGAAAGAAGTTCGCTGAAGACTCCAGATCGAAAAGGAAGCATCAACCTGCTTTCATAGGTTGATCTGATCAATTTACCAGATCTCAATTAGTAAATTGAACTGCCTCAACGGGAAGAAGCTGCAATATGTCAGAGTACCACTCTGACACATCCAACGGCTCTATTTCATGAAGCCTATAAATACCTTCTTCCATTCCAGAATCAAGTACGGGAAACTAAAAGCTTTCAAGCCAAATCGTTGAAGAAATCTCTCACGCTCAAATCATTCAACACTCGAAATTAGACGAGTTTCCCAAGTGTTGATAACGAGATTTATCATTCTGGAATCTGAGTACTAGACGTTTACTGTTGTCTAGATTACTCACTCAAACTCTCTCTACATATTCTGTTTAGATATACTTTAGTAGATATAAGAGTTGTAACTTCAACCATTGCAGAGTACAGTCAAGCTCTGCAATAAGGAAGAGTTAAGCAGTTAAGTTTACATTTTACTATAAATTGTAAAGCAAAGGTTGTAAGGGTCACAACCCATAACTCGTGCTTGGTCTTCATCGAGGAACTGACGAAGATTAAGGCTGGTTCTCGACCAGTATAAAGAAGAGAGAAGGAAATCCAAAGTAAGGGATTTCAGATCGCAAGATCTAACGTGGATATAGGAATGTTATCTCTGAACCACGATAAACTCTTGTGTCTTGATCTCTCTCTTTTTATTCTCTCTTTACAGCTTATATGTTCTTAAATTGTCATACTAACAAAGCACACTCATCTGCATACACTTATCAAACTGTTAAATTAGAAAATGATTTTCTAAAAGAGTTTTCCAACACTTGTCACCATCTTGCGCACCACAGTTCAGTTTAACAAACTCAGTTGTTCACAGTTTGAGTTGGATAAACTGAACTCACACTCTGATCAAACTACCTGACTCAGTTCACCTTGGTCAGTTCGTGTTTGTCAGTTTGCATTAAAATCAAAAATAGTTGGAAATTGGTGTATTCCCCTCCCCATACACCAATGAACTCTTTCTGGGGCTAACAAGTGGTATCAGAGCGGTGGTTCTTTTGACCATCGTCTCTGAATACTGAAAGTTTTTCCAGTTTTAAAGCTTTTGGACAACTAGGACTAGATCCGAGAAAATTTCTTTTTACTGTTACATTTTTTTAAATCGTGATAGCTTCTCTATTTCAAGAATATAAAAATTACATCGCAGATGAAGAATCTGATGAAGTGATCATCATAGAATAACAAGTTCTCCTTGCTGATGAGGTTGATGAGAACGATGATGAAGAAGAGTTCTACATAGGTTTCAACAACCTAACTGATGAACCGAAGGTAATCACTGATCTCGTTAATTCTATACTTTCTAATGACGAAACTGCAGATGACAACCCACCCGAGATGGTACCTTTGGATGAGTTCAATCAACAAACTGCCAATTACAAGGAACTTGTCGCCATGTTCCAAGAACTGGTACTCGTTGGAAAAGAAATGGAAGAAGAAAATGAGACCTACAAGATGATGCTCAAAGAAAAGGATGGAGAAATCGTCTCTCTTGTTGAGGGATTAATTGATCTGATGAATCATCATGAAGAATTGATCGAGAAGGAATCTCTCCTACAAAGTAGAGTCAATCGCATGTTCAAGGGAAAAGACAAGTTGGAGGAAATCCATTCAGTTCAAAGAAACCCTTGAATTAAAATTGGATTAGGGTTTAACGGTCAAAGGAAGAATCAAGCTCAAACTGCGGCCAACAAAATTCAGTTTATCAAATCAAAGGACAAATAGTACACCAAGCCAACCCAGCAGTCCCTATCTGACAAACGAATCAAACTGAAGAATCTAGCTCGTTAACCCCGGGTTATACTAATTAAGGAGCACGCACCATCTACTTCAAGAAGTCAGCCCCATCAACTAGCTCAGAAGAAATCAATCCCTCTCTCATCATCCAAGGGAGAATCTGATAAGAAAAAAAGGAAGTCTCAAACTGCTCCCAAACTGAAGAAAATGAGATCTGACTATGCCAGACATAATCATTATGAGCAATGGAACCATCAGCACTACTATCTTCAACAACAGTACTATCAAGAACCATATCAATCTAACCTTTGCCAGTATGAACATTGAACTGAACACCCAGATCAATGGTGTCAGCACAGTTATTATGAGCAACTTGCTTATCCAGTCTACTATAATTCTGTTTATCAACCCTACTACTACCAGTCTGGATATAGTGAGGATCCCTTCTACTGCATGACGCAATATCAGCCTACTCCTCGATACTACAAGAGGAGATCATCAAGAAAGAAAGGAACACAATCAAACCAATCTAGAGGTACGCAAATTACTGACAAGGCACCCATTTTCAAATGGATTATCAAAACTGTCTAATTGCAGATTGAAAGACACGAGAATAGAAGTCTAGTTGCCGTTCTTTTAAGTCTGAATCATCGACAGTGAATGCATGAAGTGCTCAATATTCAACAAGGACTTTCTCTCGTACCTCAACAGACATGTCGAGTCACAACCACCCGTACTGAACTGCTTATTATCAGTTCAGACTCTTAATGTAGATCCTTGCACCTAGATCTTGATTTCGGTTAGATCTTTTGGAACAACTGCTGATCATTGTTGGGAACCCAGTTCAGGTTATTTCACCAGTTTGATAGAGGTCAGTCAGATCAAATCATCACTACAGTTTGATGTGTTTCACCACTCGAACTGCTCACCTATCTGCCTCTCAAACTACGGGACCTAACCACTTGCTTCAAATCAACAAGTTGAGGTCACTTCAAAGAAAGGAAGATCGGTTTGGTAATCTAACTGCAACAACAAACTGACGGTTCATGTCTTAGTTTGTTTGTCTCAGATTAAGGGAGAACTGGAGATGTCGTATCAATCTCCATAGACTAAATCTATTTTCCTACGCAATGTGTCATACTTAATCATCATTATCCTCTATCATATTTGAAGATTTTATTAGATCTTTACCTAGAATATAAAAAGTTTTGCGTAAATTGAGGGATTTATGTCATTCGTCTGACTGTTTGGTGGAATGGCGATCTACGTGTAACTCACTCGCCCTCCCACTCACTGTCCATGCATCCATGTTCCCGCCCATAATTGCACGTCACACACGCATGCACAATCTTGACCATCCAAGATTTGATGAATTAATCTTGACCATTGAGACGAAACCACTTTTATATATATATATATATATATATATATATATATATATAGTGTTCTGCTTCGTAGAAATTCATTCTACACTTGTGTGCTTCTCTAACTTCTTGCAATTCTCAAATCTCTCAACAAATCTCATTCATTCAAATGGCTGCAGATTTATCTTTCTCACAGCAAGTCGAGAAAATCATGCCACAAATCTTCTCCGAGAAGGTTGCCGTCCTTGATAACTATGGGTATGGAGGTCTCAATCTGATGTTCGAATCCATTTCCAAATGCAACGGATTCTTCAACATCATCTTCGCAAGGCCCTCTCATTTTTTTCAGAGGCACGTCGCCCAATTCTACTGTTCTCTCATAACGGTGGATGCAGATCCAGCCTCAATGACTTTTCACCTCATAGCCGAAGGGGAACCGGTTCAAACCCTCCCGGTGCTACCCTTGGTGCAGCAAGCATACAATCTTGCACATGCATGAAGCATTTGCACAATCGAAGAAATTTATCTCTCCGCCGTACAAGAAGTCTACCAGCAAGCACTGATCGAACTGGCAAAGGAATTCGATCTGACGACCTTCAACAGGCACCTGCTGAAGCCGGAGTATCGAATTCTCTTTGAATTTGTGCATAATGTTTTCTTGTCTTACGCAGGTTCCAACGAATATGTCACTCTACCCAAGTTAAGGATAATGACAATTGTGATGAAGTAGTTAGACGTCAACTGGGCCAGATTGCTTGACAATCTGTTGATTAAAGAAGCCAAGCTCATTATCCGGGTTAGAGATGGAGACCGGGTCGTGGAGATCAAGGCAAAGCATCGTCTGTACCATGGCATGAAGATCAGCTTCATACTGCTTAGCCGACTGCCAGACCACATTTGGTCAAACATAGTCACAATCTCTGAGGACCAGCTGGTGCCTCATTCTAAAAAGCAGCTAGAGATGCAGATCGGTGTGCTCATGCACATGATCAAGAAAGCCGACGCTCCCACCAAGAAGCTATTGCTGAGGATGAAGGCCACCAAGGCAATCCAGCCTATTGTCCCAACCGCAATTGGAATCAGGCCATCTCTCGTTCCTCAATCCAAAGGGAAGGCAAAGAGGAAAGCCATTGCCATGGCGATTCCATCTGGGTCCAAGAGTATAACGTGTTCGCAGAGTTATCAGACCCAATCTGCAGTTCCCTCTCCCTTAAACTCTCATGCACCATCAGTCTCTCCTCTTCTGGCAGTCAAGCTGGAAGCCAGTCAATCTGTTTCCCATCTTCCTACCTCTGTCAAACTTGAGGAATGACCATCTGTTGCTGCTCCCTCTACCTCCTCAGCTGACGATCCGAATGGAACTGAAGAAAGGATCATGGCCTTCGTCAAGGCCGAATTGAGGACAATGTCGAGAAAGCTCAATTAGTTCGAGCTGGTAGACATTTAAGGAAAGTTGTGGTCAATAAGAAAATTGACAAGATAGACTCCATCCTCATCAACGAACTTAAAGGAGTCTATGTCAAAATTTGACCAATGCCTCAAGGAGCTGCACGATGAAGTCTCTTCTCTTGCCAAGTCCACAGTAGAGGAGACCATGGAGACCCGCACACCCTCAATCTTTGCAGAGTACGGCCTTGCCCAAATGTCGGATGTGGCAGCTCTCGAAATTCACTACGAGGATTACGTGGATCGCCAGGTCAAAGTTCTTCAAGCTGAGAATGCCAAACTCTGGAAGTTCATCCGAACTCATTTTGATGATATCGAAAATAGGGAAGATGACAATATAGTGGCGAAAAAGAAGAAGAGCTCAGAGGAAGGTGAGCGGTATTCCAAATAGAGGAAGTGTAATAAGGGAAGGAAGATCCTGGAAGAGATCATCCATGATCTCTATAACAAGAAGACTACCCTAAGAACAGCAAGAAACTGAAGCCAATCTGCTGTTAAGAGGGAAGATCTTGTTTAGGGGGGAGATAGATGATCTTACATAAGGAGTTAGCAATGTAACTGTGTAGTCTAGCTTACATGTAATCTGTTCAATTTTGTTTCTGTTGTAAGCTGTGAATTACCTAAGGAAGTACATTCTTAATTAAAGCCTTGATGACAATCTCTCTTTGTCCAAGTTGCTATTGTATTCAACTTCATTTCTTCTAATGTACTGAACTGTCTATTTCTTTACTTAGGAATTATTCTGTAATGGTGTTGGTTTCGACATCATCAAAAAGGGGGAAATTGTTGGGAACCCACTCAATTTGTGAGTTTTGATGATGTTTATCGAAACAACACTTCGAAGTTTATTAAGTTAGGTTGCTAGATCAAACTTTCATGTATAGCTCGGTTTGATGATCTTAGTTAGGTAGATCTTAGTCAACTAGATTGAAGGAGTTCAGCACTTGCCTTGAAGAGTTCAAGACTCGCAGATTGAAGGAACTTCGCTGAAGACTCCAGATTGAAGAGGAAGCATCAACTTGCTTTCATAGGTTGATCTGATCAGTTTACTAGATCTCAATTAGTAAATTGAACTGCCTCAACGGGAAGAAGCTGCAATATGTCAGAGTACCATTCTGACACATCCAATGGCTCTATTTCATGAAGCATATAAATACCTTCTTCCATTCCAGAATCAAGTACGGGAAACTAAAACCTTTCAAGCCAAATCGCTGAAGAAATCTCTCATGCTCAAATCATTCAACACTCGAAATTAGACGAGTTTCCCAAGTGTTGATAACGAGATTTCTCATTCTGGAATCTGAGTACTAGACGTTTAATGCTGTCTAGATTACTCACTCAAACTCTCTCTAGATATTCTGTTTAGATATACTTTAGTAGATATAAGAGTTGTAACTTCAACCATTGCAGAGTACAGTCAAGTTGTGCAACAAGGAAGAGTTAAGCAGTTAAGTTTACGTTTTACTGTAAGTTGTAAAGCAAAGGTTGTAAGGGTCACGACCCATAACTCAAGCTTGGTCTTCGTCGAGGAACTGATGAAGATTAAGGCTGGTTCTCGACCAGTATAAAGAAGAGAGAAGGAAATCCAAAGTAAGGGATTTCAGATCGCAAGAACTGACATGGATGTAGGAGGGTTATCTCCGAACCACGATAAATTCTCGGGTCTCGATCTCTCTCTCTTTATTCTCTCTTTACAGCTTATCTGTTCTTAAACTGTCATACTAACAAAGCACACTCATCTGCATACACTTATCAAACTGTTAGTTTAGAAAATGATTTTCTAAAAGAGTTTTCCAACACTTGCCACCATCTTCCGCACCACAATTCAGTTTAACAAACTCAGTTGTTCACATTCTGAGTTGGATAAACTAAACTCACACTCTGATCAAACTACTAGACTCAGTTCACCTTGGTCAGTTCGTGTTTGTCAGTTTGCATTAAAATTAAAAACTGTTAGAAATTGGTGTATTTCCCCCACCCTCCATACACCAATGAACTCTTTCTGGGACCAACAAATATAATTATAATAAAAAAGAGAAATAATTCATATGAAAATATTCAATTAATATATTAATACTCATTAAAAGAAATAAATCAGTATCATAATTCATTATTAAAAAAGACAAAGACTTGTATCAGCCCGGTCACACAGTGCGGCCAAGCCTTGAAAGTAAAATAAATTATATGGCCCAATTAATTCACTAGGCCCACAACCCAAAAAGAAGGTCCTATAAAAACATTCAATGGACCTCAATATGAGTCCAGACTGATGCAAGTATATCCCATTAAAAAATATAGTGGATGGATTTTACGGTTCAGTAATTACACAAGAATACAATTAATATACTAATTTTAACACTAAGTTTATCTTGGTGTTTGCATATTTTTCTCAAAAAATATCCTGATACACAAATAGTAGTAATTCGCCACTACAAGAAAAAAGGCTAATAGACAATGGGGAATCCGCGTTGTCTATAACAAAATTTCGTATTGACTATGACGATGTTGTCTATTAGCACGCTGATAGACAATGGGAAATTCCGCGTTGTCTATTACACTATAGACAACAGGGAATTCTTGTCTATAACGTGTAGTCTATATACTATTATAGACAATGTGGTGTCCCCGTTGTCTATATGGTGTAGTCTATACCATTATAGACAACACGATGTCCGACTGTTGTTTATTATTAGATATAATTTTTATTTATTTATTATTATATATATTATTACCTGATGTACTGTACATATTAAACCGATTTTTTCCTCAAATGAATGCTAAAATTTAATTATATGATAAATACTTTAATTATAATGATAAATATAAAACCATCTTAGAATGTATGAAATCCTAACAAATACTGTATTGTATAAAAAGATTATTAGATCTATCCAAATAACATAGGTATCATATGCTCTATTGTCCTAACCTACTAGAATATTCAATGGGGTCGATCTACAATTCACCAACACAGCTTCAATAGAAAATTCATCCAATATACTTTCACCTATACTAAACGCTAATAGACAATGCGGTTTACGGCCCGTTGTCTATACTATTATGGACAACGGGGTTTTGGTCCGTTGAGAGCTCAAAATATAGAGAAATTAAATTAGAGACAACAGGTTTAAGCCAATCCGTTGTCTATAACTTCACAGACAACACGGGTACTAAATCCGTTGTCTATTCTATGTTGTCTATTACTACCTCTGTCTCATTTAAGTAGACCTGTATTCCGTTTTGGTCCGTCTCAACTAATAGACCTGTTTCCTTAAATGACAAAGAATACTTGGCTACAATTAACTCTCTCTCCTCAGAATTAATTATGGCCACACAATCTCCACTATCTTAATTCTTGTATCTACAGGAACCGTCCCTATTTAAATGAGACGGAGGTAGTATCATTTTTCTTGTAGTGAGTAGTTATTAATCTAGAAAAACGTACATGTTATTTTTTTTCCTAATGCCGGAAAAACTACTTAAAAAAATGGAAATATATATAGAAAGACAAACTAATTAGAAAAATGGAGAGAAATAAACAGAAATGCTTCACTATCCACAGTGGGTGCACTTATTGTGCTCACCGTTGATGTGGCAATATCACGTCGTAAATTTTTACAAAATATTGGTTTTAAACTATTACATCGAAAGAGTTAATCTATTAACGGCAACCCCTTCAATTCAACACTTGATCTATACCTCGAATTAAATATATTACAATATTGTAAAGTGAATTAAATCAAAATTAAAACAACAAAAAGAAGAAAAAGAAAAAAGGCCTCGTGTAGTTATGTGTTCAATTTGCAGATGATACTATATTTGGGTTTGTATTTTAAACTAGTTTGTATCCCGTCAAAATTTGACGGGTATCATTTAATACTCCTTGAAAATATTAAATAGAATATAGTAGTATGTATTGTCAAATATATTGCCAAGTGTCTTAAGTTAAAAATATATCTTCGATACGAAATTTGACAATTATAGCTATCAATGAATACTAAAAGAATTTAAAAAAATTATGGGCCAACGGGCCATCTCAAAATCGATTTTGTATCAATCAAATGTCTTAGATCAAACATAAATTTTTTTGTTACAAAATTTTAACAATTATAACTATTGATACACACTAAAAGAATTTCAAAAACATATTGGCAAACGGGTCACCTCAAAACTGATTTTGTATTTAAAATTAAAAATATATTTTTTGTTACAAAAATTTGACAATCATAGTATTGATACATACTAATAGTATTTCAAAAACTCCATGGCAAATGAGCCACTTCAAAGTCGAAATAGTATTAGGGCCAAATATGTTAACTTAAAAATAGTTTAGCATGATCAGCTAGAATTGAATATAGCTTGAGGCCGGTAGCGTTGGCGTGAAAAATTGTTGGTCCCGAAAAATAGCGAGTAACACACGTAAGGGGGGGGGGGGTTAATACATGTGTTGAGAAGTGTTTAACTTCTCTTCGAATTTTCGGCCTCTTGCTAAGCGGGACGCTTTGAAAGTGTTTCACGCTTTCAAAGCTTCTCTCTTGGCGAGTGTGTGGTGCGGAATGTGGTGAGCTATTATACTTGCTTTAGTTATCTTGCACTTAAAACAGTTTATCACTTAGAGCGTGTGTGTGTGTATGCAATAAATCAAAGTATAAAGAATGTAAAGCGCATAACACAAGAGTTATAGTGGTTCGGAGGTTACGCTCATACATCCACTCTCATCACCTTCACTCAGTGATGAACTTCACTTCAAAGCTTGGGGTTTACAACGGGCACCCAAGAGCCTATGTGAGTTTATACAATGGGCACTCACGAGCCTATGTGAGTTTATACGATGGGCACTCACGAGCCTAACAACCTTTACAAACTAAACTCTCAAACTAGGTTTGGGTTTGGATTCATATAGTTTCCAACTAATGAGAAATCCTTTTACAATGAAGCATAATGTAGAAGGCTAGGATTTCTTTCTAAGGCTTATGGATATAGAAGTTGAAGCCTCATTGATAAACTAGAAGGTTGAGATTCGAAGATCTTTTGGGAGAGATGTAGGATGGTTTCCACCTTTTTTGCTTGCTCTCTCTACCATACTTTCTATGTAGCTTGAACCTTCCATTTATAGTAAAGGACACTAATCTATCCGTTGGAGAGATAGAGTGTGTGTTCCTTACTTGTCTAATCCAAATTTGAATTCTTCCTTGATAGAGCACAGTCATAGGAAGATAGTCGTTGACTAGTGGAGCATAGCCCTGCAAATTCGGCGATTAGATATATCACAGTCCGTTGAGCAATCCTGAGCGGACACGTGGTCTGGCAGCTGTCACTTCTCACCTACTTGTCAGACGCTCTCGCTCAAGTTGACTGCTTCAATACTGAAGCTCAAGCGGCTAAGGGTGGAGATGCTTTGTGTGATGAAAGCGAGCTCCTTCACGCTTTAAGTTAGGCACGCTCTTCGAGCTGTTCAGTCGCTCTGCTTCCATGTGGCTTTGTTGCGGACGCTTTACCCTGAAAGCACGCTCTGGTCTTGCAAGCACGCTTTGACCTGAGAGCGCGCTCTGGTCCTGAAAGGCACTTTGACTTGGAAGCGCACTCTTTGACTTTGGAAGCGCGCGCTCTGGTCCTGATAGACGTTTTGGCTTTCCTTCAGATAGGCGCTTTGGCTTTCCTTCAGACATGCGCTTTGGCTTCCCTTTAGACAAGTGCTTTGGCTTTCTTTTAGATTTCTTTTAGACAGGCGCTTTGGCTTCCCTTCAGACAGGTGCTTTGGCTTTCCTTTAGACAGGCGCTTTCACCTAAATGCTCTAAAGTTACACTTAAGATGAGAGCTCCCTAACAAGCGAGCTCTTCTAATACATTAAAATATACATTGTAACTTGAGCTGGATCATCAAAGATAATAAAGAAAATATTCTATGAGGGTTTTGAAATCCAATCAAAACACAATTGAATCCAAGTTCCCCCTTAACAATATATCCTAACAAAAATCATTGTTTGCCAATCATTGTTATCTATGCATACTATGAGAATTTTAATTACTTCTTATCCAACAGGCAACCTCAAAATCGAAATAGTGTTTGGCCCAAAATATTTTAACTTAAAAACAGTTTAACCTGATCAAACTGAATTGAAAATATAGTCCGGGCCCGATAGGAATGGCCTGAAAACTGAATAAGTTGTTTGATGTTATTCGTGTCTATCAAAGAAAATATATGGTCTAATATAATGTCAAGTGTTTTAAATTAATAATACATTTTTATATACGATAATAATAATAATAATAATAATAATAATAATAATAATAATAATAATAATAATAATAATAATAATAATAATAATAATAATAATAATAATAATCTTTAATGCTTTTATATACGATAATGTGATGCCCGTCATACTAAAAGAATTTTAAAACTTATTCGCTAACGGGCCACCTCAAAATTGATTTTGTGCCTAAAAATTAAAAGTATACTTCTTGTTACAGAAATTTGACAATCATAGTTATTGATACATACTAAAAGAATTTTAAAAAAAAAAATTGGCCAACGGGCCACCTCAAAGTCGAAATAATATTTGTGCCTAAATATGTTAACTTAAAAACAGTTTAGCCTCATCAACCCGAACTTAAAATAGCCTGAATTTTAAAAACTTATTGGCCAACGGGCCACCTCAAAATCAATTTTGTGTCTAAAAATTAAAAATAAAATTTGACAATTATAGTTATCGATAAATACTAAAAGAATTTCAAAAAGAATCTTGGCCATTGGGCCACCTCAAAGTCGAAATAGTATTAGGGCCAAAATATGTTAATCAAAAAATATTGCCACCTCAAAATCGAAGTAGTGCTTGACCGAGATTAATTCAAATACAGTTTAGCCTAATCAACCCGAACTTAAAATTAGCCCGAGCCTAATAGGAATGACATGAAAACCAAATGAGTTATTTGATGTTATTCACGTCTATGAAGAAAAATATTACTTAGTGTTATATTCATTTCATTTTAATGTGCGCGTACTCACATTAAGTGAGATCCAAAACCCAATTTAATATCCGTTTATTATAAATATTAAAATTCACGCCGAAATTCTAAGCACATAGAGTATATAAATAAGAATAAATGATTTGATAATTATCATTATAAAATCAAAACATTAATATATACGGAGTATAGTATAAAAGTCAAATATAAGGTAATCATGAACTAAAATAAAATTTCAAATAATTAATTTTTATTCTATAAGTGAATATAAATATATTTTAAATAAATAGGAATAGGAATAGAGGAGATGCTACGTAACATGTGGATTAGTATTAATAAATAGTATAAAATCAAATCTAATATAATCATAAAAGAAAATAAGATTTTAAGTAATTAATTATTATTTTCAAGTAAATTTAAATAAATGGACTTAAAGGATAGAGAAGTAGTCTAAATTGTTTGTTTAATTCTTTGTATGTGTTTGTTTGTTTATATACCCTTCACTTTTTTTTATCAAAGCACAATAAATTCATATTTTTATAATTCTTGAATGGTTTGTTAATGTAGAGGTTTTTATATTTAGTGTGCAAACATATTTTTTTTCTGATATTTTTTTTTGTTTAAGGCCACTACTTTTGAAGTAGTTGATATTACGATACTTTTGAATAATATATATGAAGTCATCTTATATAATAGTATATTTTTTTATAGTAGATAATGGTGTTGACAAAAAATAATATGGATTCGGAACATCATATTAATTCATATGCCTACGTCAAATAATATATACAAGTATACAACTACTTCGATTAAATACCTCCTACATAGACTGCACAAACACATACTTCACCGCTACTCAAGCAGATAGTTATGGCTCCACAAGGATGATCGAATATGGCGTAGATACTCCATAAATCAGCAATAATAAAGAAAAGGAAATTGAGATCAATTTGTTTCCATCGAATCACGGATAGATTCATTCTAATGTGGCTTCTATATTTAACTTGGAATAGATGATTTGAAAACACAAAAGAACATACATAATATTTGACGTATAAATAATTAGATACCAAATAAAAGTAAATTAGTATAGTTGTAATCCAAATAGAAGTAGAATAGAATATAAAAATAAATAAATATTAACTTGAAATATCAACTCCAAATCAAGGCACAACTTAACGAAAACAAAACTGGAGAAGCTCGTGAGAAATAGGAGTGATGATTTTTTCTGAGAATGCCTCCAAGAAAGATGGAAGAGAGAGAAAGAGGAGGATTAAAGCGGAGTGAAAATGGAGCATGAGCCATGAAAATTTGCGATGGATAGATTCTCCGGCGGTTTATGGACTTGATTGAGTTAATTATATTTAATTTGTTAGATATATATTTTGATTTTTTGTTAGATTATATATTTTCTTTATCAATATTAAGTCGAATAAGATTAGCATAAGTAGATACCGAATAGAATCCGATATACATGTATAATATAAATAGATTATAATAATCAATATAATATGTATAAATAATAATTAAGATGTATAAATATATAGATTTAAGATAAATAAGAATAGTGGATGTAGGAATCGCCACGTAGACATGCGAATCGACATGGTGTTCCGAATCAACAACGGAACGTGTATATATATATATATATATTAGGGAAGGTTCTCATGGAGACTACTTAATTTGTGGGAACTTGGAACCAATCTAGACCTTCCGTTTTTGATAAATCTATGGACTAGATTAATTACTAGAATAGATTTTATAGTGATTAAAAGCATTTTTTTCCAAATAATAAGGGTATTTCCGTCTTCTAAAAAAGCTGCGTTTTAAGGTACCTTAATTATCGGCGCTAATTTAGAACGTGATCTTCATCTTCATTGATATTGCTAAATGAAAAAATCGTTGCTATACATGAATCATGTCTCTTTTATTGCCTATTTTTTTTATAATTCATCATTGATTATTGCTTAATGAAATGTCAGTATCATCATTTCAAGCTTGTTTTTATTATGATTGCAAGCATGTCAACCATGCGTTCATGTTTTTTTTAATGCTTTTTTAGCGTTGAATTAATGCTTTCTTATTGTTAATTCCATGCTTCGATTTTAATGTAGTTTATGTGCTTGTTTTATTATATGTATAAGCATGTCATCTTTGGTTGCATGTCTTTTTTCATGCTTTTTTAGTGTAGATTTTATGCATCTTTAATATTGAGTTTATACTTTTTTTTAGTGTAGATTTTTATGTTTTTGTAGTCTTCATTTCATGCTTAATAAATATTGATTTCATGTTTTTTTGGTGTTGGTTTCATACTTTTTTTAGTATAGAATTCATGTTTTTTTAGTCTTGATTTCATGCTTAATTAATATTGATTCATGCTTAATTAATATTTGTTGGGAACCTTTTTTTTTCTCCTCTTTGAACTAAGTTTTGATAATGCTATTAGAAACCACACTTAGACAATAGAGTTTAATTGGAACAGGCTGGTCTCCGTGTTTGGATCAGTCAAGCTTAACCCGGACAGGTTGCTATGTAAAGGTCAAGGTTGGTAGTGCAACCTTGTACCTATTCTACTCAAACCTGTCATAATGTTCCTTTATGTAATCTGTCTATGTAATCTGCTCCAACCAAACTCGAAGATTTCTTGCGAAGATTACAAAAGACTGAAGACAGTTCGAGGTATAGGAAGCTTGACCTGCAAAGTTCAACCTGAGTTGTGGCTGAGGAACCTGTCCTCAACTCAACGACCATAAATTGTGTCAGTGTACGGTTCTGCATATCCTGACACACACAATGGCTCTATTACAAATGCTTCTCTATAAATACCTCAAGTCATTCCAGAAAGAAGGTACAGGAAACTCAAATTACAAGCTAAAGCGCTGCAAAAATCTCAAGCTAAACATTCACACAATCAATACTCGAAATCACTAGAGCTTTCCCAAGTGTTGATCTTTGAAGATTTCTGTTCTTTCTAGAATCTGTCTCACTAGAACACAATCCACACTCTCACTACCATCACTGTTGATATTCAGTGTAGTTGATAGAGTTGTATCCCAAACGGTGATAGCTTTTCACAGCTTTCCAGTTTGATTATTAGTGCTAGTTGTTTAGCATTAGTAAGATTGTATGTAAGTTTGTATGTAAAGTTAGAAGAGACACGACTCAAGAATCGTGCTAGATTCAGTCTGAAGAGAGACTTGAATTTGGACTGGAACCTCCACCAGTGTTAAAAGGAGCGAAAAATCTCAAGTTAAGGGATTACAGATTCGACAGGATCTGGCGTGGACGTAGGAGTTGTTTACTCCGAACCACGATAAAAATTCCTCGTGTTTTTCTCGCTATTTATTCTTACATTTATTTACACAGTTTGCATGTTCACAACCTGCACCATTGCAACCTGTCTTGCATAAATCGTTGATGAACTGAAGTCTTTTCTAAAACTGCTTTGAAAACTGTTAGCCAACCTTTCCACCAAACTTCCGCACGCAGGTTAGTTTTGCAAGCTCAGCAGTTCACTGTTTGAGCTTGAAAAACTAAACTGCTCTGATAAACTGAAGTGACGACTCAGTAAGATCAAATTGTTTTGAAAAGTCAAAACTGTTGGCAAATTGGTGTATTCCCCCCCCCCCCCCTACACCAATATCTATTTATCGGGACCTACAATATTGATTCCATGCTTTTTAAGTGTAGATTTCATGTTTTTTTAGTCTTAATTTTATGCTTAATTAATATTGATTCTTTGTTTCTTTAGTATTGATTCCATGCTTTTTTCACTACAAAGAAAAACTGTGTCTAGTGACAATAGTTTTTGGCAGTATATATGCATGAAATCAACACTAAAAAGGCATGAAAACAAATTTAAAAAAGCAACACTAAACCCTCCCTATATAGTGGTTTTGAGTGTTATTAGTGGTTTTTCCAAAACTAGAACCTAGCCCTGGAAATACCCTTAGGGGTTTTATATCTAGTGTCCAGCTTTTGGTGGTTTTGGGGTTTATTATCTAATTTCATGCTTATTTGCAAAAAAAACATAATTAAATATACAAAAAAAATATGAAAGGATATCTAAATGAGCGGGTTATCCTAGTTCTCACAAATAGAATGGTTCTCATAAAAACTTTCCCCTATACAATGGTTTTGGGTGTTATTAGTGGTTTTACGAAACTAGACCCTAACCATGAAAAAATCCATATTTTTGGGTTTTATATCTAGTGTCTGGCTTTTGGTGGTATTAGGGTTTAGGGTTTCTGGAAACTAGACCCTAGCCCTGAAAAAACCCTTAGGGGTTATATATCTAGTGTCCAGCTTTTGGTAGTTTTGGGGTTTATTATCTAGTTTCATGCTTATTTGCAAAAAAACATACTTAAATATATAAAAAAAATGAAATAATATATAAATAAGTGGGTTCTCAAGATTATCACAAATAAAATCCGGAAACTAGACCCTAGCCCTGGAAAAACTCTTAGGGGACTATATATAAAATCCGCTAAGGGTTTTTCCAAGGCTAGGGTCTAGTTTTCAGAAAACCACTAATAACACACGTAAAACCACTATATAGGGGATGGTCCTTATGAGAACCATTATATTCATAAGAACCGTAAAAACTCGCTTATTTAGATTGTCTTTCATGCTTTTATATATATTTAATTATGTTTTTTTTGCAAATAAGCTGAATTAGATAATAAACCCAAAACCACCAAAAGTCGGACACTAAATATAAAACCCCTAAGGGTTTTTTCAGGGCTAGGGTCTAGTTTCCGTAAAATTACTATTAACACTCAAAACTACTATATAGGGGAGGGTTCTTATGAGAACCATTCTATTCGTGAGAACAATGAGAACCTGCTTATTTAGATATTCTTTCATGTTTTTTTATATATGCAATTATGCTTTTTGCAAATAAAGATGAAACTAGATAATAACCCCAACACCACCAAAAACCGGACAATAAACCATAAACCCTAAGCCCTAAACCCTAAAACCACCTACTTTTTTCATGATTTTTTCGTATTAATTTTATATTGTTTTAGTGTTGATTTCATGCGTTTTTAGTGTTAATCTCATATTTTTTTATCTTTGATTTCATGTTTCTTTTAATATCTTTTTTATGCTTTTTTAGTGTTGATTTCATGCTTATGTTAATTATTTTTCAAGCTTTTTAAGTTTTGATTTTGTGTTTTCTTTAATTTTTTTTTTTGTGGATTTCATATTTTTTTAGTCTCAATTTCATGCTTCTGTAATATTGATTTCATATTTTTTTATTGTTGATTTCATGCTTCTTATTATTTTATTTTATTTTTAAGTTTAGTTTTGATTTAATGCTTTTTTAGTTTGTATTTCGTGCTTTCTTTAATTCTTTTATTGTGTATTTCATGCTTTTTTATTCTTAATTTCATGCTTCTTTAATATTGATTTCATAGTTTTCTTAGTGTTGATTTCATGCTTCTTTAATTTTAAAAAAATCGTACTTTTTTTAGTGTTCATTTCATATTTTTTAGTTAATTTTTTTATAATTAATTTTAAAAATAATATTTAATTTCATTATTTTATAACTTATTTTATATATTTTAAATGCTTAATTTACTTTTCACATATGCTTTTTTAATTCTCCCAATATGCTTTAAATCCACTTTAATTTAACATAAACACATATATTCAAGAATTATATTAATCATTATCAATATAACTTTATGTAAATAAAAATAAAAGAAAACTCCATCCTTTGCCTTGAAAATTGATTTTCGCATATGAAAATATGAGTCAACGGCTAAATCTAAACAAAATTAGAATTAATTAATAATATGACAACATTTTATATACTTATATATAGAAATTCGTGAACAAAATCCCATAATCTTAGGAGCGGTTATTAAATAAATTCAAGTTGACAGTGTTGCCCTTAATCAGCTTAAAAACGGCAGTTATAAGATTTTTTTCCTATTTTCTCTAATTATCTACGACCGTAGATAACAAAAAAATGGGCGGATGAGATCGGTTCCTAGTTCTCACTAAAGGAAGGGTTCTCACATGAACCACTCCCTATATATATATATATATATATATATATACATAGGGTTGAGATCATGTGAAAAGCTCTCCTAATGTAAAAAATAAGAAGCATTCTAGTCCCTTGATAATTAGAATATGCATGGTCCAGATTAATCCTACAATAAATGACACGGATCAAGCTATTTATTACTATGATAACTTCTTTCTTGCTCATGGCTAAATGAGTAAAAACCAATTGAAATAAAAACTGCCGCCCACTAAAATCGTCCATGAATTATGGTATGTAACCGCTCAAAATCCAAAATCATAATAAAACAAATTAGCTAAAAATCTTACGACCCACTTCCAAAACAAAATCAACAAAAACTGCATATTAAAGGTGGTCGATCGTGGATTTTAGAGTGTTTGTGCAATAGTAAGATTTGCAGAAAAATAAGAATACAAGAGTTTACGTGGTTCGATCTTTTGGTTAGATCTACGTCCACGGAGAAAGGAGTTTATATTAATACTCTCGAGTTTACAGAATATCCCTTCAATCTATCCTAGCATCACTATTTATAGGCGCCCAGTAGCAGTTACAGCCGAGGTCGTGGCAGTTACAGCCAAGGTCGTGGGGTGCCACATCAGCAGTCGTGGGTTAGAGATCGTGGGTTGGAGATCGTGGGTCGGCCGAGCTTCTATACTCTTAGGTTGCGCTGCTGGATTGGGCCGAAGTGTCTTCTGGGCCTTTCAGTGGGCCGAGCTCATCTAGGCCGAGCTTATTTGCCGAGGTCCAATTATATTGGGCCGGTGCTTGGGCCTAGTAGCTGGGTCATATCCTATCACATCCCCCCCCCAAAAGTATTGAAGCGAGGACATGAGGGATGGCTGGGACGTAGGTGAAGTGCATACCGCCTCGTTTGGACGAGGTCTTGCTTAAATTGCATTGCCCCGTCGAAATTGAGATTTTGACGAAGTCAAAATGCATACCGCCTCGTTTGGACGAGGTCAAATTTGCATTGCATTGCCTTGTCGAAATTAAGATTTTGACAAAGTCAAAATGCGTACCGCCTCGTTTAGATGAGGTCGAGCTTGAATTGCATTGCCCTGTCGAAATTGAGATTTCAACGAAGTCGAAATGCGTACCGCCTCATTTAGACGAGGTCGAGCTTGAATTGCATTGCCCCGTCGAAATTAAGATTTCGATAAAGTTGAAATACGTACCGCCTCATTTAGACGAGGTCGAGCTTGAATTGCATTGCCCTGTCGAAATTAAGATTTCGACGAAGTCGAAATGCGTACCGCCTCATTTAGACGAGGTCGAGCTTGAATGGGCGGGATTTGAAAAGTCGCGACTGTTGGAGTACAGCTCGCATAGGACACGTGTCGCATCCTTACTAGGTAGATGAAGAGGCGGGATTTGAAAGGGCGGATGATTTGCTTATAAAAGCTTCCAGCGTACGCCTTCAAACATTTTCCCCCCAACTTACTGTCCTGACTTTAGAGAGAGAAAACCTTAAGTCCGAGTTCTGCGTTTGCCGCCGCTATTTGTTCCATATTCCGTGAAATTTCTGTGAAAGCCGCAACAAGTAAGTAACTTTTTCGTAATGTCGTCTTCTTCATCTTCTCTCCCAATAGATATGGATAGGGTGGACACTGGGATTTCGCCCTCGCCGTCTAGGGTATTTCCGGCGAGGGTTTGGTTGAATGTGTACACCCGTTCGTTAGTCCCTCCCAGGCTTAGAGAAATCGAATTTTTACCCCTGGTTAGGTCAGATTCTGCCCTTGAAATTACCTCCACAATGAGTGAGACGCATATGCAGAATTTGGCTCGGAATTTTTTGTTTCCGGAGTTGGTGCTACCACGTATAGATGATAGGGGTAGTTCTCCTCCTATAGGATTTTTCACTGTGTATGAAGACTATCTTCACTTCGGTCTTCGTTTTCCGTTGAATCACATTTTTACCGAACTTCTAGAGAAGCTCGAACTGTCTATAGGACAGTTGGCACCGCCCTCAGTGAAACAGATCGTCGGGTTTTGCGTTGAGGTTGGCCGCCTTGGTGGTTCGGTTAGCTTTGAATTGCTGCTTAAGTTTTTTAGACCTAAGCGGAGTCCAACTGGGTGGGTTTACCTTTCTCCCCTTAATAGGTTTAAACTGGAGACACCCTCCAAAGTGCCGAACTGGCAGAAGAATTTTTCTTCTGTCGGACTGAAGGGATGCCTCTGTACCCTTGGTCCAAGGGCAAGTTCGTACTTCCTGTTGCTGAAAAACCAATCAGCGAACTCGAAGTTAGTTTGATGAACCTCGGCCTTATTGAGAGGAATTACTCTGAGGCCGAGCTTTCAGAGTACGGGTTGAGCCCATATGACAGCAATGTGTCTACGGATTTGGGTGAGGCCCTGCTTCACCTATTTAATGAGATGTTATGTGTCCGATGTTTAATATATGGTGTTTTTGCAGTGAATCCTCAAGATCTTCAGGCTGTGGTGCAGCGGAAAAAGAATAGGGCTAGGCCCTCTCCTGCCGTAGTACAGACGGTGTCTGGTACTTCGGCTGAGGGAGCGACCAACCTAACTAGGTCGGTTTCAGAGAGTTCGCAGCATGGTTCAGCTCGGGCAAGCTCGCCTCTGCCTCTTACTGTGGGCCACCAGATTGAGGGAGTTCAGCTTCCCATAATTGACGAGGTAGGGGTGTATGAGGGTAATCGGCTTTTGGGCCAGGACGCATACAGGGAAATGTCTTTTCCCAAGGTGAGTGGAATTCGGTAGATTAGATATTGATGTCAGGTGTTTGTTCTAACATTATTATTTGTGTAGGAGGCAGAGGTGGTTGTGGCCGGACTGAAAAGCCTGGCGAACTTCGTTACCGACGGAGTTGCCAAATTTTAAAAACTCTCTGCCGAGGTCGAGGCAGCTAAGGCCGATCTCGCGGCAAAGTGGCCGCGGCCGAGTCCAAGGCCACAATGGCGGCGAAACGGGAGGCTAAGGCCCTCGCCGCCACCGAAGAAGTGAAGAAGAAAGCGTCCGACCTGGAGGCCGAAGTGTCGGAGTTGAAGGCCCAGCTCACTGCAGAGCAGGAGAAAATAGCCCGTGCAGTTGTTGGCCAAGGTGGGATGCTCCGAGCTTTCGCCGAGCGTATTTTCCGGTCCCGGCACTTTGGTAGGACCGTTACCCAATTGGTAGGTGCTATGAGCACTTCGGTTTCTGCCGCAGTCATCGACTTGATTGCCCAGGATTACCCAGACCTGGATAAGGTCAAGTATGGGTATGAGGCATGTTCTGAAGAGGAGATGCTGCGGGAATATGCCGAGGTACTTGTGGAGAGCACATCGGAGGTACCAGTGGTGGAAAGGCTGGCTGAGCAGAGGTGCCTTCTATCGGAGAATGCGATTCAGAATTGTCCCATCGACAGGGATGATAGGCTGGAGGCTGCGATCGCCGAATTGCCGAAGGACCCTACCGCCGACACCACTGGAGGGAGGTCGAGGGAGGCCAACGCCGAACTCGAGGTCGACAGGGATGAAGGAAACCATGAGGGGGTTTAATTTGACCTCTCTTATGTGTTCTTTCTCCTCTTTTTATGTTGTTTTTTTTTTCTTTTTTAGCCTTGTACTTCGTCACCATTAGGGTGGCGTTTCATTTGCCGTGTTCGGCTATAAATAAAAAGGCCTTTTGTTGATACTTGCTTGTATTCATTCTTTGTAGTTTGCTCCCAATTTTTTCGATGCTTCTCACTTCGTGAGAGAAATATCTGAGCTTCGCCGAGCTGTAGAAGTAGCCGAGTTCAATGCTTCGAACTGGAAGAAGCAAGCTGATAACATCGAGGTCGAGGCTGAAGTGAAGCTTCAAACTGCTCAGGAAAAGCTTGATGAAGTGCATGCGAAGTATCTGGAACTCGATGACAAGTACCAGCAAGCTTTGGACGACATCAAAACTTTCAAGGAGATTGTCGTGGAGCATACGGAGTATGAGGCTATTATTCACCGAGCTGAGGGATCCACCATTTTTGAGACCTATAGTAAGGTCAAGGGAACTTCAGGCTCGGTGCCGAAGCTATAGGGACCAATATGGGAAGGATTCCTGGCAGGTTCGGGATGAATTTGAAGAACTCATTCATGTGGTGAGCATTTACGAGACAGTCCTTGATCGCTTTCTGAAGTTGAAGCGATGTATTTTGTCAGAGGCTGAGTTTTCGACTTCGGTTACCTCTGGTTCGGATCCGAGGTTGCTTGACCGTATTTCCAGAGAATTCTTGGAAGGGGAATCTTCGAGGTCTGTCGACCCTGATCCTAGGATTGTCACACGCCATTCTCGAGAATTTTACAGTCAAGAGCGGCGGTTGGCATCTGGACGAGGTCGGGGTCGAGCGAGCCAAAGTGTTCGAGGTAGAGGTCGAAGTTCGGCTCCTGGATAAGGTAGAGGCAGGCTTAGTGTAGACGATATCTTGAACTTTAATTCTGGTAGGGATTTTGCTAGAGATTGGCTCAGCTTTAGTCAGCCAAAACCTCCGGGTTCCTCGTCTTCTTAATGTAATAATTGTACATTTTTTTCCATTCAAATAAAATGGAAATTTTTGTACTTGTATTTAAGCTTTTCATCCTCGTCTTTAACTAAGGTAGATTCCCTTGTTTTAAACGAATGCAGCTTTCATGTAGCCACTTCGTCGGGTGACGAAGTTTAGGCTTTCAGGTAGCCACTTCGTCCAAAGACGAAGTTTAGGCTCAAGTAGCCACTTCGTCCGAGAACAAAGTTAAGACTTTCATGTAGCCACTTTGTCGGGTGATGAAGTTTAGGCTTTCAGGTATCCACTTCGTCCGAAGACGAAGTTTTAGGCTCAGGTAGCCACTTCGTCCGAGAACAAAGTTAAGGCTTTCATGTTCCTTATTTGTCGAATTTATCGATAAGGGTGGTCCCCTTACGCGCGTTTAGGTGTTACTCCGAAGCGAAGTTTATTTGTGTAATCCTCATTAGGATTTTAAAATCGAAACACTCAACATAAACGAGAGAGAGACATGCAAAATGTATGCAAAAGATTGAAACAAATAAATGAAAAATTAGAATTTTAATTGAATGAAGTTAAAATAAGACAAAACTTAACAAGACAACCTGACTCTTACAACCTAAATGAACTTGAACATTACTCTCTGTTTATACAAAGTATCTCTTTAAGTGATTAATGTGCCATGTACGGGGTATGGGCTCACCGGATAAGTGGGCGAGCTTGTACGACCCTTTTCCGAGGACTTCTTGAACTCGGTATGGTCCTTCCCAGGTGGCTTCTAATTTGCCGAGCTTCTCCGCCTTACTGACCTTGTTATTTCGAAGTATGAAGTCGCCTACTTGGAGCTGCTGATGCTTCACCCGGTTATTATAATACCGAGCTACTTGCTGTTTGTATCGAGCTTCTTGTATGTAGGTGTTCCCGTTTTTCTTCTAGCAAGTCCAAGTTAGTTCGAAGTCTCTCTTCGTTGTCTTGGGTTGCAAAGTTAAGCGTTCGGGGGCTCGGCAAACTGATCTCTACCGGGATCACTGCTTCGGTTCCATACACCAAGCTATATGGTGTTTCACCGTGTGATGTCCGGGGGGTGGTTCGGTACGACCACAGGACTTGGGGTAAGTTCGCTGCCCAATCTCCTTTGGCCTTATCGAGTCTGGTTTTTAACCCTTTAACTATCGTTCGGTTCGTAACCTCGGTTTGACCATTCGCTTGAGGATGTGCTACCGAGATGAACTTTTGTTGGATGTGGAGTTCATCACACCATTCTCTGAACGTCCTGTCTATGAACTGGGTTCCGTTATCTGAGACGAGGACGTGAGGTATGCCGAAGCGACAAACTATATTCTTCCAAACGAAGTTTAGGGCGTTTTTACATGTGATCCGCGCCAGTGGTTCAGCTTCGACCCATTTCATAAAGTAGTAGATGGCTACAATGAGAAACTGTAGTTGGCCGGGAGCTTTTTCGAACGGGCCGACGATGTCTATTCCCCACTGCATGAACGGCCAAGGGCTTTGCATGCTGGCCAGTTCGGTCTGTGGCAACCTCGGAACCGTCGCATGGATTTGGCACTTCGGACACTGTTTGACGAGGTCGATAGCGTCTTGGAACATGGTGGGCCAATAGTACCCCCACCTCATGATCTTTTTGGATAGGGCACCGGCTCCGATGTGACTGCCACAGGAGCCTTCATGGACTTCGCGCAGTGCGTAGTTCGCTTGGTTGGGCCCCACACATCTTAGGAGAGGTTGGAGGTAGGATTTTCTATACAGCATTTCCTGTTCCAGGACGTACTTGGTGGATTTAGCCAGGAGCTTCCTAGCCGCGATCTTATCGGTTGGGAGTTCGCCTTTTTCTGAGTAGTTGCGAAGTAGAGTCATCCAGTTCGGTCCATCTTCGGTTACTACATTAACTTCGGCTTCATCAATACTTCGGAGCTGTACCTCTTCCACCGGAGAGGTCGTTGAAGACGACGCTAGTTTGCTTAGTGCGTCAGCTCGGCCATTATCTCCTCTTGGGATCCGCACCAACTCGAAGTATGAGAAGCTTTGTTGTAGGCATTTGGCCGTATGGAGGTATTTTTTCATTCGTTCACCCTTGGCCTCGTACTTGCCTAGCATATGGCTCACCACGACTTGAGAATCGCTATGAACTTGAATGGCTTGTACTTGGAGAGCTCGGGCTAGACGAAGTCCAGCGATTATAGCTTTGTACTCCACTTCGTTATTTGTGGTCGGGAAGTTAAACCGGAGTGCATAGGTGGTCTCCTTTCCTTCCGGGCTGATGAGTAAGACCCCGGCTCCGCTTCCTTTGTTGCCTGATGCCCCATCCACGTAGACCTTCCAACAGTCTTGCGGCGGTGGCTTCGGTGCTTCGGCCTTTGATTTATCCTCAGTAGGTTCGGCGGACTGCTGCGCGTCCGTGAACTTGGCTTCGACTAGGAAATCGGCCAAAGCTTGCCCTTTAATGGCTTGGCGAGGTACAAAGGAAATCACGTGCTCGCCAAGTTCTACAGCCCATTTAGCGATTCGTCCGGACGCTTCTAGTTTTGTAAGCACTTGCCGAAGTGGGAGGTCAGTCAGTACTTGTATTGGATGTGCGTGGAAGTACGGTCGAAGTCTCCTTACTGCATTCACCAATGCAAGTGTGACCTTTTCCAGGGTTGATACCTCGTCTCCGGCTCTTTTAGGGCTCGGCTTATGAAATAGACGGGTAGCTGACGACGTTTTTCTTCTCGCACCAGGACTGCACTGATTACCTCGTCCGAAGCGGCGAGGTATAGGGAGAGGACCCAGCCCTCTTTTGGTACAGATAATGTAGGGAGGTTTGCGAGGTACTTCTTCAAGCCGTCGAAAGCTTTCCTGTGCTCATCGTTCCATTCGAAGTTCGGCGCCTTCTTTAGTATCTTGAAGAACAAGAGTTATTTTTCGGCAACCTTAGATAGGAAACGACTTAGGGCGGCTAGGCAGCCCGTCAGTTTGTGCATGTCATGGATTGACTTCGGCACTTGCATTTCTTGGATGGCTCGGACTTTTGATGGGTTAGCCTTTAAACCTTCGCGTGAAACCCAACACCCTGGAAATTTTCCAGATCGGACCATAAAAGTGCACTTTTCTGGGTTTAACTTTAAATTCACTTCACGAAGTAGGCTAAGAACAACTTTGAGGTCATTTACACAAGTGGCAATTTCCTTGCTTTTAACGACTATATCGTCTACATACACTTCGACAATTCTACCAATGTGGGCTTTGAATATCTTGTCGACCATCCTTTGGTACGTAGCTCCAGCGTTTTTCAGTCCGAATGGCATCTTTTTATATGCATAGATGCTGAAGTCCGTGACGAAGGCGGTCATCGGCGCGTCCTCGGTGTTCATGAGGACTTGGTGGTATCCCTTGTATAGGTCCAAGAAGCTGAACATCTTGTGGCCAACAAGAGCTTCGACCTTCTTGTCAATGTTGGGGAGGGGGTAGCAGTCTTTTGGGCAGTGCTTATTGAGGTTGGTGTAATCAATACACATCCGCCACCTGCCTCCTTGCTTTTTCACCATCACGGGGTTGGCCAACCAGGTCGGATATTTCACTTCAAATAAAATATCGGCCTTTTGCAGTTGGCGAACCTCGTCATGGATCACTTGATTTCTTTCAGCTGCGAAGGCTCGCTGCTTCTGCCGAACTGGTTTCACCTCAGGATCGATGTTGAGGTGATGAGTGATGACGCTTGGTGCCACCCCGGTCATGTCTAGCGGCGACCAAGCGAAGACATCTCTGTATTCCCGAAGTAGCCGGATAATTTGACTTCGGAGCCCGTTCTCTCCGACGAACCCTACTTTGATGACCTTGGCAGGGTCATCTTCGAATAATGCGACGTCTTCGACCGGCTCGATGGATGGAGGCGACGTCGGCTCCCTCTCTTCGGGGTTCTGTAGTTGCTATGCTTGAGGGTGCTGATTCCCAGCACCTCGGAGTGCGACCTGCATGCACTCATTGGCCTGTAGCTGGTTTCCCCGAAGCGTGATCACTCCGTTTTTAGACGGAATTTTGATCGTCAGGTGGTAGGCCGAGCAGATCGCCTTCGTCACTATTAGCCAATCTCTTCCTAAGATGATGTTATAGGGGGGGCTGGCTTTTACGACGAAGAAGTGGATTATCTTTGTAGTGGATAACGGGCTCTTTCCAACTGTCACGGGCAGTGAAATGATGTCTTCCGTCATCGTCTCTTGTTGTGTGAAGTTCTTTAGCGGCATGGGTGCCGGCCTTAGACGTGCTTCTTCGATATCGAGCTTATTGAAGCAGTCTTTGAAAAGCACACTCACAGATGCTCCACTATATAAATATGCGGTGAACCAATTTGTTGGCTACCACGGCCTCGATTATGGTGGCATCTTGATGAGGTACGGCATGGGGGACTGGGTCATCGCCGGAAAAGGTGACGACCTCGTCCTTCTTGAACCTTTTCTGGGCAGGTTCTTCCCGCTGTTGACTTCGGGCATCGGCCTTCAATGATGACTTCGTCGCGCCTTTGGGTAGTCCGGTGATAGCGGTGATGACTGCATCATATTGAGGCTGGTCTTCATCCTCGTCCTCGTCATCGTGTTTTGGCCTCTTGTCGTGATGGGGGGCGCAGTTGTTGCCTCCCTTATTTTTCTTTCTCTTGCCCTTCCCTTGAGGTCGGGCCTCTTGCTGGTTGCGACTTTGGTACAGTTTAAGGGTACCGTCGCGTACCATGTGCTCGATGTTCAAGGCGAGGTCCCTGCAGTCCTCGATTTTATGACCGTAGTCATTATGAAACTTGCAGTATTTCTCCTTGGATCGGCGTTTCGATCCACCTCAGGACAAGGGTGGCGGCTTCTCGAACAAGTTCGCATAAAGCTCGTATATTTCGGCCCTGGACTTTGTCAGTGGTGTGTACTGACTTCGGTCTTGGTTGGGCCGAGGTCCTAAGAGGGACTCGAGGGGTTCGCTATAACCTTTCGAGGGCACTTCGGTGACCTTGCCCGTGGTCGGTGCGCTCCTCTTTCTTTCTTTTATCGTTATTTTCGGGCCGATCTGCTACCCGCTTTTTCCGATCGGCCTCATCCGCCTCCGCGAATGTATCAGTAATCCTTCATAGCTACCTGGAGGTCATTAGGCATGCCATTACGAGCTCTCTGAAGAGAGTTCCGGACTGAATGGTGTTTTGGAACGCCGAGATAAGCACATCGTCGGAGAGACGATCGACTTTAAGGCTCTCGTTATAAAAACGGGCCAGGAAGCCACTGATCGTTTCTTCTCGCCCCTGCCTTAAGGTTAGGAGTTGGGCTGGGCTGATCTTCACCTCGGCTTTTTGAAAGAAGCGACGCTTAAAGGCGTCAAGTAGGTCGGCATACGACCCTATGCTACCATTAGGCAGGCTATCGAACCAGCTTCTAGCGTTGTCCACTAGCAGCTCGGGGAAGACTTTACACATGTAAACGTCTTCAGCAAGTCCCTGGTTCATCGTGTTGTACTGGAACCGGGATAAAAAGTTGTTGGGGTCTTGTGACCCGTTGTAAGGCGGGATAGGAGGTACTCTATACGTCGACGGGAGGGGAGTATAGAGTATCCTATTAGTGAAGGGAGTCAAGATTCGACCGTAGACGGTGAATCTTCCCTGGTAGACTTTTCCTTCATCACGCCGAGGTGGAACGGCGTTTTGACGAGGCGATGTCGACCCGCGCTGGGGTGAAGCGCGGCCGTTGTTCCCACGGTGATTATTGCTCTGTCGCCTTCGGGGAAGTTCAGCGATCCTATCTCCAACGATCTGGAGACTAGGGGATCGCCGCTGTGACGGTTCGGCTCCGTCCTCTCCGCGTTGACTCTGTTGTCGATGTTGATCGACGAACTTGCGAAAGTCTTGTTCGTGGAGGTCCAAGTACGCCTTCAGTGCATCTCCAAGCTCGGGTTGGAGTGCGGCGTTTCCGCGTCGGCGACCGCCCTGGCCTTGCCCACCGCTACTAGTTGAGTCGCCGGAATGGCCCAATGAGACGTCCTCCAGGTGGCCTTCGGGAGTTTGGTGGATTATGGGTTGTTCTCCAAGTCGGGCTTGGGAAGCGGTGTGCCGAGCTTGACTCACGTCTGCCTCCTCCTCGTTGTGAGGTTGATCAGTGGGCGGGTCGGTTTGGTGCTGCTTTGCCTTGGCGGCAGCAGCGGTGGCGGTGGAGCGGGTTTATTTCACCATCGTATCTTCACTCAAAAACTCTGATCGGTTTCACAAAATTTTTGTTTCCCACAGACGGCGCCAGTGGTCGATCGTGGATTTTAGAGTGTTTGTGCGATAGTAAGATTTGTAGAAAAATAAGAACACAAGAGTTTACGTGGTTCGATCTTTTGGTTAGATCTACGTCCACGGAGAAAGGAATTTATATTAATACTCTCGAGTTTACAGAATGTCTCTTCAATCTATCCTAGCATCACTATTTATAGGCGCCCAGCAGCAGTTACAGCTGAGGTCGTGGCAGTTACAGCCGAGGTCGTGGGGTGCCACATCAGCAGTCGTGGGTTAGAGATCGTGGGTTGGAGATCGTGGGTCGGCCGAGCTTCTATACTCTTGGGCTGCGCTGCTGGATTGGGCCGAAGTGTCTTCTGGGCCTTTCAGTGGGCCGAGCTCATCTAGGCCGAGCTTATTTGCCGAGGTCCAATTATATTGGGCCGGTGCTTGGGCCTAGTAGCTGGGCCATATCCTATCAAAAGGTAAATATTTTTAAATACATAAATTGAGATAATGCATTCAAAATTTTATGATAATGCACGAATGACTAATTAAATAATGCATTTCAAGATTTTAAAATGATGCATTAGGCATAACGCAGACTAACTTAACACATAAAACCTTTTGAATTATTATGTATAATGCATTTACATTAATTAAGATAATGCATCCAAGGTTTTATTATAATGCGCTACTGTTTTTTTTATTATTTATTTAGAAAAATGAATTATAATGCACTACTAATAACTAAATAATGCATTCAGTATTTTAAAGTTAGTCGATAAAAAAATCAAAAACCATATTTGTAGTAAAAAAAAAGGGAAATCATATTATAATGCATTACTATATTTCTTTGTAATGCATAAGTTAAAATTAATGTAATTTACACAGTAATATCTTCTAAAATATATTAAATGCATAGCAATGCATTATTTTTATTATTTCATGCATTACAAAAAAGTAATAAAATATTATTAAAAAAATGATATGAATAATGCGGTTATTTAACTTTTATAATGCATTGGTTGAACTGTAATGATGCATTTTACATGAAACCGTAAAAATAAAAGTACATTACGGAAATAATTCATCACAAACAAAATTGGGTTCAAATTTATAAAACAGTAGGCCATAATGAATTTAATTTTTGAAAATCATCAATTTATTGCTTTGAGAAATTTATTTTTCTCCATGGACGTAATACAGGAACCAAATTCTAGAATTTTATTGTGAAATTAAGATTTGTATGTAGATGGAGAAAAAAGATAAGAGAGAGACGATGACAGAGGCGAGAGATATTTTAGAGATAAATTCAAAAATCAACCCTTAATTTTAGGAGATAACCGTACTCTTTCTAAAAGAAAAATACATCAATACCCTCCATCAATTATATAAGGTGATATATTAATAGAAGTTTAAAGTTAAAAATTGACCGTAGATCATTCAAAATGGATATGATTGCTTCTTATTTTTTACACAATTGCTCTTTAGCATATGATCTCTAGCCTATATATATATATATAGGGTTGAGTTCTGGTGAAAAACACTATTAATGTAAAAAATGAGAAACAATCTAGTTCATTGATTCTTGCTAACTGAACGGCTAGATTTAAATCCATATTAATCAAGTAGATGATTTGGTCAAATCTTGCAATTGACTTTTAATATTAGGAAGGGTAAAACTGTAAAAAAAAAAAAAAAACACCGTATCTATAATGGGCTGATTTCAGGTGATTTGAGGAAACTATCGAAATCCAATTCATAAATTACAAAATTCTCATTTTCATTTTTCAGATTTTCTTTTGTTTGTTTGTTTTTTTTTTTTTTTTTTGCATTTATTTTATCATCATTATTTTCGTTTTAATCTAAATACGTTATTACACATTTCATGGTGCATTATAAAACTTCAATAAGTGCATTATTCAATTTTATGCATATGAAAAAAAGTAGAGTTATTTTGCTTTTTTTTTTTTTCCTTTCTTTCTTGAATTTGTAGATGCATTACGACTACTTGTAATGCATATGTATTCTTCCTTTTTATATTTGCAAGTTAGCATATATATTGTTTGGGCAACATATATTTTTGTGTCATTCAAAATGCATTATTATACTTATTATAATGATGCATTATATCAGATTTTTAAAAAAAAACAATGATGCATTATAAAATTTTAATTAGTGCATTGTTATCTTATACATCAAACACTAATATTTTATTACTTTTATTTTAATGCATTATGCATTATACAGTACAAACTAATGCATTATGCTATAGCTGGTAATGCATAAATATTCCCCCTTTTTTTTTAATTGCATTAGAATACAACTGATAATGCATAAATATTTTATTAGTTTTTTAATACAGTATGATACAACTGGTAATGCATACAATGTAATGCATTATAGAAAAATTCGTCACACATTATCTAGAAAAAAATTCTTTGCTTTTTGGCCATAGTGGGATATTAATATTATACGATATAGAGAAATATATACAAAATTAAAGTTTTCAATAGATAATTATCTTCTTATGATTGCACATAAATATATTTTTTCATTTAAAAAAATTGCATTATTGTATTTCTTGTAGTGCATCATCAGATTCTGGACAATGCATTATTCTAATTTTACGATATCAATCTTGGAAAAATAAAATAACAAAAAAAATATGCAATGCATTTTTATGTCAAACTAATTTAATTATTACAGTAGTTATGTAAAAATGCATTATAGTACTTTTGCTGATACATTATAGATAGCACTTCAAATAGTGCACCCATCATACTTTGTCAGTACATCCTTTTCATATTAGTTTACATCCTTTGTCAGAATAAATGCACTATTATAGTTCTATAAATGCATTATATTTTCCTTCACATAATGCATTGTTTCAAGTTTATCCAAATTATTTTCTACACATCCATCGAGATGCATTATAGTGTTTTTACCGATGCATTACATTACTTCAAATAATGCACTACTCATACTTTGGCAAATGCATACTTTCATATTAGCCTACATGTGCTTTTGTATTGAGAGAAATACGGAATACATAACCCCTTTGCTCTTTACTACCAATATATTCAATACATGTAGAATTGTATCAAGTAATTAATTTATCAAAACAAGAAAGATAGAACTTGTAAAAGTTATACCAAATAAATCAACATCAATCTGTTAGACGAGTAATCAAATAAAGATTGACCATCGAAAAAACTAATAAAAAAAACACAAATCATCGAAATTTTAAGTGCTTTTTTTTTGGCGATGAATGATAAGAGGAAGATGAATCTAAAATGTAATGATGGAAGATGAATCTAAAACTTATTAAGGAAGAGAATCGATAATCACTCCTTGATAGTAATTGTCCATATCCCCTAATTTAAGGATAGCAGTTATTTTATGAATAAAAATACATATGTGCCCTCCTCTTGCCATATATCCGAAAATCCTAATATAAATGATGGGACAAATATAAACCATTGATTATGAAAAATGAATGTACGAGATTATTTCTCATTTTTTACAAAAGATGGCTTTTGTATATGATCTTCCCCCTATATATATATATATATATATATATGTTATGGCAAGGGTTCGCATGTAAATAAATCCTGGCATGAGAAAATGAGAATAATACTTAAAGGTAACAAAATCATACTTAAATCTGTATAGAATTATGCTTAATACATAATTGTGCTTTTTAATATACAAATTTATACTTAAATATAATTATGCTTATTGTACCTTATAATCATGCTTAAATCAATATCAACCATAGATCTAACTAAGATCAATAGTCCAGATATATTCCTATTTCTCACTCCAGAACTTACTTACACATGATCCATCATATATATATATATATATATATATTGATTATTTTGGGTTTCACATTTCGGACATAAATACATCAATGTTAATATATTTATATAAAAATATTTAATAATGTATATTACGATAGTTTTAGTGCTCATGTATTTTATTATATTATAATTACTTGAATTTTGTTTTTGAAAATAAAAGAAGTTTAATTTTGCCAATGGATTTTAGATTGGGAAACGACACCGTGCCAAATTATTGAATAAAATTATGATCAAAGTAGAATTATTAAAATTATTAGTAGAATTATAGTAGTACTATTAGAATTATGATGAAAGTAGAATTTTTGAATAAAATTATGTGAAAGTCAATTTTAGTTTTATAAATACATTTTAAAAGTATATATTATCGTTTTAAATACATATTTTAGTTTTATAATTGTTGAATAAAATTATGTTTGATTTTTTAAAAAATTATAACCAAAATTTGTAAAACAAGACACGGCCTAATGTAGTTATCTGTTCAATTTGCAGATGATACTATATTTGGGTTTATATTTTTAATTATTTTGGGTTTCACATTTCGGACATAAATACATGAGTCAAAAAATAAAACACTCACTTTAAGATTAAAAAAAAAATCAAAATTAGGTATGGAATATAAAAAAACACAAAAACTACCCAATTTATTGAAAATTGGACTACAATGCCCTTACTTTCCCTTACCTCTCTCCCAGCCCAGCCCAGCCCCAGCCCCAGCCTAGTTTAGCCAGACCCGGTCAGGCCGGCCCGACCCGCCCCGGTCAGCAGGCCCGACTCGACCCGGCCCGATTTTTTTTTCCCGAAATGTGCAACTACACAGTACGTTTTTGATCATTTAGTATTGTTTACCCGGTAAGTGGTAAACGAATAATGTCTATTTGTAACTGCATTACGCAGTACGTTTATGTTATATTAGTACTGTTTACCGGTAAGTGGTAAGTGGTAAATGGATAATATCAAATTGTAACTAATTACGCAATACATTTATCTTCTGTTAGTACTGTTTACCAGGCGGGTCGGGCTGACGGGCCGGGGCAGAGCGGGACGGGCCGGGCCAATTGGATCGGGGCGGCTGGTATGGTCGGGCCGGGCCGGCCAGCCCGGGTGGGTCGGGCTGGGATGGGCTGGGCTGCTACCAATCCTAGGGGGAGGGGAGGGGCATTTTTGTCCTCCAAACCAAAAGATGGGTATTTTTTGTGTAATTTATATCACATACTTAAAATTGATTTTATAAAATAAAAGTGGGTAAAAATGTGTATTTTCTCTAGATACATCAATCTTAATATATTTATATAAAAGTATTTATTAATGTATATTAAGATAGTTTTAGTGCTCATGTATTTTATTATATTATAATTACTTTAATTTTATTTTTGGAAATAAGCCAATGGGTTTTAGATTGGGAAACGACATCGTGCCAAAGTATTGAATAAAATTATGATCAAAAGTAGAATTATTAAAATCATTAGTAGAATTATAGTAGTACTAAATTAGAATTATGATGAAAGTTTAATTTTTGAATAAAATTATGTAAAAGTCAACTTTTAGTTTTATAAAGACGTTTTAAAAGTATATATTATCGTTTTAAATACGTATTTTAGTTTTATAATTGTTGAATAAAATTATGTTTGATTTTTTTTTCTAAATTATATAACAGGGACAAAATTTGTAAAATAAGACACTTTTATAATAGAGTATAGATTTATCTATCCTACACCTTGTTTGACTTTTACACCCTTAAAAACTCAATTTTTCTTTCATTCTTAACATTAATACCCAGCTCTACGATACCATTTTACTACTACCTCCATCACATATATTTAGACCACATTGCTTTATGCACGTATTTCCACCGAAACCTAATACGGGTTTTAAAATATAATTTTGTAGTATCATTTTTTTTACGGGATACTATGAGTGTCATAGTATCCCGTAAAAAAAATGTTACTACAAAATTATATTTTAAAACTCGTACTAGGTTTCGATGGAAATACGTGCATAAAGCAATGTGGTTTAAATATATGGGATGGAGGTAGTATGACAGAGCGTGTATCATTTCTCCTCCCGTTCCAACCTTAATGCTACCAACCAAATTTCCAAAAATTAAATTGTTTTTAACATAAATAATAATTAATTTGTATAAAGTTGAATTTACTTAAAATGTTGCAAGCACTAATTTCCAAAAATTGATTTTTATTTTTATTTTTTATAATGAGCACAAAACGAGTTACTAAAAGAAGCAGTCCGTAACTGTTATTATTACATAGATTAGTGCCAACAAGGTCATGAGACTTTTTTAGGTCTTTGGACTACTTACTATGGGCACTATAGTATCAATAGTTCTATTATTTTGGTGAAGTCTCGATACTATTTGGTAATAAAAAAAAGTCAGATGACTTTTATTGGCTATTTAACTACTCACTATCTCCCCCATTTAGTGAACCAAAAATTTGGGCATAGGATTTTATGCATTTTGATGATATATTAATAAATTAATATGTTAAAGTGTTAAAGTGGAATACTTGTGGGTCCATCTAATTTTTTTAATAGTATTAAAGTGTTAAAGTGTTAAAAAGTAAAGTGATAAAGTATTAAAGTAATTGTGGAACATATGCCCCAAAATGAAAATGTTCAATAAATGGGGAACGTCCATATATAGTATTAGTGTTGGTAAATAGGAGACGGATAGAGTATATAGATTAGTGTCGGTAGTTCTATTACATGAGAAGTCTCAAAATTTAAAATTATAGTTAGGAGACTACTTTTTGTCATTGAATTAATTAATTAGAACTATTGCCGCTATTAGTGTCAATAATACCATTATGTAAACAAAAACTAAAACTAGCAGATGGCATAGATAAACATAAATTCAAAAAAATAAACGTTAGAAAATCAAGTTTACAGAGAAAAAGAAAAAGAGAGATAATTAAAATAATTTATTACTTAATAATAAATCAAACCCAGTTAAAATCACCTTAGTAAAGAGCATACTGATCCATTTATGCTAAAGTTGCTTATTATTTAATATTTTCTATTTTCAAATTATTGACCAGAATTCATAGTTTTTAACTGAAATGGCTATTATTAACTTTATTTTCGTGCCATGCCCTTTTAGAAAGCATATATATGCACAATTCAACTCGATAAGCTTATAAACCTCAGAATTATTTAATACATAAAACTCAAAAGAATCAACCTAAACGATAAATTGGATCAGTTCCACTCAGTTACACCCTTCATAAATACTTGAATCACTCCGGCGAAATCCTATTCCTCGTCTTTAGGAAGAAAATTTCAAACAGCCATTTTCCTTGTTTTTGCTATTCAGCCTCATTCAACTTGACACATTTCTTAAATATATGTAAAAATGATATAAACGTGTCAAGTACAATGGAACTAAGTGAGTACTATGAACATTAAGGTAAAATCACAGGAGAGAACGAAACGAAAGAATTATATAGCCAGTCAGAAATTGGTTGCTTGCTCTTCGACATGTACATAAAGATACCATATGTAAAAAAAGCTTGCCCCTTGATAGACAAATATTTAGCAAAAAAAGCATCAGCTGCCAACGACCCTCCACAAAATAAAGCCCCACAATTTCATCACTCACTTGCAAACCGACCTTCAAACATAGCAACAACTTACAATCAAGGCAAGCACTTGCTCAGAGCAAAGCAAACAAGAACCAACTACCAAGTACCAACACCTATGCTTCGTTGCCACCCTCTCTCAGAGCCAGCCGGTTGCCCATACCTCCTCGCCCCCAGCCATAGCCTCTGCCACCTCCACCTCTGCCTCTTCCATATCCAGCACCTGTCATAATTCACAAGTCCTTATTAACCTTCAAATCTAGACACAGTCGAACTATTATCACCAAAACACATATTCTTTAAAAATAACAAAAATGACCTATACTAGGCAAGAGTCTAGCTAACAGTAACTTAAAGTACATTTGACAACTATTGTCCAAAACTGGAATAGAATTGACACAACTATTTCGAGGTAAAAGAACTTACCATGATAACCCCAACCACCCCGACCATCGCCTCGGCCCGAATTAGAATATCCACCCCGACCACCATCTCGTCCCAAATCAGAATATACTCCACGACCACCTTCTCTGCCTGCATTATAATATCCACCACGACCACCATCTCGACCCGAATTAGCATATCCACCACGACCTAAATTAGCATACCCACCACGACCACCATCTCGGCCCGAATTAGCAAATCCTCCACGACCACCATCTCTGCCCGGATTAGCATATCCACCACGACCACCATCTCGGCCTGAATTAGAATATCCACCAGAATAGCCACCAGAATAGCCTCCAGAATAACCATCAGAATAGCCACCTGAATACCCAGCATTTTCTGCAGGGTGAGAAGGATTGTGTTTAACAAGAGTAAAGAGGATATCAAAACAGAATATCAACCACTTGAATTATAAGGTAGTTAATAGTTTCAGATGACCTGCAGTTATAAGAAGGAATTACCTTGGTAGTTCGAATATCCACCTCTGTGCCAACCACCTCGTCCTCTCCCTCTGCCACGGCCTCTTCCTCGACCATATGTATCTAAATAATCAAAAGAGTATTCATGAAACAGTTGCACATGTATTCTGGTGATGAATTCAGTTAATTTTCTTACCTCCATTACCACCATTGTAAATTGCACGTGTTTGTCTTGGAGGTTGTTGCTGCCGCTGTGGCTGATAGTTATTGTACTGCTGTTTAGTTTGATCGCCATTAGATGGACCTTGATACCTGATCATCAATAATATATTAGAGATTGGGGCGAAGGATACACTTCTAAATTCAAACTATATTATATAGCACGGACATAGATTTATTAAAATACACACACACACAGAGACGGCATCACAAAGTGTTTCTAACTGTAGCAACAATAACACAGCATTCCTAGGAAAATACATTGCAGCAACTCTGAGCATCAGAGATGATACAGCAGAATAAAATACAATCGAACGGAAAAATTACCCAGGAGAGTTCTGGTTTAGCTCTTTGGTTGACAGAGTAATTGAAATCATTGACACATGGCGAGTCTGCTCCACACTGTAGACAGAAATATCTGCATTAGAGACCTCAGTAGCAGATAGTGCATTTAAGTGATTAAAAAACAGATAGATAATACGAATGATTATGTGTGACGACTGAAGTGTTGCTTTCAGAGGGTAAAAAACTTCAAACTTACATCTGAAGGCCCTCTTCAATGGGTTCAAATGTATCAGTTATGCTGACTGAGCTGATGGCAGTGTCCTGATGCAGTTGAGGGACTCTTCTCTATATCCAAAGGAAAGCACTGAGTCCTTCACATTGCATAAGAAGGAGAAAGATAGAAGTATCAGAGTAAATTAAATAGTAGCAACCTTTAAAATTTCTGCAATAGCAACAGTCTTGTTTATCGCCTGACCCATTGCCTTTAGGACAATCTCTTTCACTCGTCTCTCCTGACAAAGATGATTAGCATAATAATCGTTAGAAAAATAAACACACACATGAGCCATAAGAAAAACTAACAAAGACATGCATTAGAATCCTTGATGCAAGCACCATTCAAGAACAAAAATGGCCATCAAGCTAGATCAAGGAAATTCTATCCCCCCCCCCCCTTATGTCATTCCAAGGACTTCATCATAACCCACAAGCAAGAAAGCACACTGAAACCAATAACAGAAAAGTAAAGAGTGCATAAGATATCAGGCTTTTGCTGTTTAAAGATCAAACACAGACATTATGTGTGAGATGAGGAAATTTGGTAATTAAATACCAACTTTTCGAAATCCTGTTCTTAATATCAACAAAATTATTAAAGGATCATGCATCACCGCAACATTATCTAAACTTGAGGCATTAGGGCAGAACTAGGGAAGAAAAAAAAAAACGAAAATAAGCTTTGTGTTTTCCAACACAAACTCGACTCGGAGCATACGAAAATGAAGAAAATCTTAACAAAGCTCTTAGATTACAATACAAATACTAAATCAGAATAAGCAACACTCGCCAACAAACACACACGCACAGACACTCAAAAACAGAAAAGGAAAGCGAAACTGAAGATCCAAAACAGTGTCAAAACAAAACCTAGCGGAAATAAAAATTAAAAAAAATAATAATAATGGAAAAGAAAGAATGAGGGATGAACCTGAAGAAGGGTGGTGGCGTAGCTGAGGTAGTTACGAACCAGGCCTTGAGAGGTGATACGGATCTCATTTTCGTTAACGGGAGATTCAGGCTTCGGCTTCTCCACCTTCTGGTATCTATCCATTTTCCCTCAAACCCTAAAAACCCTAGTGAGAGAGAGAGCAAAGCAGAGAGAGAGAGGCGGGGAAATGTTGTGGGTACGAAATGTAGAGATGAAATGGGAGTATATAACCACAGGACAGTCGAAAACTGAAGGAAAACGTGAAGGGCTGAGAATTTAGGGGTTAGGACGTCACCCACTTCTCAGCCCGCTTCTTTCGGGCCCTCGTGAATTGGGCTATTTATTTTGGGCTTTAGTAGAAGCGTACAACTTCGCTTCGCTCTATACATATATAGTAGTATAACCCAACGCATGTATCAACACATATATCATGCGTATTTGCAATAGAAAATTCGCTCGAGCTGGGCTGGGCTGAATTTTTGAAAAGTATTTACGACTGGCATGACCTAGGACTACCAGCGAAGTGGGTCTGGGTTGGGTTGGGTTGGGCTGGGCTGGGCTGGCCCTGGGTGGGTCGTAATTTTTTTAAAATTATTCTTTTCTCTTAATGTTTTTTGTTAATCTTATATTCATATTGTGAACGATAATATTGTAATTTAGTGGTGTGAATGTTATGAGGAGAAGTTGGGAGAATAAAGAGGAATTGACAAACATAGACGTGACATAACGTACAAAAATGATTCTATTTTTTCAAAAATTATAGAATTGAAAGAAACGGATACAAGCTTGTTTATAGATAAAAGTTTTACGTTTCATCTATTGATATTATTAATCATTATAAATGTTGAAAATATCTCGATTTGAAATTGGCTTGAAGTGGGCCTGGGTTGGTCATGGGTTGTGTGTTGAAATATAATGTTAGGACATTTGTACAGAAGAATGGGGTGATCATGGTTTTGATGAGATTCAAAAACCCATCCCAAAACCATTTAGAACAACTCCCTGAATAGTTAAAATGCTAAAATCCTAAGTAGTTTAGCAAGGTTCACTTGTTAAGGATCCAAGTAGTATAGTCGTGTAAAGCATGCTTGATCTTGGAATGAAGATCAGAGCTTCAGCTAAGGAAAAAGTTGCTAACCAAGAAGTTCTCAAAGAACTGCTGATCAAAGCAGTCGCTGACATCCAAAGTAGACAGTATGAGGACCAGTGTTGGCATTCAAGGTTTTAAAAATTGGACCGGACCGCCCAGTTCGACCGAGAACCGACCATGAGAGCGGTCCAGTCCATGCCTAAAAACCGAAGGTCTATTCAAACCGCCATTGGACTGCCAAAACTGGACGAACCGGCAAATCGGGGGCGGTTCTAAAGAACTGACCGGTTCTCAAAAATGCCTGAAATTCAAAAAATGTTAGTGGTGAGGATTGAACTCTTGACCTCCCAAATAAGAGTTTAAAGTAACAACCAACTCCACTACACTTCTTATTAATTGAACAACTTTAATTATCTCTATAATCAGTTTTTAGGACAAATTATAATTCTTCATTCCTTGTTTAACGCGCACATTTTAAAAGTTACAATATGTTTTTAGTTAAAAGTTACAATTCATACATTTTTAATGATACTTGTTAAATTTTAATGGATTTTAACATGTAATTTATGAACTTTTATGTTTAGAAGTTAATGAGTTATAAAATTCTTGATATTTATATATATATATATAATAAATATTATTACTATTTTTCTTAATTTATTTATTAAAAGGTTCAACCATGGTCCGACTCAATTGAACCGATCAAACCATGACCCGGAGCCTCACCGGGTTGACCTCCGGTCTGGTTGTTAAAATATTGCATCCAAGTAAGAAGACTCGGAGAGCAATCAAGCGAAGATCAACAGAGTCTCCAATGGATAGAAGCTCAACAAGAAGAGAGTACAAGTCAGAAGCTACACGACAAAAGAGGTATGCCACAAGTTCAAGTAGTTGCAGCCTAAAGTGCATGGAGAAGAGGCGAAGCAGTCAAACCCGGAAACCCGCCGAAAAACTGCTCCACCTGCTCCCAACAAGACCGGCCGCTACTACACATCAGAAACGCACAGAGGTTATTTCCCTATTGAATATCGAAGAGATAATTAAATCGTAACCGAGTCATTAGTGATGGATTAGAATGTAATTACTCCAACTGTTACATTTGACTTCCACGTTATATAAGCTCAAGGCCTCTCATTAGAAAAAGAGAGAGCTGATGTGTCCAAAAATGAAGACTTCGTTGAAGTCTCGCGCTGAAAATGTTTATCACGTTTCTCTTAGATCTCCAGTTCTTCAAGATTCATTGAGCAATCACCTTCTTCGAGTGTTCATGTCTTCAGAGATCTAGGCTTAAGTTTTTCACTAGAATATAAGCCTCCCACTTATCTTAACTTAGTCGAGCATCGCTATCTCTTATTCTTCAATGTAAAAGGATGTCTCAATAGTTGGAAAATTGATTCTTTCTGTCAAACGAAAGAGAGGTGCTTTGGCTTAGTAGCTGTCGTTAAAGCTATCCCCGTTAGCATTGTGAGTGCATGTTTTAAACTCATTAGTTTGGCTCGTGGGTGTCCATAGAAACTCACAGTGTAGAGCTCTGAGGTGCCAACATAAATCCTCAAAGAATTCTATAAGAATTCACCTCCGACAGGAGGATAGTGGATGTAAGCCAGGTTTGGGCCGAATCACTTTAAAAATTGCATGTCTATGTACTTTTAGGTTAAGCACCCATATAAAATTATTTTCCATAAACTGCATAGTTTTCATAGAAAATAAGTCGTTGATCACATTCAACGACTTGCATTTCCTTCACACACAAACTTGCACTTTGTACGTTCTCTGCGTTAAAGAAAATATAGTGCTCACACTTCCGCACACACAAGGTACTGAAAATAGACTGCTGATCACTATTCCTAAATGTCAGCAAGCTAAGTTCAGCGCCTCACTCCTTAGCGCATCATTTCTTTAATTGTTGTTAAGTCAGCGTGTACTGTAAGAGGCTGAGTCAAGGGCAAAAGGTCAAAAAGTTGTCACTGACAACACACATATGTATTCACCCCCTCTACACGTGTGTAGACTTGTTCTAAACGGGACCATCAACAATTGGTATCAGAGCATGGGTTGAAAATAACCATCTTTGTTAATCAGTAACTCATTAATCTTGAGGAACTAATCAGGGATTGCTTTGAGCATCAGTTTTGATACATGCTAATGGTTAGCCTGAACTTGATCTTTTAAATTTAAAATGCTGAAAATTCTTCTTTATTTGCATTGTTTTCATTGCATATCATCCCAACGTGTTGCATTGCATAAAATTGGATTTTCAAACTGATAGGGATTAAATACTCCGCTGCCATGTGGCAGACGAAAATTATTAACCTATTAGCATAATAAATAAAACGCAAGCCTAATACCCAAGCCCAATAGGAGGATCTGCTGAAAGAGGCCTCAAATCCTCATAGGACATGTCGAATATAAAGCCAGATCCTCATTGAGATTTGGAGTTTTTATACTGCACCTGCTCAAAGGCATAAAGGCATATTTTACCTATTAAATTCAAGAAATAATGGAGTCATACTCCTTTCCACGTGTCTCACATGTATTGGCTAAAAGCTTGGTGAGTACTCTATATTCTAACTGAATACACTTAGCTAGAGATCATGTCTCCTTAAAAAGGACTAAAGCACCCCACCCTTTAAGGGGATTTTATCTAATTGCCACCACCTTCATGCAACAAAAACATAAGGTAATTCACATACCTAAGGTACGCTTTTCTTACTAGACAAAAATTACACAAACACACACCCTTGCAGAGGTTTCTTTTCAGAAGAACAGAGGTTTCTTTTCAGAAGAAACCTCTACATTTTCACCTTCAGTTCAAAAACTGACTTGAGCGTCGGAGGTTCTTCTCAGAGGATCCCCACCCACTCCTCCGATGTTGTTTTGCAGGAATTTGTAGCAGTTCGAGTCAAAGCTAGGCCTAAATTCGGAGGTAATTCAACATAACCATGAGAACTTGATTCTCTTGCACTTTTAGTGTTCTCATCGAAGGATTGAATCCTTCTTGGATCTAAATCCTTATCTATCTTGTTGAAGATCTTAAACCCAGATCTATCACAAACTGTTTAAGCTTAACTGTGCTAACCAAGCTTCAGTGTTTCCTCTATAGGACGTTGAAGAGTTTGCTGAGTACTTAGCTTTAACAGGAATGAAGAATGAGGATCCAATTCCAGATCTGAAAAGATTTGAGGATGTAACGCCACATCCAAAGAGACTTAACGCGGTCACTCAAAAAAAAAGCTCCTAATTTATGGATCAACGAGCTTTAGTGACGGTTAAACTTTTTATATTAGGTATGGGAACTAAACTCATAATCCTAATAAAAGGATGTGGGTTCTTACTAACCAGGACCGCCGAGAAATCGGTCGTGGCCGGTTGTCTTGTCCGGAGTTAAGAATCGTGAAATAGTGGTCTGGGAGGTATTGAATAGCTCCATTTTCTCATCAGAGGAGAATGATTTCCATTTGTCACTTCTTCAGGCTTCACATTTCATGATGGACTTCACCTCCAAATTGTCCAGCTCAACTCTACGAATTTGGAGATGATCAGCGAAGAGCCCCTACGGTGCACAGTCTGAACCTATAAGTTCCATCGCAACAAGCTAATCCAACAATAAGCGACATGAATAAGGGATCCTCGGTTTGAACATGCATGAACGTGTGCGTATCATCAAGAATCTCAATTCAGAATGCCCATAGTCAAATGGATGGCAAGAAGGAATAAATCTCCACAGCTGACTCAACAAGGAAAGAGCAGTTCGATGGGAAGATTTCAAAGATGAGAAAGAACCCAGATCAGAGACACCAGTTCGATGGGAAGATTTCAAAAACGAGAAAGAAAAGGTGTTTTGGCTTAGTAGTTGTTGTTAAAGCTATCCTCGTTAGCGTTGTGAGTGCTTATTTTAAACTCATTAGTTTGGCTCGTGGGTGTCCATAGAGACCAATAGGCTAGAGCTATGAGGTGCCAACAGAAATTCTCAAAGGAATTCTATAAGAATTCACCTCTGACAGGAGGACAGTGGATGTCAGCCAAGTTTGTGCCGAACCACTTTAAATTTGTGTGTCTATGTATTTTTAGGTTAAGCACCCATTTAAACCTGCTTTTCATAAAATGCATAGTTTTAATAGAAAATAAGTCGCTGATCACATTCAGTGACTCAGTGACTTGCATTTCTTTCACACACAAACTTGCACTATGCACGTTCTTTGCATTAAAGGAAAAATATAATTTCAGCAAACTTGCACTCACACACTTCCGCACACACAAGGTACTGAAAATAGTATGTCGATCAATTCCAAGTGTTAGCAAGCTGAGTTCAGTGTCTCCCTCCTCAATGCATCATTTTTTCAACTGATGTAAGTCAGTGTGCACTATTCAAGGGCAAAAGGTCGAAAAGTTATCACTGAGAATACACATGTGTATTCACCCCCCCTCTCTCCCTCCCACTACATATGCGAGACTTGCTCTAAATGCGATCATCACTGTGCTTGATGTGGGCCTGGTCCTGAATTTTGAAAAAAGTCCAAAAGGAACCTATTTCCTCGAGTGTGACCCAACCCATCAAACCGACATGATCAAATGGGCTGGGCCGAGCTGAGTTGGGTTAATCCAACCCAGTTGACAACTATAGATATAGTTTCGATAAAATCAAATTATCTCCCTCTCATTCATATAGTATATTCTTATAGGCGATGTGTGTAAGGAAAAAAAAGAAATAAAAAAAACTTTGGCAGAATGGGAAGAAAGGATGTTGAAAGAGATTGTGGGTTGGAGAGGGATGCGACATACATGAGAGAGAGGGAGAAAAAAATTGATTAAAACTCCTGAAAAAGAATGAGAAATAAGGACGACAAAGTGATATATATTTACAGAAGAAGAGATTTTATTGAAATTCATAGTCTTTGTTCTTCTTTGGTCAATTCTTAGGGGCTACAGCAATAATGATCTTCAAACATAGTGGTGGGAATTCGGGACTGGTCAGGTACCCGTCCTGAAATTTTCGGGCACCCAAACCTAAAAAACCACAAATGCGCTACTCGAACCCAAACTCAAAAATATCTTCGGGTACCTAAATACCCGTTCGGGTATCCAATTCGTTACAACGTAAAATTGTTGGTCCTGTTTAGAGCAAGTGTTCACACTTGTAGAGGGGATACACGTGTATATGGTTAGTGATGACTTTTCGACTTTTGAGCGCTCTTAACTTAGCCTCTTTCAGTGCACGCTGAGCTATCAGTAGAGAGAAGATATAGTGCATTGAGGTGTGAGATGTTGAACTCAGTTTGCTGACGTTTTAACCCCAAGGTCAACAGGATGTTCTCAACATCTTAAGTGTGTGTGAGCGGCAATGTGGGACATGAGTCTAATCAATTTTAAATATAAAAAACGTGCAAGTGCAAGTTTGTGTTCGAAAGAATGGCTAGTTGCTGAATGTGTTCAGCGACTAGTTTTGTTATGAAAACTTATATAATTAATAAAAAACAGTTTATATGGGTGCTTAACCTAAAAACATTAAAATACATAGACACACAATTTTTAAAGTGGTTCGACTCAAACCTGGCTTACATCCACTGTCCTCCCATCGGAGGTGAATTCTTATAGAATTCTTTGAGGATTTTAGTAAGCACCTTAGAGCTTTTACACTGTGGGTTTCAATGGGCACCCACACAGCCGAACTGTGAGTAGTTACAGGCCACGAAATCTGATCAATGGTAGCTTTCAGTGGGCAGCTACCTTGCCATCCTCACGTCTTTTTTCTTTCGAGAGAAAGAGTCGACTTTCCAATCAATGAGACATCTATTTACATTGAAGCACAATGCAAAGGATATGGATGCTCGACTAAGCTAAGATATACGTGAGGCTTAGTTTCTAGTGGAAAAACATAAGGCTAGATCTCTAAAGACATGAACACTCGAAGAAGGTGAGTGTCCAATGAATCTTGAAGAACTGGAAATCTTAGAGAAACGTGAAAAATATCTTCAGCGCGAGACTTCGACGGAGTCTTTTTTTCTGGGCACATCTGCTCTCTCTCTTCTCTGATGGATAGGTCTTGGCTTTTATAGCGTGGGAGTCAGATGTAACCGATGGAAGTAATTACACCTTAATCATTACTTTATTGATCGGATATCTGTTAATTACTCTCCGACTTTCAATGCGAAAGTAACCGTTGAGAGGCTACAAAGTGTGGCAGTGACCGGTCTTGTCGGGTGTGGGTGAGGCAGCTTTATGGTGGGATTTCCGGAATTTTGACTGCTTCGCCCTTTTCCAATGCACTTTATTCTGCAGCTACACTTCTTGAGGCAATCCTTTCTTCGTCAGTCAGAAGAGTCCTTTCTTCGACATCCAACTTCTGACTGGTACTCTCTTCTTAATGAACTCTCATTTTTATTGGAGGCTCTGCTGATAATATCTTGTTTCTGCTCTGAGTCTCCTTTCCTGAATGTCAGTGCTTGTCCTCATAGTTGATGCTGATAAGGGACTTAGCTTGGACGTCAGCATCTGCTCGATCAGCAAGGTGATCAACAACTCTTCGAGTACTTCCTGGTCAGCAGCACTTCCTTCGGCTTCAGCTCTGATCTTCATTACAAAATCAAGCCTGCTTTACATGGCACTACCGCTTAGTTCCATAATATGAACCTTGTTGAACTATTTCGGCTCTTGGCTCGGGTTGGATATGGGGTTAATCATTTTAAGAGGTTTTGGGATGGGTTTTGGAATTTCATCAAAACCACAAACACCTCGTTAAGTTCCTCTTTACAAATTGTCTTAACATTATATCCAAACAATTAATTATCAGAAGATGCATTCAATGTAATTGAGCCATTAAGTGAAGGGTTAGAGTATAATTTCTCCAACGGTTACATTCGACTCTCACACTATAAATACCCATTGGCCGAGACGTTTTCAAATTATTTTAGTAATGTATCGATTTTTATGATTGTCTAAATTTTGTAAGAAAAAATAAGGCATGTTTTTAATTAATTAAAGATATTTGACATTATATTAGATATAAAATGAGCATCGTTTCAACCCAAACTTTTATATAAGAAAGAAGGCCGACCCTCCAGGCTTGGGCTATTTCCGATTTAGCACATTCACATTTTCTTTTTTTACAAATTTCTGATTTGGCACATTCACATTCACATTCTTACTCGGGTAGTACATGGTTATTGGTACGAATATGAGTCAATTCATATCGAGTACTTATAATATAATACGAATTACATTAGTGAATATGAAGTTATTGGTACGAATATCGATCAATTCGTAACGATTACCTATAATATAGTACGAATTACACAAGTAAGAATGAAGTTATTGATACGACTATGATCAATTCGTACCACGTACCTATGATCACATGGTGCATCAAAACTAACTAACAAGGGAAATGCAAGCCAATCAATTAGATATATAGGAGCCTCACATTTTGGTTATTCCATAAAGAGCATTATGCAGACATGAATACAGAAAGGGAGAAAAAAAAACCGAAGGAAAATAAAGAACAAAGCCAACAGAAGAATCAAGTAGAAGTGACCATGAGAGTAATAGAACAAAATCGAGCACAAAATATCGCATACTTATGAGTTCTCAACTTTCAATGGAAAGCCAAATACTTTAAAAGAAGCAAGCAATAATAAAGACAATTTTGACATAAATAGTCGGTGAGAACAAGAGACTCATGTCATTGACAATTCAATACCTCCAGTATCACTTGAATTATCAAAAACCCAACAAATTCAATACCTTCAGCTTCCCATTTTCAACAAAATCAAGCATATTCAGATTTTCCTCCTCTGTCTTTGCAGATATGGCTGACTTGTCCATGGCACATACCCATTTCGAAAGAGATTTAGCTTCAACGCTTTGTTAAGTGATGCCTCGACCTTCAACACCCTCGGCTCTAAATCAACGGGCCTACTTTTGTAATGTTTAGCAGCTTTATCGGACTTCATCTTCTTCATTCTCAACAGGCCAGAAAATTATCACTCCATGATCGAAGGCGTTCGAGCCCAAGAGAGACAGAGAGAGTGACGGCAAGAAGGAGTGACGACGGCGACCTGTTGCCTCCATCACCACTGCCTCCATCGACTTATCCCCAGCCGCACCGACACGACCACGTCATTCAAATCCCCATCCTGGAAGCCAATCTCAGAATCTGAATTGCATAGATTCAAGATCGTGGGTCTCGACAGTGCACTGTACAAATTGCGGCAGCATAGCCGGAGGGATGGTGGTGTTGTTGGAGGCGGAGCGTGAGGAAGGTGAGAAGAGAAAGAGGATGAAGAAGAAGAAAAGGAGGAGGAGAGAAGTGTTGGGGTTGTTGTGTATAGCTAAAGCAAAAACGTGTTTTAGTATATACGACATGTATTCCACTGGTAACAATCACCTATCTGAATAAATATATTAATAAGAATAAGCCATATATCTCATATTTTAGAACACGTGGACGACACGGGTGTCAGGGAGATCACGTAGCATTCGATAATAATTATGAGATATAAACAGTATCACAGTCGAGATAGCTCGGGAAAGCTATTGGTTTAGACTGCATCATAACGGTAGTGGCGGGTCTCAGTCGCTAGTTATATTGGTACGGTGGAACGTATTGACAGGATCGAGTGAGATAAGGTTCTTCTGATACTGACACCCTAGCAATAGGTGAAGAACTAGAGATCTCGGCATTTAGAGATATGATCTTAATCTCGATAGGCTATTAGATATATATGTGTTGTTCATTGTTACTTTGATTTGCAAGATAAGGGTCTATCGTAGCATCCCTGATGACTTGCCTCTTGGGTAACATGAGGGTGCATAGTATGTCTAATTAGTTGTATCGAGACACCGTGTCCATATTAGGTTGAGAGATATCCCCTCAGGGAGTTCACAAGGTTTATTATACCAAGTCATGCATGCTGATTAAGATCAGGTATAATAATAAGGGGTGAACGGGTACTACTTGAGGAAAACAAGATATTAATTAATTATGAGCAGTCAGATGAGCTCTAATTAATTAATGGATATCGGAGTCATTAAACATGGGGATAACTCTAAATAAAGTATCAACCTCAATCTACAAATTGGGACAGAGCGGTGATTCAGTTGTGATTCTTTAGTGGAATGTGTCACAGCTCTAATGAAATAAATGTTCTGGGTTGATCATGAAATTATTTCATTAGGTAAGACTAAACTCTGTCTGGTACATAGATTTCTGGGATGGCCCAAGAGCTATTTAGGAAAGGAATTCAAGGTATTATTGAGGGATATCAGTTTTGGACTGAAAATAGGTATTGAGCCCATAATGTGGCGCCTACAGTGATGTAGGTGGCGCCTGTTTCTCTTTTTGGTGTCCATCTGGGCTCAATAATTGCACTATGGTTAAATATGTAATATGGAATAAATTAATATCTAATTAATTAAGATTTATTCTTAATTAAGGAATTAGATAATTAATTTAATATTTACATACAATATTTTCCTTATAATAATTAGGATTAATTCTAATTGTATTTAATTAGAATTTGTTCCAGTAATTATTAACTAAACCGAGCTTTATTAATTAAAGTCCGTGACTTAGTGAACAAGGAAAATGAGCGCCTATCTCCTCCTATAAATAAGGAGGAGGAGATTCTCAAAACCTAATCCAATCATTCATTCACTGGAAAAGGGGCGCCGGTTCAGAGAGTGCAGAGAGAGTTCCAAGTTCCAAAGTTCTGAGACGCCCACACTGTCAGAGAACTTCGAGGAAAGGGATCACATCCTAGTAATCTAGACCTGTAGATTACTCCATCACAGAAAAGAGAAAGGTATCAGTTCTTGACTCAATGCGTGATGTAATTGCATGTAAATCTGATACCACAAATTATCATATCCAATTCAAAGATCCCGTGGGAAAAATGAACGCTTTTGTAACGCCCCAAAACTTCAAAACTTTAATATTGAGCTTATATTAATGGGCCAATTGATGTAGTAAGTTATATCATTTTTACTATTTAATAGAAGAAGCCCATTGATATAGAAAAAAAAATGAAATGTTGGGGATGTTATGTTATTAATTATTTCTAGCCTTGCTATAAGATTTTGCCGGCCCATTAGTTCTAGAATATTTCTTTTAAGAGGGTATATTTAATAAATAAATAAATAATGGGATTAACCTGTCTTGTTGTCCATCACAAAGCTTGCTGTCAATTTTTCCCTCAATTCTTCAATTCTTTTACTGATGATTCATTGATCTCTTAGATAAAAAGAATTCCCATCCTCATCACTCTAGTTTGGTATCAAACCTTTCTCTCCCATTCCCTGCATTCATAAAAATCTACAAGTCTCAACCCAGAGCTTCAAGCAATAATTCTTTTATCATCCATTGAAGTAAGCCCTATTGTTTCCTTTCTTTTTGCTAATTACTTATTCTTCGTTTAGATTTTATAGTTTGCAATTGAGCATCCATTTTCCTAAACCTACAGTTCGATCATAGAAAAATAATACTCATGAGTTCCCGCCGAATCTCTAAAATTATGTAATATAACACTATATCGGTTATACCATAGGCATAAATCCATTATTATATCATACTCCCTCCATTTCATATAAAATGACACACTTCTTTTTGGCTTATATGGCACGTTTTCCCACGCTTTTTGATGATGAGTTTTAAAATGGATTTTTGAAGAATTCTTTCTTTTACGGGATACTACGACACTCATAGTATCCCATAAAAAAAAGAATTCTTCAAAAATCCATTTTAAAACTTATCATCAAGAAGCGTGGAAAAGCGTGCCAGAAAAGCAAAAAAGAAGTGTGTCATTTTATATAAAATGGAGGGAGTATAATTTATATTTTAAATTGCAATTACTTAACAAATGAAATTAGTAAGACAAAAGATTTAGGGAAGATAAAATATGAGAGGGGTGATGATGGTGGTGGTTGTGCTCGCTCCTTCCTTGTCGACGGGACTATATTGTTACTAGTGGCAGAACAATGGTGCTCCCCGGCTGCTGCAGTTGAGATATGGTGGTCTCCGGCGGCGACGGCGGCTGCTGTGTGATCGCCGGGGAAGAATAGGAAAAGAAAAGTTGCAAGGAGAGATATTAGAAGTTTCAGATTTAATTTAGGGGTTTATTTCATTCTACAATATTAATATTTAAAAGTAGAAGAATTGAGAGAAGAGGCGAGAAAGCTAGATTTTACGTGCTCTTGTTGAAGAACATGGGATTGAAAATAGGGAGAGCTTCTGCTAAAGGAGATGGAAAATGAAATTGTTGTGTGCTCAGGGAGGATGACAACGGAGGGAGATGATGAGATGAACTATAATATAGAAATGGGGCTGCGATTATAGGCTTATAATCAATACAGTAATGATCTAATAGTAGAATTTTAATTAAATAATAGGATGGGCTGTAGGTTTGAACTATTTAAACATAAATATTAGATTAGATTTTAGGCTTTAACTTCATAATAATGGTGAGTTCTCAATTAAATGGATTGTTGGTCACGTAAATGAGCATAAGCAACCAGAATTTTGTATTAGCTTCAATGTTAGTGTGATACGCCTTCATGAGAATCGAAGCATTAGACTTCTATTTTGGATATTCAAAGAAGTGAAATCTTGGGCTGCCATATATACAACAGATCGAGTTGCATTCAACAAATGGATTCCTATTATTAACTCATGAATTCCTACTATTAGTTTAATAAATAGACTACACTTTTGAACTTCGATGGAACGAAATTAGTAAGTTGAATTCTCGTTGGACACCTACTGTTGCTACGAAGATTTGGACTTGCATTAGAAACATGGTAGATAGATCTAGGTCGAAATCACATATATTTTATGATACAGTCTCCAACTATGAGTCGACTATAGATATTAACTTAGAATTTCTCATTGTAGATCAAGTTCCTAATCGTCCAAACTAGTGCAACTCCTCAAGCACGCTACTGTTTACTACGAATTGCAAGGTGGGTTATTTCCAAAATCTACTACTATTTTTACAAAAGCTTTACGTCTATGATTCAAACTATTTTACTATGCTCATTCGTGGATTGACATGACTTGCATATGGAATTCCTACAATGTTCACGACACACTATGTTTATGTGGCCACATAGAGTTTGTCTCCACACAATGTTATATATGAGCCCATGTTATATGAAAGCAACTACATTTTTACGATACGGCATTCATGACGAAAGCATATATGTATGTATTGCCCACTGAGTGTCTTTGGCACTCACCCCCAAAATATTTTCAAACTATCTTATAGGTGTGGAGTGAAGGAAGGCGGGCGACGTGGACTCACGGACTGTGTTTAGTTGACCCAACTTTTGTTCTTTTGTGTATTCGGGTCGAACTATGTATATTTTGGTCAAGATACTACTACTTATTTAATGCTTCCGCTGAATGATTGTCAGAATTTTATAGTTATGTAAATTATTTCGTAATATATTAAATGCTCTACTTCGTCATATTCTGAGGTTTTTATTCGACTATTCAACTCGCATTTTATTGGAGGTTGACTAGCAAATTCATTTGAGACGAAGTTTCTTCATTTCAAATTTTCGAGCAGGATTCATAATTATTGAATAGTTTATTCTTGATGTCCCTTTTTCGTAATTCTTCTTCGTTTGCATTTGGGAGCGCCCTAATATTCTTGAGTCAGGGCGTTACAGCTTTCAAGCAGCGGTTCCATCAAGAAGAACGAGAATAGAAAATAGAATTTGATTTGTGATATTTGTTGGGTAATTGAGGGGTAATTTAGTCCCATATGAAAATGTTGGGTATTTGGAGTCTAAATTAAAATGGATGGGTAGAACTTGATTTTACTATCTAAAAGTGGGTATTTGACCCTAATACCTCAATTTTATACTACATCCGTCTCATTTGAAACGTCCCACTTTCCTTTTTTATATGTCTCACTTCAAACGTCACACCCCAAATAAGGAAATAATTATCAATCCCTTATGTCTCACTATCTAGCACTCCATTCCTTAATCAATGTGCAAAAAGTAAATGAGTCCACCTAAATTTATTACATAAATGTCATTCATTAATCAATGTGCAAAAGTAAATAAGACGTTTGAAGTGAGACGGAGGGAGTACCTAATATCTCTCTCTTTTACTTATTTTTTTATTCGACAGCAGATGACTTGAGATACTTAAAGAACACACCAACCTGATAAATTATACCCTAAGTAATTTTATTTTTTAAAATAATTTAATGCATGTAATATTATATTGCAAAATCACATATAAGACCAGACAACTTATTCGGTTTTTAGGCCATCCCTATTGGGTTCGAGCTATTTTTGGGCAAGGTGGGTGAGATAGAGGTGGCCCCGCCGACCCGTACACGCATTCGTACACGTACTCGGAGGGTTTGTACTCGTACCCATACTCGTCAGTTCAGGTTCGGAACCGTACCCGCCGAAGGCGGCGGTTCGGGTTCGGGTACTGAAAGTTGGACCCGCGACCCGCCGGTTCCTATACCCGCCGACCCGCAAACCCGCCATTTTGATATGTATTTCATCTAAAAATATATTTTTATTACTTAGTTTTAATTAACATATACTCTTTAGCCTACTTTAGCGTTTTTTCCATTAAATTTTCACTAAATATGTTTTAACGGTGCTCAGACTTTCAAGATTAAATTTTTTAAATAACTTGACATTCACTAATTTAGTATTTAGAGGTCTAGTTTTGATTTTGATTGTTGGATTCTTTGCAATAAAAATATTTTTTTTATTACAAATAATTCGAGGTACAACTAATCAAATTTAAAATGAATTTTTAATATTAAAAATAATAATTGTAAAACCCGCTGGAACCGCTGAGTTGTACTCATACTCGTACCCGCACCTGTCGTACTCGGAATCGTACCCGCACCCGCCCATCCGGCGGTTAGGGTACGGGTCCAATTATGTGGAACCGTACCCGCTGGGTACGGGTACAGTTCTGTACCTGAACCCGCATTTGGCCACCTCTAGGGTGAGATTGAATTGTTTTCATGTTATAATATTCTGACCATAACCATAAAACTTCGATTTTAAGGGGGTCCGTATGACCATGACGTTTTTTTAGTATTCATCACTTTCTATAATTGTTCAATTTTTGTTTATAATTAAAGATACTTCAAATTTTGTTAGACAAAAAATTAGCATTGTTTCAAAAAAAAAAAACTTTATGTTTATTGCACCAACCAACGGGCTTGGCTATTCCCGATTTGGCCCATCCTGTTTAAGTTATAATCTTTTAGCCTTAATCCACATATTTTTGTCGAGTCATTCGTAATTGGTTGAGGTTCATTCAATTCTAACTTTCCTACGGGCCATTAGACATTTACAGTACGATATAACTACTTTCCTACGGGCCATTTGACATTTACAGTACGTATAACTACACGATAAATAATATTTTTCATTAAGAAATTTTTATAATAATTTTTAATTTATGTAACACGTTTTTCTAATAAATTCTTATAATACAAGCATTTTAAATATATATATATTACTATTATTATTATTATTATGCTATAATTTATAAAATATCCTGTCGAAATACAAACTAGTTTGAAATAATTCCACGCATCCCTATCCCACTTTCACAGGGTGCTAGGCATTCTCGTTACGAGCTATGACTAGAGCTGTCAAATTTAACCCGAAAAAGCCGGCTCGACGGGTAGTCTCGACCCACCCGTAGTTTGGGCGGGCTTGGGCTATGAAATTCTAGGCCCGTTGAAATTTTGGACCGGCCCGACCCGACCCAAGATGCTTAAAAGCCCGATGGGCTCGGGCGGCCCGATCAGCCCGATAATTTTTACATTATAATTTTCTCATGGGTCGGGTTTGTGCATTGATTTTTGCGGCCCGATGAAATTTTAGACCGACCCGACCCGATTTTTGTCTCAAGCCCGATGGGCTCGGGCCAGCCCGGCCCGAGCGTTTGACAGCTCTAGCTATGACTCGTGGAAGTCAACACAAATTTACATGAAGTTTAATGGCAATTACTAGTATAATTTAATATCACCGTCCAAACTAGTAAAATTTTATAGATTGAACCCGTCACATTTGCGTGCATTAGCGAAAACTAGTAGTAATAGATTGAACCAACATCTTCTCTTTTTTTTTTCTTTTTTTTTCCGCTTTTTTTTAATAATATTTTCGTATAAAATTGGCTAACCCCATCTCATCTGGGATACTATCAAATCTTATAAACCTTCCATTATTTTTTGCATCATCAATTTCTTGCGTGATCTATTTTTTATATATGATTTGCAAACTATTACACACAAATAAAATTTATCCAGATGATTTGGATTCATTGATCATTATATGATCCACAATCCAAATTAAAAGATGTATTATAAAAGTACTAAGAATGTGTTATGAAGAATAATATTCATTTCTTATGGGCAAGAGTATTTAAGAACACTTTATTAGTGTTAAGTGTGGTATTAAATATTTTAAATCAATTAATCATTAACATCATAGATTCATAAAATACATTGGAGATACCTTTTAAATGAAAAAGATCGTACTTAAATTTTAATTTGACATAGAAAAATCATAAAAGTCAAATTAAATGAGCAATTTATGATAATTTATAACTTTGCAGTTCATATTATATTAGAATATGTGCAATGAATAGTAAATGGAAATGAAGAAGATTAGACTAATGAGCTGGTTAATTAAGATAATAACACTTAAAATGTTTCAAATTAGACGATGCAAAATTAAAAGTTTGAGACACTTCTCATGGGACACACCATACATTATAATTAAGGAAGAGATTTGTATGCAAATAAATTTTGTTGTAAGAAAATAAGAATAATGCTTAAAAGTATACAAATTCATGCTTAATTATTATGCATAATATTATGCTCATTAATTGTATTTTTTAATGTAAAAATTAATATTTAAATATAATCATGATTATTATACCTTATAACTATACTTAAATCAATGACAGTCATAGATACAACTAAGATCAATGGTCCAAATTTATCTTATTTATTACGCTATAACTTATTTTTATATGAACCAATTCTTATAATATACTACTGGTAAATATATTCCTTTTATTACACTTCAAATGGGAGTACCATTTTATAGTTCTCATATCAATATGTGTGTGTTATATAAATTATAAAAACTATAACAAAAAAAGAAAAGAAAAAGAAACTTGTGAAACTATTTTGATTCAATTTGCAACACTACTCATGTGAAATCGTCTCACAAATCAAAAGTCGTGTGACAAAACACGATTTGAATTATTAAATCAACAATTATGAGATCCGATTAGAATTTGGATTTGAAATTTGGCATGCCTATTACGAGGATTCGTGGAGGTCCATACAATTTCAATTGTGATTTTATGTCCCAATTTAACGTTCCAACCCTATGCCACATCACCAATTATATTAGTTTTATGTATTTATCTTCAATATATTTAATTTATAATAATTTAGTTTAATTTTATGATTATTTTATTCATTAATCCAATTAAGGTTATAATGAACTTTTAGCAACTTAAATTCTTATGTATAAATATTTGCTATGATTTTTTATACTATAGCATTATTTACTTAAAAAAAAAAAATCTAAAATGAATAAGATTCGAGACATCGAAATCGTCGAATTCGGGAGATATCGGATCCCATCTGGTACAATTATGTATAATTATTTGTGAAAAACGTGGAACGACAATTACTAATAAGAAGTTTAATGGCAAATATAATTTAATACCCGTCCCTACTGTTGTGCAACAACCAGTTCCTTGACTTCCTTTTCTTCTTTATATATTTTCGCCACTTTCAACCAACGGCAAACACAATTGAAGAAAGAGAGAAAGAAACAACTGAGATATAGAAAATGGAGAAAGCTATTGACAGACAGCGAATTCTGCTGGACCATTTGTTACCCACTTCGTTTTCTCGCCAATCTTCTCTCTCCGTGAGTTCTTCTTCTCTTTGCTGTTTTCTCTGATCTCTCTCTCTCTCTGGATCGATTTGATTAATGGACGGAAAATCAATTCCAAAGTGTGATTTCGTTGACTTGGGTACACTAATTCTATGTGTTTTTGTTTTTTGAGGTTTTTTCTTGATTGTATATTTAGATTCCAGCTACTTTAATTGGTTTGCAACGATGAAGATTTGTTTCTTTCTTGGGAAATAGTCACCTTGTAATCGTTTCAGATTCAACCTTGTCGGGTCGGAGTGAGTATTATTAAGATGGGCCAGGACAAACTATTATACTAGCTCCGTCCCAATACATTAGTCGCCGTTGCTTTTTGATTTTTCGGCACGCTTTTCCATCGAAACCTAGTACGGGTTTTAAAATATAATTTTGACGTGTTCATTTTTTAACGGGACTCAAAAAATGAATACGTCAAAATTATATTTTAAAACTCGTACTAGGTTTCGGTAGAAAAACGTGCCGAAAAATCAAAGAGCAAAGATGACTAATATAATGGGATGGAGGTAGTATATAATAATAATAATATAATTGCACTCATCTTTATATAGTTATAATGTGAACATTAGTTTATACCAAACTTTAGTAGTATTAAATACTATAGTTTTATTCTTCTGACTATATGAGAAGTTATATCACTGAGTCTATTTTTTTTTTATTAATGTATTTAAAATTTGAATGTATACAACAATTTGAGAAATACAGTACTTAATAGTCAATACCATTCATTGACTTATTTTGCTATTATAGCAAACAAAGAATGGTTTGACATTCAAAGTGAGTATTGAGAATTTTTATACTTATTAACATATTTTTTTACTACTCGAGAAATAATACTCCTCTCTAATGTATTTCTCTATTGTAGTGAACATTGAACAACTTCACAATACGTAAAAGAACAACTTCACAACACGTAAAATTACGTGGGAAATGTTATCATTCGTTGACATAATTTTTCTGCTACAAGAACAGCGAGGCTAGTTGAGAAATGCTACTCATTATTGACCTTTTGTTTTATCACAATGAATATAACATGTGGCTTCATATTCAAAATAAATACAACTGGATATTTAAAGTGAGCGCTAAAATTGTTTCTTTTGTAATCTATTTTATTAATACATCCCAAAAAAATACAATTACCTGTGAAATTTAATTCCTTCTTAACATATTTTCCTATTAAATATAACTACTCAAGAAATGTTATGACACTATTCGTCCTCTTGGCTCACTTAAACTAACTACATTTTATGCATAATTTATCTCTCGTAATTTTATTATGTATGAGACTATTTCAATGTGATGGAGGGAGTACAACTTTTTGACGAAATAATACCTCTACTTAATCTATTTTTCTATCACGATGAATAATAGGCAACTTCATATTCAAATTTAATATAACCGCATGAAAGATGTTATCTTATTAACTTTTTTTTAATTACATTGAACAATAGCCAACATGACGTTCAAAATGAATACAAATACCCGAGAAATGTTGTCTCTTTCTTAATCTATTTTTTTTATTACATCGAAAACCTTTCTATTCGTGAGAATCGTAAGAACCTGCTTATTTAAAATTGTCAGTAAAATATGAGCGATCAGTCATTGTAAGCAAGTTTGAGAAGGTTCCATATGAGCATTGAATACTATGGGTTATTATTTGAAATAATCTTGAGGCATCAAACTGTTGCAATTGTAACTATATAAAATCTTCACCATCATTATCCTCATGAGTTTTCTATCAGCATTCAACTTGTTCAGCTGGAGATGGTGGTGCCTATCAAAGAACTACCGCCTTTGAAGATGACATTGTTGTCGTTGCGTGAGTTTGCCTCACTTTATGATTTCTCATCCTTTTGCTTTATTTGATATATACTTGTAAAAGACTAGTAAACCTACTTACCTACTAGTTGCTTTGTGCATGTACCTTTCCTGTAGAGCTTATCGAACTGCCATATGCAAAGCTAAGCGTGGGGGATTCAAGGATACCTTTCCAGATGATTTGCTTGCTTCTGTACTAAAGGTAAGCTTTAGTTTTCATTCAAGCACAAGTGCACAACTATCATCTCTGTGGAAGAAAATATTTTTTCCGAATAAACACAGTTCCCAGAAGTGAGCTAGATAACTTAGAGTTGAGAAGAGAAGCACTTTAGTAGAAACTTTCTTACTTGTTACTTGCTTATTGCTGTCAAATGTTGTTCCGGTTTGATTCTTGAATTAGGTATATGATGGGTCCGATTCTTGAATCAAAGAAATGATACTTCTCTTTTCTGTTCAGCGTATTCCACCAAAATGTATTAGATGACTAGAGAAGTACCTTAAACGGAACTTCTATAACATGTTATATGTAGTCAAATGCTTCTCTAGCTCAACTCTAGAATTTAAATATTACATTTTTCCTTATCTAAATTTATATCTTCTCTAGAGAAGTACCTTAAACCAAACTTCTATAACATGTATATGTAGTCAAATGTTTCTCTAGCTTAACTCTAGAATTAAGATATTACATTTTTGCCTTATCCAATTGTGTATCCTCTCCTGATTGCAGGCAGTGGTAGAGAAAACCAAACTTAATCCTGCTGAGGTGGGAGATATAGTTGTTGGAACAGTTCTGGCTCCAGGCTCACTCAGAGCTATTGAGTGCCGTATGGCAGCTTTCTATGCGGGTTTTCCTGGTATTTTCTCCCAATACAAAATTCGCACTTCATTGTTTAGATTTCGTTTTGCTGTATAATGTATCCTTTTTTAAGTTTCTTTGAATCTAGACTACCCATGCAGCACATATATTCATCTTTAAGCCAGTTGAAAGTTATGTTATTTTAGGTTGTTCCTCATTTAAAAAAATCTTTGTTTCTATTCAGACACTGTGCCGATCAGAACAGTCAATAGACAATGTTCTTCTGGTCTCCAGGCCGTTGCTGATGTCGCTGCCTTTATAAAAGCTGGATATTATGATATAGGTAAATAATAAATGGCTTAATTTTATAGTTGTAACACCTTATGTTGACATTTAACATTGTATATTGAATATTATGCAGGCATTGCTGCTGGAATGGAGTGTATGACGGTAGACAATGTCGACAGGCTCAATTCTGTTAACCCAAGAGTATGTGCAAAACAACTTCATGTCTTTTAGGATTAATTACAGTTTTTTATGGCCTGCCTTAGGGTCGAGTTGGGACAAATTTTGGGGGGCTCGGACATACGAAGTGGAAGGCTGAAGTCATAGTGCATAGTTGTTTCTGCTCTAAATTTCAGCACTCTTAAGCTTATCTGGCCTTTAACATCAAATTTCCTAGCTCAAATATATTGTCCCCTGCTATATTTTCCATTGTAATTGCCTCTTCCCGAAGAGGTCAAGTTTTTAAATTTTAAAGGTCATGCAAGTTTTCCATCTTGTTCCAAAAGTGAGGTTATAAACCGTAATTTACCCTTTCTTGCATTCTCTCTACGAAAAGCATGTTAAGCCTCAGAAACCTGACTACTTCCACTGGAATGCACTGTTTACAGATAGAGAGTTTCGCCCAAGCTCGTGACTGTCTCCTTCCGATGGGTATGACTTCTGAAAATGTTGCAGAACGCTTTGGAGTGACGAGGGAAGAACAAGACCAAGCTGCTGTGAGTTTTGTTTCATTGTTTTTGAAATCCAATATATATGTATATAAAAACCAGTGAAGGATTATGCTTACATGAAATGGCAACAGGTCATCTCTCATCAACGAGCTGCTGCTGCAACTGCAGCGGGCAAATTTAAAGATGAAATAGTTCCAGTTTCTACAAAGGTAAAACTGAACTTGCAACATTTATATATATGTGATTATAGATATTACCTTCATGTTGTTTTCCACTGATGAATAATTATTTGTAGATTGTTGATCCGAAAACTGGCGAGGCAAAACCTGTTATAATCTCAGTAGACGATGGGATTCGACCAAACACAAACATAAGAGACCTGGCAAAGTTGAAGCCTGCATTCAAGAGCAACGGAACTACAACTGCTGGTAAAGGAGTGAATATTTTCCATGGTGGATAATTAAATGACAGTTTCTTGAGTTGGATTACAACTAACATAACCTTATGATTTCTCAGGAAATGCTAGTCAGTTGAGTGATGGTGCTGGAGCTGTTCTGCTTATGAAACGAAGCTTAGCTATGCGAAAGGGGCTTCCGATTCTTGGCGTATTTAGGTGAACGTCTCATTGTTGATTTTTTTATAGATGTCACTCTAGTACTTGAATCTTCTGATCTAGTTTAGTATTAGGTCTTCAGTTTTTCCACCTACATCAGACAGATAAAGCTGAACTGTCTATTGCGTATGTCGGCAGAAAATTCACAACCTACACTATAAAATTTTAATAAGATAATTTTACAATACACACAGTTCATTCATTTGTTTATATGTAGTTTGTTAGTTGTGACTGAGATAGGCATACTTGTGTTCTTTCTGCAGACAATGCATATCCACGACATTCTCCACATGAATTCTTCACTTGTATCTTCGTTATGCATTTCTGTTGTGTACAAACATAATAGGTCTCAAAAATGTAGAAATGTTTCAATGATTGTTTGCCACCTTCATGCTTGAGAAGTCTCGATACCATGTACTCTTTATTAAGAATAGAATGTAAGAATTTTTCTGAGAGAGAAACCACGTCTGGCTTGATTTGGCTTATTTCCTAAAAACACCATGTCTTTTGCTTAATAGGAGTTTTGCTGCCGTTGGTGTGGAGCCTGGTGTTATGGGGATCGGCCCAGCTGTTGCTATCCCAGCTGCCGTCAAGTCAGCTGGTCTTGAACTTAAGGACATTGATTTGTTCGAGATAAATGAGGTATAGTACTTTCTGAAGTTAAAATAGTTCTAGCCAACTTCATAATATCTGATTTGTCGTTAAATTTACAGGCATTTGCTTCCCAGTTCGTATATTGCTGTAAAAAGTTAGACCTTGATTATGAAAAGGTAAATGTGAATGGAGGAGCAATCGCCCTCGGCCATCCCTTGGGATGTACAGGTAATAAAACAACCACTTACGCAGTTTGTTCATTGTTTCGATATTATTTACACCATGTGAATGTGATACGAATAATAAAGCTCTCAGAGTACATTGTAGATTTATATGTAATAAAGAGATGTGTTTTGGTCACTTATACTACAGGGGCACGTTGCGTTGCTACACTGCTTAATGAGATGAAACGTCGTGGCAAGGACTGTCGATTTGGTGTCATATCTATGTGCATAGGTAATACAGCTGATACATCTTGTACAAAAAATGATGAAATTTCGGACGAGTGTATATGAAATATGTTGCTGGATTTGCAGGTTCAGGCATGGGTGCTGCTGCTGTTCTCGAGAGAGGGGATTGCGTCGACGACCTCATCAATGCCCGTGCAACCAGTGGAAGCAACTTCTTGTCCAAAGATGCAAAATAATGTATGCTTAAAGATTGAACTATACATCAAACGATTGCAATATTGATAGAATAAGGTTGTGATTTGTAGTAGCAACCCTTGTAAGTTGTATCTCATTTTTATGATCAGAATATTATCTTGGATTTTTCAATAGCCAAAGTGAAGTTTTAGAATCTCAATTTGAAGGAGCCTCTTGCTATTTTGGAAAATTGTATGTGGTGGTTTTTTTTTGGATGATAGGTTAGATATGTAAAAATTAGGTCTGAATATCTAACAAAATCAAATATGTGCATCAGAAATAAATCTTAAAATCGATCTGAATAACAGAGCCTAAGATATATGGTTTATGATACCAATTGCTGGAATTGGGTGAGGATTCCTTTCAAGAATATCATAGGATATTATTCAAAGTAATTTATGTCTAAGATTACATATATAAAATGATAAATGAGTCATATAAACATATCTTACTAAATGAATCCCTAACCATGCGAAACCAAATATTCGATTTACTTAAAGTTTCTTCATAAATCATGAAGCTAATTCTGAGATTCGTTGTAGAAGATCCACACACTAACACATGCAGTTTAATGATCGAACCAATCTTGAATATTGGTACAACACAGGGATGATTGACGCTCTCTCTGAAATTTTCGGTCCTCTCTATAGGGGCGAAAATTCTCGTTGAATTGTAAGAGCATCTCCAGCCGAGAGCCCCTTTTAGGGGCTCTCGGCACTATTCCGGTGGGGAGGGACTCTCTCCAAATTTCATCTCCAGCCGCAAGCCCTTCCCCCGGGTTCTCTCTTATTTTTAATTCATTTTATTTACGATTTTCGATATATTTTTTTAATTCGTTTTTCGTTCGATTTTATTTGTTTAATTAATTTTATTTTTAATTAAAACAGAAACGGAATTTTTGGAATTTTTTTTATTAAATTGAAACGAAATACAACAATTAAAAAAAATACAATAATAAAACAAGCCTATTTTTCGATCATGCTCCACAACCGAGTCTTCATGAGAAAATGCTGCTCCAACTCCTCCGGTGACATTTGTGAGGTATCAGTGGCGAGCAACTTGTATGCAGTCATGATCTTGCTCATATAGGCTTGCTTCTTCTTCTCCAAGACGTCATCTTTCTTCTTTGCAATCAATAAGTACGTCTGATTAACTTCGGCACTTGATTGCCAAAACTCTTGTTCGGCTCCCTCCGGAACGTCCTCCAAATCAATCGTCTCCTCAGCTTGTTTGCCTTTTCCTTTATTCCTTCTTTGGGCGAGAGCTTTTTTGTTCTTGATCGGGCGGGGGCGTTCCGGAAAATAGTCATCCTCTTCAGGAGCTTCTGCGTCGGGATTGCTGGAGTTGGATGACCCGTCTGTGCCCTTCTGCTTTTTATTACCAACAAAAAGAGAATACTTGGGCAATTTCAGCAGCTTTGCATAGGCCTTCCCATATTGAAAAGCTTGTTTCGTCTCAGCTTGATACATCTCACATGCTTTGTTGAAGACGTCGTTTGAGTCTTCTCCGCTCTTCCACTCCCTCACAGCTTGAGCATAGTAGCCATAAAATTTGTTGCATTTCGGCGTCATCCACTGATAATGCCCCTTCAGCATCTTCTTATTTCTGGGCTTGTAGCCAATAGTATGAATCGTAGCATTGTACCTAGCTACGACCTTGCCCCAGAAAATGACCTCCTTCTGTCGATCGCCAACTCCCGGGTCTTCGGAAATGCTAGACCACACCTTGATGGGATGAGCCGACTCCTCCGGACTGTACGGTACGGCTTTCATCCACTCGGTTGGCTCCGGATTTGGGGGGGTAGCTGTCGATGCGCTTGCTTTCTTCTTGGCCGCTGGACGCATGTTCGAAACTGACTCGAACGAACTCAACAGATTTAGCCCTTCGAGATCTTGTGTCGCACCTTGACTTCCCCTGAACTGCAGAGTTTTGAATTGATCGAAGACGGGTGGAGAGACGTCTTGATAACCGGCAGGAGAAAAGCCCATCACTCCGTGGGTAGGAGGACTCGCGTAGGCTGCGAATCCGAGGTTGGAAGGCCGCGGCGGCGACGTCGGAGAATCATCGTCACTTTCAGAATCATCGTCGGGTGGAGAATTATCGTCGACGGCTTGAGATTTGGTTGAGAAAACGACTCATTATCCATTGTTGGATTTGGTTGAGAAAGAAGAAAATTATTTGAATTTGTAAAGAAATTGTGGAATTGTGAAGAAGTATAGATGAATTATGGAGGTGTGAGAGATGATTTGTGGGGGTGTGTATTTATAGGGAGGATTTGGCTTGCTAGCCGTTGGAAAAGCCGTTGCCTTGCAACGGTTGAATTATTATTATTTTTTTCATGAAAATCGAATTATAAAAAATAAAAAATAAATCCTAGCTGACGTCAGCATAGGGGGTGGGGCGGGCGCGAGCCTAGCTTGCATATGCGAGTCGGGCCTGGCGAAGGAGGGGCTCGCCAGCGCTGCCCGGGCTAGCGCCGCGGGCTCGAGCCCCTCACGAGCAGCGCGCTGGAGATGCTCTAAGTGACTGGAGTCTTAGCCCATGTTTGGCTGAGGATTTTTTAGTCTAGCAAAATGAATCATTTATATATGTTTTCATTACTTAGGGTGTGTTTGGTAAAGAAGATGAACCAAGATGAACCAAGATGAGTGAGATCATCTTGGTTCATCTCACTGTTTGGTAACCAACTAAAATAAACTGGAGGGCCCGAGATGAATACAAGGCCCGTTGATATTTCACTGTTCCGCCTTGTTTAGTCATCTCACGTTTTTGGTCGGATGAGGTGAACTCATTAAAACAGTAACACAATACTTTCTCTCTCTTACCATTTTACCTTTATCTATTTATACGATTTCAAATAATAATAATAATAATAATAATAATAATAATAATAAATAAATAAATAAATAATAACAATAATAGTAATAATAATAATAATAAATCAATAATAATAATAATACTGTAATAAAATAATAATAATAATAGTAATAGTAATAGTAATAATAATAATGTAATAAAATAATAATATTAATGTAATAAAATAACCATAATAATAAATAAATAATATCAATAATAGTAGTAATAATAATAATAATAATAAATATTAATAATTTAATAAAATAATAATACTAATAATAGTAATAGTAATAGTAACAATTATAATAATAGTAATAATAATAATAAATAATAATAATAATTTAATAATAATAATAGTAATAATTATAATAATAACAAGAATAATAATAATAATAAATATAATAATAATAATAATAAATAATAACAATAATAGAAATAATTATAATAATAACAAGAATAATAAAAATAATAACTCAACAATATAATAATAATAATAATAATAATAATAATAATAATAAATAATAAATAATAAAGGGTACTATTTAATCTCAACGATAAAAAGTGAAATCGGTAGGGGTATTTAATAAGGGTAAAATAATCAATTTAAATTTTAATCTAGAGTTTTGCAATTTGTACCAAACACAATATGATATCATCTGGGTCTGAATTTTTTGCTACCAAATGGTGAGATGAATGATTCATCTTGACACTATTCATATGAGTCATCTTGAGATGAATCATCATTCTTCATCTTGAGATGATTACCAAACGCAGCCTTAATGTTTGGTTTGAGCATTGGGGTTTCCATTACCATTACATTGGTAATCTTATTTATTTTCTTTGTTACCACCCAAAACACACCGGAAACAAAATCCATTACAAGTTATTTATTTCCATTGTTAAACCAAATACTCAATAAAAGTAATAGTTATTGTTTCCATTCCCCTTCTTTATTTGATTCCATTCCATTTCCATTGCACTCTTTAAACCAAACATAGGCCAAGTCTTGAAGGAGAATTAGAGTTGTGCCACTTCAAACTCTTTATGAAGCCATTAAGAATTGAGCTCATTAATATTAGTTCATCTGATAACAGAACTAATATTGAATTATCAATATTAAATTCCATTTTCATTAATTAGTTTAAGCAACTAACTACTTAATTAATTAATTTTTTTTCTTGAGTAGTACAACTTAAACTTTATTATTATATAAGAACTAAATCCATCGGCCGAGTTAAATATTATATAAAACAAAACAAATTGTACAGAGATCTAACCAAAACAAAAAATGAAACAGAGGAAGTTGTGAATGTATAGAAACGTTCCTATACCCATTATGGGCACACTAATTAAACAAAGGAAGTTGTGAATGTATAGAAACGTCCCTATACCACTATGGGCACACTAATGAAACAAAGGAAGTTGTGCATGTATAGAAACATTCCTATAAACGTTCCTATACCCACTATTGGCACACTTAATGTGCCCACAATAAATGTGGTAGTGTACGTCAATAATTTTTCCATTTAAGGTTTAGTCTTTTTTTATAATAGATTTAATTTTTCTTAAATAGGAATTATTTTTAAGATATGTATTTATAATAATTTTCTTAAATCTATCATTGTCATGTCTATCATAAACACATAATGTATGCCCATAATGAATAGAAATATTAATCCACATGAAATATGATGCGATACATCACAAATTGCGTTCACTTAAACAAGGGAAGACGGAACAAGAAGCACAAGTTACCAAAGACCCACTATTTCCAAGCTCATCTATGCTGATTAAAATACGAGACATTAAGAACTTCAAGAATAGGTCATAGAGCATGATAAAAAAAAGTATTATGTAAAAAGAGCTTTTCTACATTTCAGATGATACAAGTACGAAGCAGAAAGGAAACGATACCAATCCAGTGTAAAACAACAGATAGAGAAAGATGACAAATTTCAGAGGCTGAAAATAAAGAGGTCTTCATTATTCTTTCCCTATCATGTGGGAGAAATCACATCTTAAGCAGTTCTATATGAACAAGCCCATATAAAATCGCATGTCGATTATTCAGGCACATTAAGACCCTTGTCTCAATCATATGCCATGAATCAGCTCAGCGGAGGCAAACTTCTTCAAGTTACACACAATTTTCACTTATATACCTGAACCTGAAAGCATCCTATTGCTGATCTTCATCTGACTCAGCCTGTGTTAGCCTCCGACGCCGTCTTGGATTCAGAGGAGCATCATCGCCTAAATCACCCAGCATGTTAAGCTCCGGTTCACGTTCCTCATCCCCTTCATCATCATCTTCATCTTCATGTTCATGGCCCAACAGATTCTCGCCCCACAGATAGCGACGTCTTGAAGAGGTCCCACCATTTCGGCGGTGCCTCGGCAGCAGTCTTGACCTTCCGCCTCGTAGCTCGGCTCTCGGTTCAAGCGAACCAATCATCTGAAAGAAGAACAAGGTGCTCAACAAACTGCTACCCTCGCCGCCGCCACCACCTCCGTTCCTGTCCCTATCACCTCCACCATCGATCACGTAGTCGCCAAATATAACAGCACCGGGCATGGCAGATCGAATTGCACTGACTATATCATTGTGCTCCCTTTGATGTTCGAGGCGGTGCCATGCTCTCTGTCTAGATGGGTCCACATCAGCTGGTCGAACTGTCGGATGAACTCTTCTCGCATGCCTCCGTAGCTCCCTGTAACTACCGGCGAATGAACACGACTCGTGAGAGCAGCTTCGAGTCTTCAGATTTAAGTACTTTCTAGCTTCCTCGACAACTTTCCAGCCTAAGACCCTCCCACGGCATAAAGGGCATCTGAGATTTGACACTTCTTCTGACTTCTCCATGTTGGCTTCACCGATATCAAGGCTTCCCCAGATTCTTCCTTCTCTTTCGACAGAACCTGCCTCTGCTTGAGGGTGTACCATAGAGCTACTTTGTGTCTGTGTGTGAATTGCATGATCTGTCATCACTGTCAAGTCCAAATCCGAACTCAAAACAGAATCTTGGTTAGTTTCTGGTGCCAAACTAGTTGAAGACAAGTTGTCTGTGTTTTCCTCTTTCAGTTTTTTAAATCGGTCCAAACAATTTGAATGCCTATAGCTAGTATCACATATGTAGGAGCGACAGCTCTTATCATGGGAACTGCAAACGAGAAGAACAGCATTGTGGGGGTGGTCCATGCATATGGGGCATAAGGCTTCATCCAATTCCTTGTACAGATGATGAGACACATCTGAATCATTTGACATGCTTCTTTTCCTACTAGCCATTTATGTTCACTGCGATATATTACTAATATTGAATGCATTAGCACACAATATTTAATCCACCGCAATAAAATAAAATGCAACTATATTTGGCAGCGTTAATGCAAACGAATTATCACTTTTTATAGCAAATGGATGTTTTAGTTAAGAATTAAGAAGAAAACATACGAGTAAGGAACAGGCGAAGACATCATCATCATCACACACACACAGTCATGAACTATTCCAAGTTCCAGCTCAGTTCAAGATGAAGATAAATTATATTGCAAGACAACCTACTATTTCTGATCACTCAACTGGCCATACACAGAAAAATAATCGAACTCATATCACAAACTCCAAAAAAACAATGCTATACTTAACCTACACTACATGTCATTTACCAAATCCATGAACAGAATGGAGATGTAGCCTAAGCAACTGGATAGATCTTAAAAGTTCAGAAAAGACCCATTTATATTGAGCTATGAAGATTCGTGAGAACTTAAATTTTCATTCCAATACCAATTCAACAGCATATAAATGAAAAGGAACAAGACCAGTCAAGTCATCAAATGGATTGGAAGAGTTTCCAACACATGCAAAAGTTTTACTTAAGCAAAATTACAACAAACTTTACAAGTTACTATCCAAACACTTAGAAACAGTAAAAGACTAAAAATGACCCTGCTTTAGAACAGATATAACGAATTTACTCTTCACTATAACCCCTAAGAATGTATGGAAACATCTAACAAGATTTCAAGGGTTATTTCTAAGTAAACTGCCACTCATACCAATGCATTCTATCATTCATGCCCCACCAAATCACTAAAAGAGTCCCCATAGGTGGTATATTGAAATCAATGAACCAAAACAGGCAATTACTTACCATATGCGTAGTAATTAACACTCACCATCCCTTACTGATCTAAAAAAGCTGAGGACGGGAATTCCTTCATATACACACTCCGAACCCATCCCTCAACCTCCCACAGGTATATATAAACAAGGAGCGCTGTGTTTATTCTAACACTACACAACTTCAGCTGATACAGAAATTCGCAAATATTTGAATGACACAGAAGGTAACGTAATCCCATCATAGTCACATGAAACATGGTGAAGGTAACAACACAATCCTGTACACATTATATTGGCCATATTAGCTTTACTCACCGCTAGAAGGCACTGAGATATCTCTTTTACTGGCAGCTTCAGAACCTTAAAACACACGGCCTGAATGCTATAACGTTCTGATTTAGCAAATGATACAAAACAATATCTTTAGTTGACTTTATAGCAAATCGGATGGCAAGCCCTCACGACCTTTTCATAAATACTATTCAGAAAAGCAGTGTCCTAAAATTCTCGAAGTAATAAGGCTTCACATAAAGATTTATTGCCTATTTGTGGAGCCACAATCACCAATGAGTCCCACAACCTGCAGTTGTATTGTGGAACAGAAAATGTCATTTGCATAAGATCCAACTCAGTAATTAAAAGAGGAAAGAAATATAACTGAGTTGAATTCAAGACGAGGACAAGACAATGCAAAAACTAAATCAACCAAAACTATTACCAATCTACAAAATTACCACGGTGCAGGAGGGTTTTGGTTACAAATTTCATCTTACAGTGTCAAAGAAGGAAGGAAACGGATAACAAGTCCCCAATCAATGCAACACAAACAAAAAAAACAAAAAACCCACTATTTTCGTATCAAGATCATGAATTACAGCTTCACCGAACTGAAATCACCTCATACTTTTGATTAAACTACTCTAATTACAAACTTGTTTCAAGGTAAACTTCAGTAAAACGGCGGATATTCGTAAAACACAACGATTGCACGAGTTGTGCATCGATTCCGGAAAGGGGAAAAAGAAAGTTACTAAATCTGACAAACTTCCCAGAAACCCAAACAACTAATTCCGCAGTAAATCATACTTCTCCCAACCCTACGTCTCTAAAGCTAACTTTTTTTGTAAAGTATCATCCTAAGATCTTTAACTTAGCCATAAATACATACAACGAATGCAATTAGACGACATCACGAAAGTATGCAAGTACGATTGCAACAATCAGCAACAAATAGAACAATAAAATATAAAATTAAGGCAAAATTAACCGAAGAAAAAAGACCCCACAAGAAGAAATCGAGGAATTAAAGGTGCAGAATTACAGTCGGCGAAATTAGAAATGGAGGTGCGATTATCCTTATATTGATTGATTGTGTTGAGGAGCTTATGCCAGATCAAAATGAAAAAGAAAAATAGAGGGTGGAATTTACGAGATAAGAGTCCGACCAGAAAGAGGGGTTGAATATGACGGAGAGGGAGGTTGCGTCCGATATACATAGATGGAGGAGAGAGAAGCAATAGTTCCTGAAAAAACATAGTATTAGGCTGGGTTTGGTAATCATCTCAAGATGAAGAATGATGATTCATCTCAAGATGACTCATATGAATAGTGTCAAGATGAATCATTCATCTCACCATTTGGTAGCAAAAAATTCAGACCCGGATGATATCATATTGTGTTTGGTACAAATTGCAAAACTCTAGATTAAAATTTAAATTGACTATTTTACCCTTATTAAATACTCCTACCGATTTCACTTTTTATCATTGAGATTAAATAGTACCCTTTATTATTTATTATTTATTACTCTGTATTATTATTATTATTATTATTATTATTATTATTATTATTATTATTATTATTATTATATTGTTGAGTTATTATTTTTATTATTCTTGTTATTATTATAATTATTACTATTATTGTTATTATTTATTATTATTATTAATATATTTATTATTATTATTATTATTATTATTATTATTATATTGTTAAGTTATTATTTTTATTATTCTTGTTATTATTATAATTATTACTATTATTGTTATTATTATTTATTATTATTATTATATTTATTATTATTATTATTCTTGTTATTATTATAATTATTACTATTATTATTATTAAATTATTATTATTATTTATTATTATTATTACTATTATTATAATTGTTACTATTACTATTATTATTATTATTATTATTATTTTATTAAATTATTAATATTTATTATTATTATTATTATTATTATTATTATTATTATTACTATTATTGATATTATTTATTTATTATTATGATTATTTTATTACATTAATATTATTATTTTATTACATTATTATTATTATTGATTTATTATTATTATTATTACTATTATTGTTATTATTTATTTATTTATTATTATTATTATTTTATTACATTATTATTATTATTATTATTTTATTATATTATTATTATTATTATTATTATTATTATTATTTGAAATCGTATAAATACATAAGGGTAAAATGGTAAGAGAAAGAAAATATTGTGTTACTGTTTGAATGAGTTCACCTCATCCGACCAAAAACGTGAGATGACTAAACAAGGCGGAACAGTGAAATATCAACGGGCCTTGTATTCATCTCGGGCCCTCCAGTTTATTTTAGTTGGTTACCAAACAGTGAGATGAACCAAGATGATCTCTCTCATCTTGGTTCATCTTGGTTCATCTTCTTTACCAAACACACCCTTAGTATTTTTCTTTTTAATTTTAATAAAGTACGGAGTATGATCAATAATGGTTATTTTTCTATTTCCTCTCAAGATGACTCGAATCCGATCTAGTGGTTGGAGTGTTATTTATTTATTTTTCTTGAAAAAAAATAATATTTTTCGGCACGAAATTTTATTAGTGTCTTTTTTTTTTTTTAATATAATGCATAAGAAGACCGATTAAAAAAGATGGACTATTATAGTGGGACATATGCAGTATTATATTATTGATAACATTAATAATAACAATAATAAGAGCCTTTTCTTAACAAAATGTTGTTGGTCAATAGGGTATTGCCGAATATTTTCAAAATTAGCAATAATTAAAAAAATATATAACAAAAAAAAATAGTTTTAGAAATATTGTAAACACGTGATAATGATTCATTATAGGTCCTTCAATATGAAAGACAAGTGAATAAAACTAGAGTTTGAAGGTGCATAGACAATAAAATGTTTGGATGGCAAAGGTCAGGAAATATGGTCTAGGAAAGTGTTCTTCTTTAGATATTCAAACTTCAGTTTCAAAATTTAAAAGCCTTAGTCGAGAAAACCCGATCCTTACTTTTTGGTCTTCATTATAAGAGTTTCTCATAGTTGAAAGAGTGTTACACACAAAACTTTAAATCTAAGATCAAATCCTGTTCTTGATTGAGTCCTTGTTTTTGTCGTTTCCTAAGGACCTTGTGCCTTAGAGGAAGATCGGTATGATTATTTTTCGAGTTCAAGTTGAGTTTAAATTAAGCCCTTCGAAATCCCGTGGTAATCTATGAGGATCTAAGTTTCTAGGTGTTGTGAGATCTAGATCACAGTAGCTGATTGTTTTAACACAAGCTACATGTTTGGTGATAAAAGGTATTTCGTCACATTTATGGCAAGAGTGGACGTAAGTCTTGTTTTGACCAAACCTCTATAATTCCTCGTGTTATTTACAATTTTCATTTATTATTTTTCTTTGACATAAGTTATTATTCATCATTTCATACTCATACATTCATTGATAAATTGATCACGCACTTGCATGTTTTTGTTAAGTTAAAAGGTTAAAATTTTCATAAAACTCACTCACTAAAAAGCCCTACTAACTTCTGATCTTTGCTTGTGATAAGTTGACTGACATCCCTTAGTCAGCGTATCTGTGTTCGGCCACTTAAGTTGTATTTTATTTAGTGCTCCATATTTGATTTCGCTACCAGTAAGCACTATAAGAGGCAAAGACTTTTCAAAATATTTGAAAAGTACACTACAAGCTTATTCACCCTCTCAAAGCGTGTGTGAGATTAATTGTGCCAACAATATGTATTTGATTAAAACCGATATTAATTAAACCTAGTTTCAATACTCGAATTATCGACCAATCTCTTCTAATATCTAATAAATTCAAATAGTGGCCAGTTGTTCAAATTAAAGAAGCACAATTTATTTAATGGCAGTGTCCATGTCAACCTGATGCGTTCAATGCGGGTATTTTGTGATGCGCTATCTGAAGGATATAGTTGAAGAGTTTATTAATAGTGGTTCATTTTCATTTCATATATTGGTAAAAATATTTTTGTTGCTTTAACCAAATTATTTTTAATAGCTTTCAGTTGTAGTAATATCTTTCACCAATTGTGAATAGTTTAAGAACAAGAAATACTGTAGGTCCCGATAAATAGATATTGGTGTATGGGGGGGGGAATACACCAATTTGCCAACAGTTTTGACTTTTCAAAACAATTTGATCTTACTGAGTCATCACTTCAGTTTATCAGAGCAGTTTAGTTTTTCCAGCTCAAACAGTGAACTGCTGAGCTTGCAAAACTAACCTGCGTGCGGAAGTTTGGTGGAAAGGTTGGATAACAGTTTTCAACACAGTTTTCAAAGACAGTGCACATGCAAGACAGGTTACAATCGTGCAGGTTGTGAATCATGCAAATTGTGTAAATAAAGATAACAGAAAGAGAGGCACGAGGAGTTTTTATCGTGGTTCGGAGTAAACAGCTCCTACGTCCACGCCAGATCCCGTCGAATCTGTAATCCCTTAACTGAGATCTTTCGCTCCTTTTTAACACTGGTGGAGGTTCCAGTCCAAATTCAAGTCTCTCTTTAGACTGAATCTAGCACGAATCTTGAGTCGTGACTCTTCTGACTTTACATACAAACTTACATACAATCTTACTAATCCTGAACGGCTAGCACTAATAATCAAACTGGAAAGCTGTGAAGAGCTATCACCGTTTGACATACAACTCTATCAACTACACTGAATATCAACAATTATGGTAGTGAGAGTGTGGATTGTGTTCTAGTAAGACAGATACTAGAAAGAATAGAAATCTTCAAAGATCAACACTTGGGAAAGCTCTTGTAATTTCGAGTGTTGATTGTGTGAATGTTTGGCTTGAGATTTCTGCAGCGTTTTAGCTTGTAATTTGAGTTTCCCGTGCATTCTTTCTTGAATGTCTTGAGGTATTTATAGAGAAGCATTTGTAATAGAGCCGTTGTGTGTGTCAGGATAAGCAGAGCCGTACACTGACACAATTAGTCGTTGAGTTGAGGACAGGTTCCTCAGTCACAGCTCGGGTTGGACTTTGCAGGTCGAGCTTCCTATACCTCTATCTATCTTCAGTCTCTGTAACCTTCGAATGAGATCTTCAAGTATGATTAGGACAGGTTACATAGACAGATTACATAGTGGAACATTATGACAGGTTTGAGTAGATTAGGTACAAGGTTGCACTTCCAACCTTGACCTTTACATAGCAACCTGTTTTAGTTGAGCTTGACTGATCCAAACACGGAGATCAGTCTGTTCCAATTAACGTCTATTGACTAAGTGTGGTTTCTAACAACATTATCAAAACTATTGAGGGGTTCCCAACAAATACTCTCAGCAAGACATTGATGAAGTCCGTAATGAGTGGGCGACTTGTGTGCTTCTCCATGTATAGGTCAGTCACGAAATCCCTAATGAAGCAATCTATGTAACTTTTCAGTTGAGTGACCTGCTATTATTTATTAGTATATCTTATTTGGCCTTCTCTTTTTCTTCAAGAATCAGATTGCTTCAATGGTGAAGGTGTGAGATAAATTGTTTTGAGTTTTGCTTAGGTGAGTATACCTTTGTTGATGTCTGTTTATTTGGAGCTAATTTTATTTTGAGTTAGATTCTTCTTTTATATGAATGAATTTCTACGGATATTTATTACTTGAGTTAGTTGCATATCCTCTTGTCTTAGCTCAACTGTGACAAAGTTTGCATAGTGTTTATATGCTTTAACATACTATGTAATGGAGGTGCGCGCAATATCTATAGTTGCATTAGGTTTTGTTCTTCGATTCATTCAATAGTTGCATGTCCACTTGTTATTTTTGATTGATACAAACAGGTTAAACAAGGATGCTTAATTGGATTGGAAGATTGTGCTACGAGCAGAACCTTGAATGTCAGGTCTTTTCAGTGGCAGAACCTAGCTTGAACTTTGCATCTTTTGTATATATTTTCAAAGGCATAACCTTGAACCTTGAATATTTTGTATTTTCAATGGCAGAATCTTGAACCTTGCATCTTTTGTATATTCAAAGGCTGAACCTTGAATCTTTTGTATTTGAATGTTGATTCTATGTAGATATTTTTATTTTGAATTTGTTTTAATATCAATTGTTTTATCGATGAAATTTACTGCAGGTTTATTAATATCAAGATAGACTACACTTGATAACCGTAGTCTATGCAAAAACATTTTCTCTACAGGCCATTTGTCTACATTTGGAATTCTTAAAAGACTATAAATTTTAACCGTAGAGAATAGTCTACAAAGACTATGGGTTTTAACCATAGTCTATGAAAAAAAGCTTTCTCTACAGGCCATTTGTCTACAGTTTGAATTCCTAAAGACTACAGATTTTAACCGTAGAGAACAGTCAACATAGACTACGGGTTTTAACCGTAGTGTATGCAAACAAAGCTTTCTCTACAGACCATTTGTCTACGGTTTGAATTCCTAAAGACTACGGATTTTAACCGTAGAGAATAGTCTACACAGACTACGGGTTTTAACCGTAGTGTATGCAAAAAAAGCTTTCTCTACAGGCCATTTGTCTACAGTTTGAATTCTTAAAGACTACGGATTTTAACCGTAACCCTAACTCCGTTCTTCAATACACAATGAAAATAACAAGGAAAATAAAATATGCTAAAAGGTAGTTATTGTAGGTCCTGAATGAGCATATAACACACGTAGAAGGGAGTGTTTAATACGTGTGTACTATTGTGTGATAGTTTTTTGCTTCAACTGTCTCTTTCAGCGTACGCTGCTTCAACAACTTATCGAGAAGTAATGATACGCGGGGATGTTTAAAACACTGATAGCTTGATAGGCTAGTTCTTGGGAGTGAATAGCTTATCAAACCAAGAGTGTCAAAGTTCTTTGCGGAAAAACATGTTGTGTTTGTGGGCCTGTTTGCTTAGTTAAGTGTATTTGTGAAATCATTTGTTATAGACTTGTAAAACGATTGTGAATATGAACTCTTACTCAAAAGTGCAGAGCTTACTGACTTGGTGTCAGCTTGCCAAAATAACAACTTATGAATTTAACTGATGCAGTGTATGATATTTTTTATTTTTTATCAGAAAAGTAAATTTTACTAAAAAACAGGACGAAACCGGCACAAGGAGTACCCTTCCACAATACAACAAGCAACTAATCTCTATTACAAGTCACAAAGAGAGAATGATTTGCCCAGGCACTATAGCTCATTTTCTCATCCACCTCTTCCCTAACAACGCATCAACTCTAAAAATGACATTTGATCTCTTCCAGAATCCTATTCTTGACCAACTCTTTGCCACCAAATACCACCTCTTTTCTCCACTTCCAAATGACCCACACAATACAAATCCATAACCCCCTTAAAATCCTCTTCCACCGTTTACCTCGAAACAAGCCTGTGAAGCTAAGGAAGTGATTTCAATTGAGCGTGGAGCCACCCAACTCGTGCCTAGCCACTCGATCAAGTGATTCCACACAGAGGTAGCCACAACACAATCAAGAAAGGCGTGAGCCGCCGTCTCCCTCACCTGACCGCAGCTCCCACAGCTTCTTTCATCTTCATTTAAGGGAATTATCTTGCCGACGTTATCTTTCGTTCATAACCGGTTCCACAATAACCTCCAAGCCATGACCCTCGCCTTCAACATGGCCCACACATTCCAAAAATTGCTGAAATTAAAGTGCGGTAAGTAAGAGTACACAATGTTTATAGCAGTTCGGACTTAACTATCCTTCGCCACTTTGTCCGATGGGGACTAATATACATCTTCCACTAGAGTGTATTCCCTGAATCGAAAATCAATTTAAGAGGCTGGTGACTGCAACTTCTCACAAACCTAGAGCTTTAAGCTTATAAAATTACGGACTCCTAAGGGTCTTAACTCGAAAATCAAACTCGAACCTTGCATGAAGGCAAGAACCTCAAACTAAGACACTCAACACTTAATCATCTTGATTGAATTTTGGGTTTGGGGGTTTGGGTAAGACACCTTTTTTCAACCAAGAATCCTTTAAAAATGAAAAACAAATCAAATGCTAGGAATGCTTAAAGATTTTGAAAACGATTAACATCAAAGACTATAGTGGAAGGGATTTGATTGCTAGAAGAAAATTAAATCGAGAGATCTTGGGAGATATAGAGATTTTGAACACAAGTTTTACTTGGATAGAATGTCTGCTAGTGCACGTAAGTCGTAACCTTTTCTCATCCTGAGTTTGAAATTCCTCACTTGCATGTTGGCGTAGAGCTTCAGCATGTGATGATTTCCATTATTTTCTGGACGGGTGGCAAACCTCTCACATGCTTTGATTCAGAGATATTTTCATAAATGGAAATTAACTTTCTATGCTCTGGCATATGGAACCTAATAGTTCCATTGTTCATCCTGTCTTTACTGTTCTGAACTCGGCAGCTGCTAATCAGAGATTAATTAGATTGAATAACCTTGCACGATTTGGTTATTACCATTCAGAGAGTGTTGATTCTGACTATTTATTGGCTCAAGAACATCATTTTGCAGACTCTCCTTCTGTATATGCTATCCTCAGATTTTCTAAGAAATGATTAAGTCTTCATGGATCATCGTCTGTATGTTGGTCAGTAAATAAATCTGAATATATTGACATATTGTCTTGGATATGTTGGTTTTCAAATCTATAAAAATTTAAAGACTCAAATAAGATGCCTAACAGGTCAGCTTGTCTATTATAAACTCTATCGGCTTATGACATTCACCAAAGGTTTCTAATAGAGGGTTTTGGAATCGAACCAACTAAGGAATACTCCGTCTCACCCTAAATGACTCCATTTTTTATTTGGGCCGTCCATAAATGACCCCTTTCCATATAAGGAAATAATTAACCACATAAGGATACAATTAGTAAATCCCTTATTACACTTAACATCTAATTAAATCTATCATCCACTCACCAGGTATCCCAATATAATTTAAATTGTAAAAGTTTAAATTATCATAACTTGTTCATTGACTCTCTGTTTTTTATATGATTTTTGTACCAAAGTAAAGGTCTCGATACGATCTTTTTAAGATCATACATCAATATGTTTTTATGCATCTATGATGCTCTAGTTTTAAAATATCTAAATACATAAACCACACTCTCTTCTTAAACATATTACACTTATACCTTAAACACTTCCTTCTTAAAAACCGTGCCGAAAATAAAAGTGTCATTTTAGGGTGAGACGAAGGGAGTATAATTTATTTTTATTAGAAATTGATTCCAATCAGATTCTTTTTGCATAGTTGATGGTTCCATGACGAATTAATCTTCACAAATGTAAAGGGTGGATGAATACAACAATTGTTGGCCTTCTCCTACATTTAGCCATAAAATTAATTTTTTATGATGTATTTTTTTTTTAATTTGATAAAATAATAAATTTTTATATCAATAGCTTAATTTATAAATAAAAAATATTATAAATCAAAATGAAAAGAATCTATCCACTATGTCTCTCTCCACCTGAGGCTTACCAAAAAAAAACAATAGAGAGAGAGCCGACTTTTTATTGGAAACGCTCTGAATACTTTTCTCAAACAAAGCAAAAACAATATTTCCTCGGTCATGCACAACTATTTAAAAAAAGTTTATTTAAGGATTATATGTCGTGTATAATACTTTAATGTATATATATATATATATATATATATTAAATTAGAGCATCTATAATCTATCTATAAATATATAAAAACAAAATGAAATCGGCGGTTTTTATTTCCCGGACGGTTTTTATTTCCCGGCAAAAATAGCGGTTTTCGATGTTCCTATTTTTACTCCACATTCTAGGTATCAATGGCCAGTTACCCCTTTCTCTTTATCTCACGTCGTGCAATCCTTTCTCGCCCATAATAATTCCTTCAAAGAAAACATGGCCTACCAATATATATTCTCCTCATAATCGCTTCGGCGGCGTCCTCAATAGGCATCATTGTTCCCAAATTGATGTACAAATTGTCATTCTCAGCTAAGGAAAAAAGGTTTCGCAGCAATATTGTTAATTTCAAGGAGTCGAGCCCGTGGGTTCACCGAATTCATGCTTAATTTCATCCATTCAGGTTCATATCTCTTACGATTTTAATTTTATCACTATGCGATAACATATTTCTTCTATTCATTTTTTTAATATTGAGATTTATTTGATGAACGAGTTATATCTCAAACAATTGTTCTTCTTGAAATTTAAGATTGTGTATATGTTTATTTTCTCTCTGCATTCTGTTAATACTAGAATGGGTCATTTGCTATTTATTATTCACTTCATTTTCAATAACCAGTCATTCATTTTTCTACAACCAGGACTAGATCAAAGAACCTGAAACAAGCACATAAGGCAGGTGCGCAGGTGCCTTGCAGAGGTTATCTTCGTCTCATTTGGGGTAGGCAACATTTTCTACCAGTTTTTAAAATTTTGACTTCTTGATGTAACTTGAAATTATTGACAAAGATTTGTTATTTGTTGATGATCATTTTGTTATCCTTATTTGCTTTTAAGTTCTAATAAATGTCTTCCCCAACTAAGTGTTCATGGAATTTTATAAACATTCTAATTAACATTTTTGAAGTAGTTGCATTATATCATACTATACTGTAACTGGAGTTGCTACTTTTTTCTTGCTGCATAATTTCAATCTAATCATGATGTTTTTTATTCCATAGAAAGAGGATCACAAGTACAGCTCCTGAAATGGATGTGGAACAATTAAAAATTCACCAACTACGTTTCCAAATATCAAATATTGAAAGTGGTGTATGATAACGTATTGTATTTATGAACTTCTGGAAAATGGACATACTGAAACTTAAACATCAAACTTTGTTTCTTTAATATCAAATTTTAAAAATTTCTTTGTTTCTGAACTATGTTATACTGAAGTTTTAGTTTTTTTTATCTTCAATAGATTTCTACTCTGAAGGCATTTTTATTTTTTGGGTATTTAGGTAGAAGTGATTATGCAAAGGCGATCATATTTCTTATTTTTGCATGCATATAGTTTTGTCTTGCTTGAATATTTTTGTTTTTTAGGTATGCAAATGATAAACTGCTTGATATGTTTGATTCACAACCAGCCAAATATGTTCTTTCAGCTTATTTGATGTCGAATCCTTCAAAGAGAAATGAGCTCCCTTGTTGTGTTATACTACCGCAGTTCAAAAAAAGGATGTTTAATCATGTGAAGCTTATATATATCACAATGATCCAAAGGTGAATTTTAATCCTGAGTCTTTTTTTTTCTTTACTCGAGTCAAATTTTCAATTGCTTGATTATTGTCATTCATCTTGGGTTTTTTATTTTATTTTATTTTATTTTATTTTATTTTTAAATCTCGCATCAACGTAAATCATTTAAAATGGTTGTCCCTATTGAAAGTTTTAGTTAGTTGATTTGGTGTAATGCTTGAATTATCTTAAGGTAGTCAATTTGATTATGTTGTCTTCTCATATGTGAATTATAACTCACGTCTGTACCTATGTTTGTGTGTGTGTATTTCTTCTATTAATTAGCAGTTACTAGGTATTTAATTCATATTTCATTATTCCTTTTATCGATTGTATGTACTGAGTGTTTTAATGTGTATAACCTAAGAGTTACATTGTTTTGTGGGTTGATAGCTTATGAGGAAGATCTTTCAAGATAATAAAGCACCTCCACTCATGCTTTATTTTTCTATTCAGGGATCAAGTATGTTTGGAAAGAAAATTGTTTCTGGGATTTTTTGAAAAGATGCAATGATGCTTCGGCCTTTGATATTGGATGCTTTCTCTGCCACCATCTAAAGAAGGAAGAGTATGAAGCATGGGCCATGATCCCTTGGGATCTGTGGGAAATTTTTATCGCTTAAAACACAAGGATAAATCGCAAAATAAGTTGTCATTTGATATGGATCGGAGTCTGAGCGTTCAATGAGGCTACCACCCAATTTGAAGATATGTCTTTTCTTAAAAGTTTGGCCGATGAAAGAAGGTGGCAACCTCCCAATGAGGATAGCTATAGATTGGATGTTGATGCACCCTTTGACCCAAGCAATGGATGTTATGGGGCTGGTATTATTGTCGGTGACAACAATGGAAAGGTGATGGTTGCTTGGGCAAGAAAAATCCCCCCACTGACATTGCATTTAGAGCTGAAATCCTTGAAATCGTGTATGGGATGAGCATCTGCATGGTGGATAATTTCAAGCTAATTACACTTTATACGACTCTCTACTTGCAGTGTTGAAGCTTACGAGCCAAGAGTCTCCCACATGTATAGAAGTGCTAAAATTGTGGCTCATGCTTTTAGCACAACATGCATCAACTTTTGTTTCTTCCACTTAGGTGGAACTTATCTTTCCTCTTCAAAAAAATAAAAATAAATAAATAAAGATAATAGAGTTACTATTGTGAAACCACGATGTTAGACATATATTGCTTAGATTTCTTGAAATGAACAGAGTTCATTGGGTTGTCTTAATTTATTTTAGACTTATAACTTAGTGTGGTTTTCATATTCATTGCTTACATAGAAATTATACATGATATATAGTTTCTCCACTTCAGAAAGGAGAAAAAGAAAATAATAATGTAAATTTCATGAGATCGTATATCTTTATGTTAGTCAAAATTATCTTTTAAAAACATGTACTCCGTAACTCATTAGACAGAGAGTTAATATAAATAATTATTTAAATACAAATTCATTGTGAAAATTAAAAAAGTGTAAAAGGTATATTATAGATAAATTGAAACTTTATTAAATCTTATAAAGCACATATATACATTTATGTTAGAATACATATTCTCAAAATTTTATATTTTAAATAACTTTAATAGTTTTTTCACTAACTCAAATTTCATAATATATTGTGTGTAAATTGTAATAAAGTGATAGAATCTGTACTTACTTAAAAATTATTTTTTTCTACCATCTCGGGAAAGATAACATCTATATCTATATAATAGCAAAATAAAGGTCGATCAACCACGATTTTTCTTGATTATTTTGCTAAATTCTCATAATTTTAGCTAATTAATCAATATTTTAATAGAATTAATATATATATATATATATATATATATATATATATATATATATATATATATGTCTTCATAGAATTTCAATTTGAATAGAAGTCTAATAGTTTAAATCACTTATACATTTAATATTTATTTAACACCAATTTCACTTAGATTTGGCTCTACATTAGTTTATTTTATAAATAAAAAAAACACAATATTAGTTTTTAAAATTCTTAGTCGTTAATAATTCTTTTTTCTATACCAAAATTCTTCATTATTTACAATATTAGTAAATCTACCTTAAAATTATTTTTTGTATTTTATTATTTTTTCTATTAGTTTATTTTTTATCAATTTTGAATTGTTTTTTGATTATTTTGCTAAATTCTCATAATTTTGCTACTTTAATCCAATTAATATGTCTTTTCCAGCTTATAGCTAGGCGGCAAAGTGTAACTCTCAAGTCTCAAATACTATTACAAATAATTGTGTTTGATTACTACAAACTTAAATTTGGATTGACACGCATAAAATTAATCATGGTGCAAGAAATTTTTCAATACCAAATTAGTTCATGAGTATAATTTATTGCGTAATATGTAAAAACTCTTCATTATTTAGTTATTTTTAATTGAAACTCTTTAATTATAATTTTTTTAAAAACTCTTTAATTTTTTACTATTATAAAAAAATTTATTCTTACAATATGCATGAAAATCTGAATATATGTTTGTATATGCATTACTTTTTCTTTAATTATCTCAATTAATATTTTATACATCCCCAAAATCATTTATCAATGTGAATTAGTAATTACTATCTTTTGGAGGATTAAAGTTCGACAAGTAATTTCATGCAAAATTTTTGATGTCTCCTAATTCTAAGTAATATTATTATATCCTTCCCAACAACCTTGAGTCCTTTATATATAATAGCAAAATTGTTCTCAATCTAACGTGACATTATTATGAATTTTATTGAATAGTTGTGGCTTTATAACTCATTAATTATCTATACTGTCAACTATCCCATATTGATTATCTATGAAATATCACCAATAAATAATCAATATAAAAGATACACCACACTTTTGAAATTATTTGACTCCAATAAAAATTTAAAATATTGAATAACTGAATTTGATTTTCTACTTTTTTTTTTATTTTTATGAGATTTTTGACTTTATAATTCATTACTTCTATTTAATTTCAAATATCCCATATCGATTATTCATGAAATTCTAATATATCTCTAATAGAAACACTCCCCTACCCACCATGGGTACACTTAATGTGTCCACCGTTGATCTGGCAGTGTCACGTCTGCAATTTTTCCATTTTAAGTATGTTAGTAAGGTTTAGTTTTTAGAGTATATATTTTTATTTATAGTATTGTCACGTCATCGTGAACACATTAAGTGTGCACAGGGTGGCATTGGAGCATTCCTCATATCTCTAATAGTATTCATTAATATTCTGTATTCGAATCCTTTGTAGCGCGGTCTATAAATTTTAGCTAATTGTGTTATAAGAAATTAAGATAATAACTTTTCTCGGTTCGGGAATGGTCCTTGATAAATGGAACAACTCGAAATGGAAAGTAAGCCAAGATAGATGAGACAAAGAAATTATACAATGCATCTCATGATCCTACAAATGAATGATTCTCTATAAAAATTTGAAAGATAAAACATTCATTGATATTGTCTCCAATTTTGATATAGGGTAGGCACGAGCGGATGCGGAAATAAGAGCGACTTGACCATTACAAAATAATACAACTACTCAAAAAGTATTACCCTCTTTAAAAAAAATGGGAAGTTTTTAATGCAACTCTCCTTAACTTATTTTTTCCATAAAATCGAGTACTTAGGAATACAACTATCTTTAACTTATTTTTTTTTTATATAATCGAATAAATAACAACTTGAGAAACATCGTCAATCCTTAATCTAATTTCTATTATAGTGAACAAACGAGCAGTTTGATATGGATCACCAATACACTCACCCAAGCAAGGGATAAAAGGGATAATTACCAACAAAAAAAAAGCCCAAACTATTCATCTTCTATAAAAAAATACTCCGAACTATTGAAAATAACCAATTAAATCATAAACTATCAATTTATTATCAAATCTACCATGCGTCTAATTTTTCCAGCGAATGGCATGCCGGAGAGGAAGAAATCAAAGTCAAAACCTCAAGTCAATAAAGGTGAACGGATCCCCGCCGATGGGGAGATGAATAGTTTGGAGTATTTTTGATAAAAGCTGAATGATTTGGGGCTTTTTTGGTAATTAGCCCCCAAGCAATGATACCTCTCTTCAACCTATTTTTTTATAATCAAAATATCGGCAAAATATATACTAATCCAATGTAATCATTGAGAGATATTGACAAATAAGTACAGAAATGCTCCTCTGCCCACGGTATACACACTTAATGTGTCCACCACTGATATGACAATACCACGTCGTAAATTTTTACAATTTAGGATTGAGTTTTTTTTAGTGGGGTTTAGTATTTATAATATTGCCACATCATCCGTGGGTTTATAATACGCCCACGGTGGACATTACAACATTACATCTTATAGTTTGTTAGTGAGTAGGGACGGACGGATGACAAAATTCATAATAGATATGAAATCTATTTTTGAGAATATGATTTCATCGCTAGGAAAACTCAAATATGGAGTTATCCATAATCAATATTTAAATAACGGGCTGCTTGATATTCTACCTTCACTTATATCGAATGATGGGTGATTTTACTTAAAATGAATATAACCACGCATAAATTTCCATAGTTTTAACAATAACTTTATTAAATTTAAAAAACGCTTGATCCCCTAATTATTTGAACAACCCACAAGTGTATGATGCTATTGTAGCATAGTAGCGAGCAAGGTCATTTCTACGGACTCCATATTTTTTCTTTTCAAAAATCAATCAATAATCAATATAATTTTTTTTTGAATTTTTCCGACATTTTTTTTCGATCTTCGCACTATTAGTGCTATTAATCTCAAAATAATATAATTATGTAAATGACACTAATAGTGCCAATAGTTCCACAATTTTTTTTTCAATTGTTTTTTCGACCCAACAGAATACTTGATATGAAAAATATAACTATTTGAAAAATGTTATCAATCGTCAATTTAATTATATATTACAACGTATACTTGACAGCTTAACATTAAAAATATACGAAAAACGAGACCTCACCTAATCTATTTTTCTATTACAATGATTAACGGGGTACTTGACATTCAAAATGAATAAAACTAATCGAAAAATATCACACCTTATTGATTTTCTTTTTCTTCATTTTTTTCTAATTCAGTTTAATTTTTTTTTGAATGGACCTTAACAAACTATACTCTCAAAAAATTTAATTATATTATTACTATCTTCCACGAGAAGTAAGCCCCGTCGAATTTCGACGGGCACTAAACTAGTTATAAAATTTTTAATAGGACAAACTCAAAAAATAATAATAATAAAGCTATTTTTATTCATGTTGAGTCTATTATAATAATAAAATAGTTATATTTCAATAGGACGAAAGGAGTATAATTTTACAATTATTGTTAGTGGTTACGAATTACTTAATATTTTTGGTTCACATGCATCGCACGGGTGCAGATACTAGTTATATATCTATAAAAACATATTCATAATGTAAAAATCGTAAATACAATTTAAAATTACAATTCAAATTAATTGAAATACATACATAAAAATAAATAAATAAATAAAGAGTCGGTTTAATTTACCAATTAAATTCTGTCTTTTTTTAAATTTCTTTTTCGAAAATAGCACTCTAGGGTGTATTGGTTGTGGAATCTGTATGATTTTTTTAAGACTTTAAAAGTTTCTAGGTATTCAATCCGGATTTTTAAAAGTCTTTAAAAGTCCCGAGTTATTCAATCCGGAGTTTTAAAAGTCTTTAAAAATCTTGAGGTATTCAATTCGGATTTTTAAAAGTCTTTAAAAATCCTGAGGTATTCAACAGTCTATGGATTTTAATACTCCATGGATTTTCTTTGATTATCTTTAAAAAACATGAATAAATTTCATTCTCCAAAATCTCTCCTAACAACCAGAGATTTCATAAATCTTCTCACAAAGGTCAGATTCTTAAAAAAATTCTTTTGATGATGATGACTTGGCAACTCAAACCCAGTAAAACATAGTCATGTTCGTCATTACAAATATTCTTTTTTTTTAGAGTTAGTTCTTTGCTTCTCTCTGCTTGTGCTTAATTGACTTGGTGCTTGTGAAGCCTCGTGTGCGACAATTTTTAGAATCCTTCAAGTTTGAAAATTGAATCTTTAAGTCAGGATGGATAATTTAGGCCATAGTCAATGCATAATTATTGCACTCCGTTGATGTTTAATGTAATTAGCGTATAGGAAATATATGATCTTATGAGCTAATTTGAAAATCTGTAAATATGATCTTAGGAATCATATATACATCATCTTGGAATTTTGTACCTATATAGATAAAGGCAATAATGGCCAAAACCAGTTTGCTTGAGATCTTATAAAATCATGTCTCAGTTGGAGATATAAAGAAAATAGAATGACGGTTCAGTACAAATTTTGTATTGATGTTCACGTTTAATTGACTTGGTGTTGCAGTCTATGTTATACTTCTTTCGTCTGTTAAGAATTTGAACCCTCTTTGTGGCACGGATTTCTATAAGCTCATAATTAGTACTCCCATAAAAAAAGGAAGAAGAATTTAGGATTTTTTTAAATAGTTAAAAGTTTATGATATAAACTACTATAAATTTTCCATTAAAAAGTGTATTCCACAATCCTTTCAAGTTTATGAAAATCCATGTAAATTAATAAAAATAGTCGGCCAAACTCTACATGAGTCTATAGAAAAGTCAGCCAAACTCTGCATGAGTCTATAGATTTTCTAAATCCACGTACTTTTTAAAATCTAAAAAAATTCAACATAATCTCAATTGAATACACCCCTAAATTTGGAATGGAAAAAAAGAAATAGATGAACTGTACGTTGATTTCACCCACGCACTGACCATTGCGTTGAATGACAAATTACTCCTCTCCTCTGACATGAATTTTACTCGGTTTATTTTTGTTTTATTTTTTGTTCCCACCCTTCTGAACTGAACGTGGCTGTGCCCCTTGCTCTACACGCATCCCACTCACTCTGCTACTCTCACTCTGTGTATTTTACGCCGGATTCCTTCTAGAAGTAGCTCTGGATCTGGATCAGAAGCCGACGCCGCAGGATACGGTGCGCCACCGATGCAGAAGCCGGGTGAGGCAAATTCTTCGACAAGCTCAGCTGAAGTTTCCGTGAAGCTCGAGGAAGATGCTCTGGAGGTTGCCGCTGCTGCAGTTGATAGTAGCCCCGGGCCTTCCGCCGCTGCTGCGCTCTCCAATGGAGGCGGCAGCGGTTCTTCGGGTGAGTTGGGGTTTTTTTTTTTTTGTTTGGATAATTGACTATTGAAATGTATGATTGTGGTGTTTTTTATAGTTCTGAGGGCGAGTTAATGGCAAATTATGAAGGTTTGTGTTTGCAATTGATTAGCTTGATGTATTGCTGTGTTCGCACTTTTATGAGTTTATTTTTTTCTGTTAAATTAGATGAGTTTGCTAATTTGTGATGGTTGTGATCGATGGTGGTAGGGAGTGCGGGAGCAGTTTTTTCTAGAGTAAATACTATGCCTTTGGAAATTCTGAATTCGGAAAAATTAGAAGTGCCGGAGGGGTTGGAAAGATCGAAGACAGAGAGGGAGAGGCGTACTAATGTTCTTGCTGAAGAGGCTGCCCAGATTTTTGATGAAAGAATTTCGGTACAGGATAAGGTAAAGGATCCTTTTCGGAAATCCATAGTTTCATTTGATGTTATGCATCATTCGGTTAGAATTGATTTGAAAATTTATACCTTCGTACTAATAGTATTCCTTATATTTTAGACATTATCAAATTATATCTAAAAACACTCTTCGAGTGCAAAAGTAATGCTTAATGCTTTTCATTGCAGACTTTTTTAAAAGCTAGTGTAACCAATTTTCTTGCTAATCCATTGAATTAGTATCCAATAAAAATTCTCATGTTAATATCTAATTGATTTCTTCAATGTGAAGAATGGATGCTTTTCCTTATTAAGACCATCTTTGGCTAGGTGACTTTTTGTTTGCTTGTATTGGAGATTGATCAATCAGTTACCACACTAGTGCATTATACTAGTTCCACTTTCTTTCCTTCATTAAATTAGTGTCCATTGAAAGTTCTCATAAAGTCTCATGTTAATATCTAACTAGTACTTCAATGTGAAGAAGGTACGCATTTCTATATGAATTTGTCTATAGCTAAGGTTCTCTTTACTAGCTTGTGTTGGAGGTTGATCAATCAGCATCATCTTTTAGTGTTGTTGTAGTTTATGTATAGTTCAGAAACTAGTGCAAATTCATTTTTGACATAGTTGCATGCGTTATACTTGTACCTCATCCTCTGTTTGACTACCCTATCTTGCAGCAAAAGTCACTTAAAAGCAATTTGTTTTTATTGTTCCGTGATATTGTTCTTCCCATCGTTGAGGACATCTCATACCGGTATACTTAGTGCTCGTTTGGTTCAAGTAGAGTAACGGAAAGAGAATGGAATCAAGTAAAGTAAAAAAATGGTAATAATAATGGTTACTTTTATTGAGTGTTTGGTTCAATAGTAGAAAGAGAGTCACTTGTAAGGAGTTTCCATTTCTTGTTGTTTCCCCTCCTTCTTGAGGGGTAACAATGTAATGGATTGAGTTATCCTCAAATAAGGGAAATGGATAACCTATTACTCAAACCAAACAAAATGTAATGGAATCAATTACTTATTTCCCTTTCCATACCCAAAAAAACTTAACCAAACATGAGCTTAGAAAGTAAAAAGGGCACCCCCTAAAACCTAGATACAAAGGATTTATTAGTGCCAAAATACATAATGCTAGCTAGTTGGGTCATCAGGGTATGAGCTTGTTTTCAGACTTCTGCCCAATTATGGAGATGTATCATACGCTTTTGTGCATATTTGCTGTTTCAATAGAATGCAACAAATTCTGAATAATTTTTGGATGGTGAATCAATTATGGTTAAATTCATGGGATTTTGGTAGAAGGTATTTAAGCATGCCTGGGTTTTCGTTAAATATTTAAAACATTGCAGCTCAAATTGTTGAACAGAATTGCTACATTGAAAGATGATGGAACTGTAGAATTTGAAGTTCCAGTTGATGTTGAACCTCGCATCCTTCGAGCAGGCTCTGAAAGCATATATACTGAAGTTGATGAAGAGGCTCTTGATGCAACAGATATTCAGTATATTCCACCATTGCAGATTGTAATGCTTATTGTCGGTACTCGTGGAGATGTGCAGCCATTTGTTGCAATTGGGAAGCGACTCCAGGTTGAGTCAATATTGCACTGGTTGCTACAGGACATGCTTAACAACTTATATAATCTTATACGGATTCATTATTCTTTAATGCTTAAAAGTGTTCATGTGGCTATCTCAAACTATGTTTGGTCTGATATTAAATGTCTTAATCATTTTTGGTGACCAACTAACCATATATATCTGCTTCCACTTCACTGAAGTCTATGAGTGGTAAAAATCAGGGTCCTTAACTACATGTGCCACTTCCCATCGCATGTCTTTGTGATCATCATTGTTCTTTTACTTGATCTTTTCTTTTTGTGTCCACTACTTTGTCTGGAGAAAGCTCACTTTTGTCTCTAGAATCGGCTCTTCACATTTGTAGTTCCACTAGTGAATTGAGTGGCCACTCAAGGCAAAATGTCTATATATACATACACACATACATATTAGTAGCCCTTCAAAACCTTGGATAAAAATGGTCAAAATTGTATGATCTGGACGAAAGATCTTAGTATATGATATGGGCATGCTATTTTTACTGGTGCATTTGAAATCCTCTTTGTAAAGTTGTTAACTAAGATACTTGATGCAGGACTATGGTCATCGTGTTAGATTGGCCACTCATTCCAATTTCAAAGAGTTTGTCTTGGCATCTGGATTGGAATTCTATCCTCTTGGTGGGGATCCAAAAGTTCTTGCCGAATGTATGTTTCTATACTTTCTTGCTCAATGCTGATCTTCTGATTACTTGGGTTCTCGATTAGGGGTCATTGTATGTTGGCGAAAATTATTTTCTTCCCCTTTAAAAGTGTGATGCTTAATCTTTTCTTGATTTGAACTGTTCATCCTGTGCATGACTTTACTTTTATTATTCTTCACGGATTATTAGATAAATTGAAATACTAAAGTTAAATAATAGGTAAAGATTTATTCAATATCTGTGTAAAGCATCTGCTTCCTAAGCTCATACGGACCTGAATGCACGTAGCTGATGCTTCTAGAAAGCATTTTTTGCTTTATTTATTTATTAGTTATATTACTACTTTTTATAATTAAACTTTCTATGCATGCATAGTTGCATAGACACTTTAGAAGTAGTTGCAGCTGTTCACAAAAGTTTTGGTACTCCCACCAATTAATATAACCTCAAAAATCAATACATAATATTCATTCATTTAATTACAATGCCAATACCGCAGGGCACCAAAAAATAATGTTGCATTACATGCTGAAATAAATTCAGGGGAGTGGAATCAAAGAGCTCAAAAAACTCCAAAGAGCTCGGTGTTGATGTGTTTGTTGCTGGGCTTTGTGTATCTGCATTTCCAATTTGTCTGGTTCTTGCTCTTTGTTTGAGTGTTATGCGCTTTTATAATGAGAATTGAGATCCCGGTCTTCCTGTGACGTTTCTATCCCAAATTCAGAGGCCTGCTTGAAGTAGAGCACCAAAAATGCATTGAAGGCAAGAAAAAGTTTTGAGATAGCAATGTTTTTTGTGTAGCTGTAATTAGCTTACCGCTACAGGATATACAGTTTTGTTTCCCTTTGAATTAAGGCCTAGTTGTTAAGTGACTTTCTTGAATATGAGGCTTGGCATGCAATGAAAGCATGTTCACTAATCAATAAAGTTTTGTACTTCAGTGAATAGTTGATGTTAAAATGATGCTGCTTCAGAACTTCCTGCTATGTGAATCCTACTTTCATTGTCCTCCCAAGTTAAAATGCAATTTGATCTTCTGGCGGAATGTACAATTAATGAAATTTATCTTCTTTGTCTTTGCAGACATGGTAAAAAACAAAGGGTTTTTGCCTTCAGGTCCTTCAGAAATACCCATCCAAAGAAATCAAATGAAAGAGATAATAAATTCCTTGCTTCCAGCATGCAAAGATCCTGATATTGACACTGGGATTCCTTTTAAAGCAGATGCAATCATTGCAAACCCTCCTGCATATGGTTAGATAATGCAATTTCTTATTACCTTGTCTCTGTTAAAACTGGCAGTCCAAGTCTTGTTACACGGTTGCCTTCGCATAATTTCTCCTGCAATTTTTCCTTTAGTTGCCCTCAATTGTTCTTTTGGTTACTACATGTTTTGATTTTTAAATTCATTCTGGTTTATAGATGTTTATTTCTCCTTTCTGAATTTGCATTAATATACTGTAGATATATGATATGTTCTCGGGTCTGACTACGCGTTACGGGCCTATGAGAGATAGAGGAAGAAGAAGAGGCTGCTCTATTCTTCCCTATGGTGGCAGTCGAGTGATAAGAAAACCAAGAGAGTTGGAGAATAATATTTCTTTTATTCAAATCCAACTTGCATGTCACTAACATAGCTTTCTCTATTTAAAGAGAATAACTTGTGCTCTAGCAAGGAAACTAAAAGACTTACCAAATTTAAAGAAATCTAATAATGCTAATTGCAACCAAGAAGGAAAGTAATAAAACAAATTACATAAATTAAGGCCCTGTATTACGGCTGATTATTGTAACTGCCAATCTGCATCAATATATCACCAAATTATGGTATCCCCAATATGAGAGTTATGTCGGCTCCCATGTTCATGAGTGTCTTTACCTGTTTTTGTTCCAAATACAATGATATTACTGAATAAATGACATCTACTAACTGAGTTAATATTGCAGGGCATACCCATGTTGCTGAAGCTTTGAAAGTCCCACTTCATATATTTTCACAATGCCTTGGACGTAAGTATTGTCTATGTTGTTTTGAGCCACGGAGAAATGTTTTATCATTCTGGTTTAGCAAAAAAATGAGATCCTTTTGATCTCTCAACAAGTTTTTCCCTCATGCTAGCTTTACTAAATAATGGTACTTTGCAGGCCTACAAGTGAATTCCCTCATCCATTGTCTCGTGTTAAGCAATCAGCTGGATACAGAGTGCGTTTTAAGAGTCTGTTTAATTTGTATTTCTTGCAATTTTTGATTTTCTACAAACTTTAGCATCACTCCATTTCTGCCTTAATGATATTCTTTATTTGAATTTCTTTGCAGTTGTCATATCAGATCGTAGACTCCTTGATATGGCTAGGAATTCGAGACATGATAAATGATGTTAGGAAAAAAAAACTTAAGTTACGGCCAGTTACATATTTGAGTGGTTCACAAGGGTCTGAGTCCAATATTCCACATGGATATATCTGGAGCCCTCATCTTGTTCCTAAACCAAAAGGTTCTCACTTTCTTATGTCCTTTTGTTTGAAGAATTATAAGATTGTTTGTGCCAAATGGATCTACTTGTATCATTTGACATGATATCAGTCAATTCTCTTGTCTAAAACTTCTTATCATGAATTTTGAGGTCTGTTTCATCCATACTGGTACTATGAGTTTCTTGTAAGTGTTGGTAGTTAATTCAGTTTCACAGCCATGTTGTCTTGCAGATTGGGGACCCAAGGTTGATGTCGTTGGATTTTGCTTCCTTGATCTTGCAACGAATTATGAACCTCCTGTGGCACTTGTAAACTGGCTCAAAGCTGGTCCAAAACCTATCTATATTGGGTTTGGTAGTCTGGTAAGTATCCTGAGGTCCTTCACATCCAAAGTAATCCCCAGTTTTATGAAGGAGATATAGGGGCTGATAAGAAATGATTATTGTATTTCCTTAGAGGTAGAATCATCTTCTGACTGAGATTGTACAACATATTTCTTGAACTTTTCTCCTCTAATATTGAAGTTCCATTGGGAACTGCATCTAGTTTTGCAATTTAATGAGGGACCCAGTTAGTTTTGTTGGAACGGTTTTAAACATTCTAATAGCCAATGGTTGGGTTGGCACTGAATATTTAAATGATAAAAAACTGTTAGCAAGTGGCAAAATATACCCCCTTTTCCTACTTTCCTTTATGCTTCACTTGTAGAAGAGATATCTAATTTGCGTAAAAGAAAATTTGTGATATCTGCTTATTTGACTTGGTCCTTTTTTTTTTTTTTTTAAATTTTTACAAACGTTTCATTTGTAACTTGTTTTCTTTCTACTTCAGCCTGTTGTAGAGCCTGAGAAAATGACAAAGATAATTATTGAAGCCTTAGAAATAACTAAGCAAAGGGGAATTATCAATAAAGGATGGGGTGGCCTTGGTAACCGTGAGTTCCCTGTACCTTGACTTTTCCTATCAATGATTTCCCAATTGTATATAACCTGAAAATTGGCTAATTTGACTAATGCTTTTTCTCAGTGGCTGAAGATAAAGACTTCATATATCTTCTGGATAATTGTCCTCACGACTGGCTGTTCTTGCAGTGTGCTTCTGTGGTGAGTTGTTTGTAATAAGTTTTGCTCAATGGTCCTTCATATTAATGACTTGTTGATTGATATGTTAATGCGGTTTTTAACCGTGACGTTTCTGTTTGGTGGTGGTAAGTATAGTTGTAAGTTAATCGCTAAGTGTGTCAAAATTGGATTATGAGATTCTGCTCATGTTTCCTGAGCTCTATGGTGTGTAAATTTGTTTGCAGGTGCACCATGGAGGTGCAGGAACAACAGCTGCTGGCCTTAAAGCGGCGGTAATGACTAAGATTGGACTTATTCTTTGTTTGACATTTTATGTTTACTCTTTAGTTTGAATTTTAATGTTGTTGGTAATGCAGTGCCAACAACCATTATTCCATTCTTTGGTGACCAACCATTTTGGGGGGAGAGAGTCCACGCCAGAGGTGTAGGCCCTCCACCAATTCCAGTTGATGAGTTTTCGCTTGAAAAGTTAGTTCATGCAATTGAATTTATGCTAGATCCCCAGGTACGAACCTAATTTTACCATAATTTCCACCCATATGGATCTCTTGCAACATTAGGCAAAATGCATAGAGGATAGGAATATCATATTTGTTTTCACCTGCAAAAGACTGAACTTGGTAAGGTATTTCATTATTTGGGTCGGATGTCATGTAGATCAAATGTATTTGCAGGTAAAGGAGCGTGCAGTTGAACTTGCAAAAGCCATGGAAAATGAAGATGGGGTTACTGGAGCTGTGAAGGCATTCTTTAAACATCTTCCTCGTAAAAAACTTGACACTAACCCTGAGCCTACACCATCAAATTTTTTCTCCATACGGAGATGCTTCGGTTGTTCTTAGAGGTGTAGTTAATCTTCTCCTGTCCATAGTTTCTATTCTTTATTATATCCTTTCTCATATGAAGAATCTTTGTTCTGACACTAAATTCCAAGAATTATCGACTTGATTTCCTCCATCTTAGCATATATTTTGCATAAATCTTGCACTTGTAATGCTTATAGGCCTTCATTCTTGTACATGGCTATTTCATGGTCTGAAACTGAGTTATGTTTTAGTACATTTGAGAATAGAGAATGACAGCATTAGTACTTTATTATTGCTCTTGCCAGTGTACTGGTGTGATGGAATGAGAGGTAAAGAAGAGATATTGGAGGGGTGGAGTATGGGATGAAGTTGTGAAGGAAAGTGGCAGTGAGACGTCGAAAACTTATTTTACTGAGAAGCATGCTGAGTGTATATATATAGTATAAATACTTGTATAAATCTATTATCATTTAAAGTTAATGATAACAAAAAAAAAATACACGTCCTCTTTTGTAGACGGGGGTGTTCAGTGTGTGAAGTGTTTATTGCGAGATGTGTCAATCGTGCCAACTTCCTTTTCTAGAGATGTCCAATCCAAGCTCCACATTACTGTACAATTCACACCTACACTACACTTATGGAATGGGCTGGGCTGGGCCGGAGGAGTACATAAAAAAAGGAAAAAAAAAAAGTATAGATATACAATGTGTATATACGTAGGGGGTGGGGGAGAGTGTTTTCTTGCTTGTCTAGAGAAATCTCAAAAATGTGTTGTCATTACTATTATTCTAAAAATCAATTATAATGCGCACTCTATTGTTATTGTTGAAATGGATTAAACTCAGATTTTAATAGTAATATTTTATTTTGTGTTGGATTAAATGCTTATTGGTTTGTAAGTTTGTGTGATAATTGATTCAATTTCAGGATTCTCTGGCCACTATTTACTATAATTTCAAGCTAGAAAAATGAAAAATAAATAATAGTAATTGACACCCTTTTTGGGATTAATAATTACTATAATTTTAAAAAATCAAACAATGTGCACTTCAATTGTTGAAATGGATAAACTCAAGACTTATAATTATAACCCAGAAAAGGTATTAGATATATAGTGCATATATATAGGGGGTAGAGTGAGAGTTCTTGCTTGTCTAGAATAAATCCCAAAGATTAAGACGTGCTTTTGAGATTCATGTGAAAACTCGTAATTATCATTGGGCATGAGTAAATAAATTTAAGTATACATCTTAATATTCACTTTTATATATATATACAATATATTTTTTAGTAAAAAAAAATAAAATAAACAAACAATACACATAATATATTCTGTAGTTGTTTCCATTATAGTTGGTTTTCTTGAATTCAATAATTTTTTTGAAGAAAAAGTTTATTTGTTATATCAATTTTCTTGTATTCAATATTGTATATCATTAATATCTTAATACTTAATTTTTTTAGGAGTATTTGTTGTGAGGGAATCATTTCCGGAAGATGCGTCCAGTTTCCCCATTCATTCTTCTATAATATTAGTACTATATTTAATTTATGATAAATAAGAAATTTAATTTGTAGATTTAATATTTAGTACTCCAATGTAATAAAATAATGAAAACAAAATGTTAAAGCAAGGTATTAAATTATCATTTTTAAGAAATACTGTAGAAGTAATTTCTTCTATATTGTATAAACAAAATGATATCAATTTTTTTTTTCTAGTAATATATGATGTCAAATTACAAATATTTTTTGTGCTCTTTAATTTGAGATCTATATTGCATATGCTTTTTTTAACACTAAATTTGCAATAAAATAAAAAGGAGAAAACAGAAGAAAGATATAATAAACAAAAAACAAAATTCATTTACATATCCTTAAAAAAAAATTACGAAGTAATTAATTTACACACACGTGATACCGTGTCCCGTCAAGTCAAGTCAGTATAAGTACTCTCTTCACATGATACATATTCATATTGTCATAACTTCATCAAAAAAAATTCTACAATCTTTCGACTTTCGAAATTGGTTTTTGCCCTTGCGGCAAGCACACAAAGTAAATAAAGAAAAAGTAAAAAAAGAAATGAACATTGATCTCCATAATTTATTTGGCATTCAATTTCACTTCGCGTGTTGTTAGCAAGATCAAACCACTCACATGGACATGGCTTATACATTCACTTATTATATTTTATTATTCTTATGAAACCACTGACTTTTATTTTTTAGGATTCCATATCTTTTTGTATTTTTGTATTTTTTTTCATATTTACTTTAGGATTCCACTCACATGCACATGCAGGATGTGTTTTGAGGCATTGATGTGTTTTGAGGCATTGAACTCTCTTCTCTCTCTAGTAGGCATTGAACTCTCTTCTCTCTCTAGTAGGCATTGATCATATTTCTTGCAAAATAATAGTAGTATGTTTGTTGCTTGTGTAAAAATTTATATCTCACGTGACTTAATAAATTAATAAATAAATATAATTGAGACTAATTATTATTGGGCTTATTGGAGCAATTAAATGAGTAACTGCTGTTTGATGAAAATAACAGATTAAGGCCCGCTAATGTCATATATAACTAGGTCCTCTCCCTCATAAGGTGTAATCTCAAACCCTAGCCATCACGTACGTAGAGAGAACAGAACATAAACGTCAAGGGAGAGAAACACTAGTTGTATCCATTCATCGATTTTACCATGGAGAAAGGTATGTAAGAATTATTAATTTCAAGATCCTATTAATTAATTAAGTTTACATGTGGTATCAGAGCGATGTGCTCTGAAATTATATAATTCTCCGTTGATGATGCGCCGATTTCTACGAATCCTAATTGTGAAATTATATATTATGATTGTTCCGCTGCAATAACGAATTAATTGAATTGTCGGAATCGCATGTTTATGAATCATATGTAGTAATTGTATATTTTGGGTTGTATGTCTATTAATACGAATGTTTGATTAATTTGGCGAATTCCGAAAGTTTCGATCTACTTTTATTTATGAAATTTGTCTCTTAATGATTGCTTGATGATTCCTTTTAATAATTGTATAATGATGATGGATTGTTGATCGATCGTGGATTTTAGAGTGATTATACGAGAGAGAATGAAGAACACGAGAGGTTTTTACGTGGTTCGATCTTTGATTAGATCTACGTCCACGAAGGAGAGAATGTTTTATATTTTCGTGTTCTAGCCGCTATTACAACCCGCCCTTTTTCTTTACAAAATGATTCTATTTATAGAGAATGGAGGTCACGGGCGTTTCAGGAGTGGTTGGGGGGTCGTGGGTGCTCCTGTCTGCACTGTGGAGTGGTTGGGAGCAGTTGGTTACTTTCTTGACTCCAGTGGGCTTTATCCTTGATTGGGCTGGGGGAATTAGGAATGGGCCGAGCTGATCTGGGCCTATTGGGCCATATCCTATCACATCCCCCCCAAAAGACCGGAGCAACGAGGTCATTGTGGGGAGGTGTAAACTGGTCGAGGTCGAGGTCGAATTGTACTTGCTTCGTCGAAGATGAGATTTTTGACGAAGTCGAAATGTATAACCGCCTCTTTTGACGAGGTCGAGCTTGAATTGCATTGCTTCGTCGGAAATGAGATTTTGACGAAGTTGAATATGTATACCGCCTCATTTTGACGAGGTCGAGCTTGATTTCATTGCTTCGTCGGAAATGAGATTTTGATGAAGTTGAAATGTATACCGCCTCGGTTTTGACCGAAATGTATACCCGCCTCATTTGACGAGGTCGAGCTTGAATTTCATTGCTTCGTCGGAAATGAGATTTGACGAAGTCGAAATGTATACCGCCTCGTTTTGACGAGGTCGAGCTTGAATAGACGTGGTGTGATGTGCGACTGCTGTTGTCAGCGTAGGTAGGACACGCGTCGCTTTTTGGTTGGGGGGGCAGGTGAAGAGGCGGGATTTGAAAAGGCGTGCCCTTGCCTTTTAAAGCTTCTTATGTACGCTAAACACATTTTTCTCAATCGATTTTCAATATCGCGCAAGAGAAAACCCTAAGCCCCAAAATTCTGCAACCGCCGCCGTTTAGCCAGTTCCGGTGATTTTTGATCGGAAAATCTGTGACAAGTAAGTAATTTTCTTCACAATGGATGCTTCTCTTTTCCCCAAGTAGATAGTGATAGTGAGAACGTAGGGGTTTCGCCTTCGCCGGTTAGGGGGTTTCCGGCGAAGGTTTGGCTGAATGTATATACCCGCGCGTTAGTCCCGCCGGCGTTTAGGGAAATTGAATTCCCGTCGTTGGTCGGGTCTGACGCGTCTCTGGCTGTGGCCTCCACCATGTCTGTATCTCATATGCAGGGTTTGGCCCGCAGTTTTTTATTTCCCGAGTCAGTCGAACTCCTTTTACCTCTGATGTTGATAGGGGTAGTTCGCCTCCGTGGGTTTTTTTACTGTATATGAAGATTACCTTCATTTTGGTTTACGGTTCCCTTTGAACCATTTTTTTGTCGAGCTCTTAGAAGAGCTTGAACTGGCGTTAGGTCAGTTGCAGCCACCCTCTGTCAAGCAGATCATCGGCTTTTGCTTCGAGGTCAGCCGACGTGGTGGTACGCCTACCGTAGAGTCGTTCCTTAGGTTTTTTAGGCCTAAGCTTGGTCCGACGGGGTGGGCTTACCTTTCCCCTATTAATAGGTTCAAGTTGGGGACGCCTTCTAAGGTGCCGAACTGGCAAAAGAAGTTCTTCTTTTGCCGGTGTGAAGGTGTCCCGTTATACCTTGGATGAAGGGTAAGTTCGCTCCTCGAGACACTGGGAAACCGACCGGTGAGCTTGAGACGAGCTTGGTGAACCTCGGCCTCGTTGAAAGGAATTATGCCGAGGCCGAGCTTGCGAATCATGGGCTAAGCCCGTATAACTCCGTGTCTGACGCGGACTTGGGTGAGGCTCTGCTTCGCTGACTTGCGTTTCGTGATTTCTTTCGTTTTTTGCTGACAATTTTTTTTTTTTGTAGTGGATGCCCAAGCTTTCCAGGCCGCCTTACAAGGCAAGAATAAGAGGAAGAGGCAGAAGCCCTCTGTTTCCGTGGTGGAGAGGGTGACTTCGGCGCGTCGTCAGAGAGGACGACCGACCTTCCAAGGTCGGTATCCGTAAGCTCGCAGCTGGAGGCGCCTGTCCATGGTTCCTCTCCACTGCAGGTGGTCGGCCGACGACCTCGAGGAGCCGTAACTTCGTTGGATGCCGAAGTGACGATCGTCGAGAGCGGCGCGACCTCGAGCCAAGGATTCCCTGAAGTAAGTGTACAACTGAATATTACATATATATAGTGATTGTTCCTTTTTAATCTCCCCTTTGTTTTCGGGTTTTAGGGAGCCGAGGCGGTTTTGCAGGGCTTGGCGAGCTTCATTAGGAGTGGAGTCGCCAAGTTACAAACACAGGCTGCCGAAGCTGCGGCTACGGAGGATCGGCTGATGGCCAGGGTCCATGCTGCCGAAGCCGCGGCACAGGCAGCACAAGAGGGAGGCGGTGGCTTTGGCTGCCGCCGAAGAGGCGAAGAAGAGGAACGCCGAGCTGGAGGCGAAGTGGACCGGCTGACCAACGAGATTGCCGGGGTGGTGGCTGGACAGGGGGACGTGTTCCGAGCTGTGGTGGAACGTGTCTTCCGGTCGAGGCATTTCTCCCACATGGCCGTTCAGTTGGCGAGTGCCTTGAGTACCCCGATCGTCTCTGCAGCGCTGACAACATCGCCGCCGACATCCCCGAGCTTG